>VYXD01015929.1:92206-146607 GCA_013397195.1 Hylia prasina
CCAGCCTGTCGAGGTCCCTCTGGATGTCATCATGATCCTGAGGTCTATCAGCCAGTTTGGTGTCATCAGCAAATTTGCTGAGGGTGCACTCTGCCCCACTATCCAGACAATAAAAGAAAATGTTAAACAGGACTGGACCCAGTATTGATGCCTGGGCATCAGCTCTGGTCACTGGCCTCCAACTAGACATTGCATCACTGATCACCCCCCTCTGGGCCCAGTCGTTCAGCCAGTTTTGAATCCACCTCACCATCCACTCATCCAGGCCATGCAACAACAGCTTCTCTATGAGGACCTTACTGGAGATGGTGTCAAAGGCCTCACTGAAGTCCAAGCAGACAACATGCACTGACCCACCCTTCATCAGACTAGTTGCTTCATCACAAAGTTTATCAAATTGATCAAGTTGGAAGTCAGCCATGCCGACTACTCCTGATGATTTTCTGATACTTAATGTGACTGGAAATGGTTTTCAGGATTAGCTTCTCTATCACCTTCCCAAGGACCAGGGTGAGGTTAGGTCTGTAGTTCCCTGGATCTTCCTTCTTGGCCACCTTGCAGTGCTTCTAAGTTTTTTGTGTTAGAGTTTCATCATGTCAGAAGGACTCACAGTTTGATGCTTTTGGCCAAGAACATCTAGTATCTTGGGTCTGAACAAAATACAAAGAAGGTCAAGAAATCTGGGATTTCTTTTGGCCTTTTTCAAGGACTTAACCAGCATTTTAGGCAGGCTTCTTATTTTTCTGTTTCATGCTTCATCCTTTCAAGGTGAGCCCACAAAAGGCTACCAGTATTTAGATGTCTTGTTCATGAATCCTGAATCAAATATATACACATCTACTCAAGGACCATGAAGAGCATTCCACTACATCTTCATTAACTCTGCCCATTGCTTGGTCTTTAGTACCAAGCTTCACCCACTTCTGGGACCAGGAATCTGCTTTCCTTCCTTACAGAATACACCTCCTCTTTATTTCTAACACACTGTAGGGTAAGAAAGCAAGAAAGAAAACAAGCCATATTCTGTGGAACTGTCAGTTCAGTGATGCTAAGTTGCATTCACTCTGCAGGTTTATGTGTTAAATTCACAGCATCACTCTCCAAGCCAAAAAGGGTTGAAGCATCCTCCACCCTTGCCATAGAAACTATCCTACCCTACAAAAGAATTAATTAGCAGTGGAACAAAGGAAAGAGTGAGTGTGGATAACAACATGGAATAGTCTCCAGGATGCACCTGGACCACTTCAAGGATAGTAGTTTAAGTCTCACTCACTGGTCCCTTTTAAACATGTTTTTTATCTAACCAAGCCACTCCAGGATTTTGTAGGCTCTCTTGAGATTAGCACAAATTATTTACCTCTCAAGTGAACTGGATAGGATACCTGTCTAAAAGGAACACAGCTCATTTCTGTCAGCCCAAGTCCATGATGCAATGCTGAAGAACCATGTTATGTTGCACTTGCCATGATGCTACACACTGGTTGTACAGCATCTTGCAACTCCAGCCCCAAAGTTTATATTCTTCCTGAACCTTTCCAGATAAAGACTGCCACACCACTGCATCTGCAAAGCAGACAGACAGGCAGGTCCCTGGGCAATCTATATTTTTTGCAATCCTTTGTGAAAACAGCTCATTGCTTCCAAAGGTGTCCTGGAATATATTTTACAGTATTGTTGTTTCTTTGGATAAAAGGGCACAATTAGACCTTTCACTTGGGAGATGTCTCTTATGTGGGAATTACTGCCCAGGTCTCAAGATGGCCATCAGAAGTAGACCACGCCCAAATCCGTTGCAAAAATGTGAGATGAATGAGATCAACTGCTTTGTTATTCATGTAGGCTGTCTGATCAAAGTACTATTTTCCCTGCCTAGAAAGCACAACATGTCCTATCAACACCATTACAGTTAGTGATGCTAACTTTAGTTTTACACAAGTTATTTATAGCTTTCCACATAACCATTTAGGAAATATATAAGCCCTACTTTTCTTATTTCAAAGCAAATTTCAGCTTTTTCTATGCTCCAGTCTAAGCAAAGAAAAAAACCTGGAATCTGTGTTGTCCTGTTAGCAGGGGATTGCACCCCAACTAAGAAGCTCTAAAAAAAGAACCTCCAAAAGACAATCCAGATATTCCTCAGTTTAGGTGACAGCAAGATTTTTATTAAACTCCTTGACCTAGAAGTAGCACAGGCTTTGCTGTTCAGGGCTGTATGTCACTGTCAGTCCTGAAAAGTGCTAGTCCAAGGCTTCCCTACAATATGTCTGGTAGCACGTGGATGCTGCATGAGGCAGTAGTAAAAGTCTCACAAAGGGAATTTCCTCCGTTTTTATACCTGCTGCTGTTCACCATCAACCCTGACCAGCTGAAAAGACATCATTTCATGGGAGATTACCGGATTTTGCTGATTTTGCTGAAGCAAATTGCCTTATGTAATATCGATATTTTTGCAAAGCTAAAAATACCAAAATAGGGAGTGGAAGGAATGTGATGAGGTAATCGTGTTGAGAACTTTAAATATATAGAATAGAAATAAGAGAGCAATACTTGTATTTAGTAGCTGGAAGAACCTTGCGGAGCATGAGAAAGAAAGAGACAAAGACTTAAATTCAATTCTTTTCTTTTCCTATTATGCAGGACTGCAGCATCAACAACCAGCAATTGAGAGAAGAGATACATCATTAAACTTATTTATAGCATTAACTACTTTGCATTCATCCACACAAGTGAAACTGTAAAAAGAAGAAAAAATTATAAAGGGAGTGTGTGGTTCTTTCATTAGCTTGTCTGTAATGTTGGATTGGTCCATAAATTAATGTGTAAAAGAGGATGGGGAAAAAAAAGAATTCAAAGCTTTGCCATTGTAATTATAGCTCTTTAAATATCAAAAGACACAAAGAAAGATTCCTTTTGAAAAGAGTACCGATTCTCTTGGCAAGCCACTATTAAATACTTGCATAAATCTACAGTCTGTATCCTGTAAGTTGAGGTGACATTGCTATCATGGCTTACAGGTCTCTTCACATGACTCCTGGTGCACTTCAGTATTATTTTTATATGTATATATATATAATCAGGACACGTTGATGAGATGTCTTCTTTCTGTCATGAGTGAAGGGCTAGTAAGTAGCAACTAAGAAATCTAGCAAGTAAAAGGGCCTTGATGAAAGGTTACCTAATTGATTTGGGCTGTTCCAGATACAAACTCTGGAAGTCTCTTTGGTACAACTCAGAAATTCAGGTGCAGTTTCATCACAGATTTACCTGTAGCTCCTCCATCGTGTGCCCCACATGCAAATGCCATGTCACAGCAGCAAGAAATGTGTCTGCATCCCTCTGTCTTCCAGTTCAGCAGTATTTGAGCCCATAGAGCCACCAAAACTAACAAAATATAGTGGTAAAACATCTTCTAATATGCAGAGCAGAGTGGATTGCTGGGCACTGCAATTTCTAAATTAAATGCCACAAAGCTCATAATTTATTCTCTCACAGGCCGCCTTTCCTTACAGTCTCCCAGCAAGTCTTTTGAAGGGTGCCACAGAGAACAGATCTCATTCTTGACACCTGCCAGGAAAAATCAATGTCTCCTTTGGTCCTTTACAATTCACAGATTGCAAGTTTCCTCAGGTCCAGTCCCATATCAGAGCAGTAGCTCCAGATATTTTCTAAAAGGGCCAAATCCCACACTGCCTGGGGTCTAATAATGTACCGTTCCTGAAATAAATCAGAAGCAGGCTTTTTATGAAGTTGAACCACTGCTCCCACAAGGTTGAGATCAATACCTTTGTGAGCAGCTGCAGCCCCTGTGAGTTTTTCAAGGGGCTGGTTGTTTCCTCAGGCTGCCCAGAAGTTGCCCTGTTGATGCTCAATAGTCATAGATAGATCCCACATGGGGTGCAGCATCATTAGGCCTTGGTTATGGCACAGTCTCTCTTCTAAATTGACACTTTCAAACAAAATCCAAGACACAGCTCATCAAATACACAAAGGAATGAGAGAGTTCTTTGGTGAAACACAACAACTTTTCCCCAGATGCTAGAAACATAAGCCAATGCCCAGAAATGGGCACTTGCAGGACATTTTTTATGAAGCCAGGAACCTGGGTGCTCTCCTCTTCTTGGTCCTCGAGCACACAGTAAGAGGCACTATCCTTTCTCACTTCTAGTTATTAACTTTACTTTAAAGGATAATCCAGCTGAAAAGAGACATGGTGACTTTGTTGGTCCCCTAGTGGGAAAGAACTGCACTACAGGAGGGGAATACAGGAATGGACCATCTCAGACTTCATAACTGGGACATGGCAGAAATGTAGAGCCCAGAGGGAGTGTGGGGCACATCACAGAGCTTCTTCCCATAGCTCCTACTGAGATACTGTGGGTGAAACAGCTGTTTTTTAAGTGTAATACATTTACAAAGCCAGACACACAGTTTGGGCAGTATCCCTGCTAGTGGTTCATGTTTGAAGGAAGCTGGATTTAAGATTCAGCAGGAATAAAAGCAGTTGCTATCACAGATGCCCTAACCATCCAAAATACAGAGCACTTTTTCCACGGAGTTGCCTGATCGTGATGAAGAAGAAGTTCAAGAGCAGACCCTTGAGGTACAGTGTACTGCCTTCTAAGAGTGTCTTGACACCATTTAACACAACCTATACACACTCTTCTTCATGAGTTAACAAGCCAATTAATTATGAAATGCAACAGGTTTTGGCCTAAAGCCAAATTACAGTGCTGTCATTAGTCTTTGCTTTGTAGCAAAATCAAGAGTCCTGCATGGATTACGTTCTTTGAACTCTTCAGTTCAAGGACATTGTGCTGACACAGACACATCATAATAATGGGCATTATACTAGCAGTAATCATCCACATTTGTAAATTATTTTTCACATTTAAATGTTCAGAACCTCTCGGTAAAACATGTGACCTCAAACAAACACTCTTCCTGTGCATCTACCCACCTGAAGCTGAAGAAACACTGCCCATATTAATACACAAAGTTTGGCCTGGAGGACCTGATCCATCAGCAACATTCCTACCCTATCTACAGCTTGTCCCTGCTCTCAGTCCTGCCCCTATTTCTGACTGCCTACACCTTGCATTTTTTGCAGAATATCCCTACAGACTGATTGCTCACAAATATAAGTTCAAGGAACATTGTTTTTAAAAAACAGATGAAAGATGAAAAATATTTTATTTCAATGAAGATACTTTAAATTAGGGTATTACACTAAAAAGCAGAACTGCTGGGTCTACAATACACATTTTAAAACTATACACGCACAGAAAAAAAAATCAATAAGCTCTGAAACAATAATTTCAAGCAAGATGGTGATCCCCTAAAGATTTTGCCCAATTAGGCTGCACCTCTACCACAACACTTTAAGGTCTTCCTCCTGAGATATCTTCACTTTCCACCTCATTTCATCACCCAACACTGCTGTGCTACCCCCTGGAGTCACTCTCTGAATTGCTGAGCAGGCTGGAGAAGCTGCCATGAGCCTCCCAACCCATCAGTGCAGCATGCATGGCTCAGTGATGTGAGTGAAGAAGCTGCAGCCAGGCAAGCAAATGCTCTGTTCAGAAATTGTGAAGGCTCAGTCTGCATCCCATTCAGCATTACTTTTTATAAAGCATCATATTTAAGCTGGCAGGATCAACGGCTCATCTCATCAGATTTCTGTGTAAGGTGAAACAATGAGAACTCACCTGTGACTTCTGTGTTGCTGTTGCTGCTTCTGATAAAATATTATGCAAACACATTAAGGAAACCAATAGAAAACACCTGAGATGTCTATCTACGTTAAAGTTTTATTACTTCTGGGATCCCAAAAGGCTTAGGAAACATCACTGAACATTGTTTCATACATACTCATGAAAGGGTAACGTAATAAAACCAGGTCAAACAACACTGAATATTAAATTTAATATAAAGTATGCAAAAGAATGAAATACAGGAGGTGTTGGAAGAATTATTAAAAAAAAGGAACTGTACTTGTGACTGAGGGGAGTTGGTGAGGATTTTCTGGGGTAGTTTGATGGGTTTTTAACTGGCACACAAAATTATTTTACATCCATAGAAAGATGCAATTAATTTTTTACATTTTTTTTCTGACTAAATTTGGAGCAGCTGAGAGGTTGGTTATTTCTATCTTTGAAAATGGACTTATAATGTTGCCATCTGTTGGCATATGACAGATATAGCATCCCACAATTCCAGACAGAGTCACAAAAAGGCAGAAAATTAAAGGGACAGATGTGAGAAATACATGCTCTCATTTGCTTCCAGTGTTCACATCTGTTCTCCTCAAATATTTTTCAATAATATAAATCTATCCACAGAAGTTAGTACCTTGAAATGTTACGGCATTTCTGGGTAATCATAAAAATCATATTCTAGTAGAGTTTACTGCATTCCAAAACATCACTGGATTCATAAAAATCTGGTTTCCATCAAGAGGACACAAAGTACATAGCAACATTACCTGTCTGCTTCAGTTCCCTCTCCTTCACAAACCATGAGCATGTCTCACACAGCTGTAACATCACTACAGGAAGGTACAACAGGTACCTGCAGATACTGTGTGTTGGCACAGCACCTAGAAAGGAAACCAGCATCTCTTGCTGATGGTGTCTGTACCTTGCCCTGTTCCTGTGGGATCCCAGTGTGACAAGTGTGACCCCTGTGCTGCTGGTGTGAGGGTTCTTCTTGTTACTGAAATGGTTGCCTACCCTTGCAAGCACATCTGCCTTTATTTGCAATGTCACCCATTTCTTTTCACCATGCTTTTGACAGGCTGCTTGCTAATGCTTCCAACAACAACCAAGATTTTCCCCTCTCCCTGCTTCCCTGTCCCAGCTCCCCTAGTCACATAGCACCAGCCCCCTCCGGCCCCTTCACTGACATGGATAGTGTAAGACCTCACTGCTCCCCACAGGCAAAGATAAAATAACCTCAAAACCAGTCCCACAGGTTATTACCCTTCCCTCTGCTACCCCAATTTTCTACACCTGTTAGCCATTTTCCTTTGGATTTGAACTTTGCATATCATTTTCACCCAAGAAGACTGAAAAATACAATCCCTACCCCCCCCTGCACGCCTATTCTCTTCATGAGAGTGGGGACTAAGCATGCTTGCATACTGGGGAGACACACATGTTCTGCCATGGGCAAACTTGAACCTCCTTTCTTATTCATGGATAGGTTTTAATATAGAATAGAGAAATGATGCTCAAACTCTTATTTCATTTTTGGATACAATGAGCCCATTTTCACCTTAAGTACAGCACACCTCCTCTGTAATACACTACATAAATTCTTTCTCAAAATAGCAGCATCATCAAAAATTAAAAGGTATAGTACAAAGCAAACAACATTGGAACTACATAAGTATGTTGATTATTCACATGAACAGTTTTTGGTATTTACAGAAAGTGTTGACTGATGCAGCACACTGGCCCAGTGAGCACTCTCTTAAATCATTAAAGTGTGAGCAGTCTTTCTTTGTATTGCAGTAATATTCTGTATCCCCATCCCAGAACCCCAGTGTGCTCAGTGCTTACAAATAAACACCAAACCACAGCATGTATTTGAGAATTACTTTTTTTCCTTTAAGAACTAATTTAATCTTTGACAACTTCATTTTTCTACCTATTTTCAATTATATTGAATCATAAAATGACCTGCAGGCTACCAAGTAGAAGACAGAATTCCTCCACATACCTCCTAGATGAAACATCAAAATAAGTAGAAAATCCTAATTACTGCATATTCCAGAAAGGTCAGTGACCTATATAAAATTCACAATACATAAGCAATTATATGACTGGCTTTAGCTGATAAGTGATACTTGACAATAGACTTTCTGGTCCCTCTTGCTTCTCAGGTAAATGAATAAAAACGTAATGAAAAAAGCTTTTTTCAAAAGAGATTCTGAATTTAAGACCAAAGCAATTTTTGTATCAGCTGATACTTAGCACTGCCCATCTAAACATGATAGAAGTTTAAAAAATAACAGAACCATAGATTCCCAAGTTTCAGATGCCAGTAAGCAGTAGGACCAGTGATTCAATATCCCCTCTATGGGTTGCCCTTTGCTTAGATCTTGTGCCACATAGCAGGGCAATGATTTGTATTGCTGTGAGAAGCCAACCCAGGGAATTAGGAAAATACAGCAAAATTAAATAAAATTAGGGCTGTCATTGCTAATATGGAGCCTCTCAGAAGCATTTTTTCTCATATTTAATTATACTTAAAAGTAAATTATATTTATATACTTACTACAATTCAGTCAGAAGACAGGTTTAGGCTAGGATTTATTACAGAGAAATGCGTGCTTGCACAGTGTTGATCTACAGTTAACAGTTTCACCTCTTTTTTCATGTTTTCCTCCAGACCAATAATTCTGTGCAAGACATCCCACTTCAGTCAATTACTTTTACAACTGCTTGACCCTCAAATTCCTTCTCAAATGAATTTGGGGGTTTTGTTTTATTTTTTTTTTATTCTAGAAGTATAAGGAATAGCTACACAAGTTAATTTTCTTCACTCAAAATCCTAGCTCCTAAATTTCGTCATCTGACCAACAAGCCTACACTGAAAGTCTAGAGACTAGTAGTTTTTAAACTTCATTACACAGCAAAACCACAAGAGCCTCCGGGAGCTGTTTCTATGTTTTTACAACCCCATGACTGGAGACCACCTGCCTCTTTCCTCCATCCACTGGGAAGCCAGCTCCTGACCAGGTGTGGTGAAGCTGAGCTGCTGACTTCAGGAGCTTCTGAGAGACACTTGGTGCACTTACAAAACCAGGTGTTACATAAAAGAGAGTCACCATGATATCAGACTTCAGCTCTTCAGTAAAAAGAAGAGAAGGAGCAGCAGCCAAATCTGTGAGGCACCCTATTCTGTCAGTCTTGCATCTCACCCACTATGGTAGGGACATAAGCAGAGAAACAGTCAATATTCTGAATCCTGAAAAGTCTCAAGCACAAAAAAGGTAGTGGAACTACCTGGTACTTGCAAAATGAAAACAATGCTGGCCTTGCACTGAATGTATTTTAATCAATTTTAATTAACATACAAAAATCAGTAAACTTGTAGAGTGCAGGTATATCCAGGTTTGGAGAGCAGTTGGGTGGGGGTGTTCAGTGTGAGACCAAAACACTTACCTCTGCATCTGTGCATTGGAGGGCTTGGCACATCAGCAGAGCACACTGCAAACCAGCCCTGACCTGAGCAGGAGGAGGCTCTGGAGTCAGGACTGCAGATGGAAGTAAAACCCCACTCTTGCAAACAAGGGGTTAACAGCTCGTTATATCCCCCTCTAATAAAGCCACTGCTGATAAATGCAGAGCGACACTTCCTTGGAAATTAAAAGTTATCAGAACAAGTTGATTTCAAATCCTGCAGTGTGATGCAAACAGATTTTTTAAAGACAAATATATAAATCAGAAAATGTTCACCTGGCCAATTGTAAGATGAAAAAAACCTTGAAGGTGCTCAGTGCTCCTGTGTCACTAGGGAAGGGCCATGTAAACGTGCTTCTGTTTATTTCATTAGCATCCATTTTTATCAATACCCAAGATGGTATCATTTCACACGCTAGAAAGCAGTTGCCAAAAACATGCTTTCAAAAATGTATCAATTGATCAGAAAGTGCTGATGAGATGAATCAATTTATGCAGACCAAGGAGAAATAAGCACATAATCCCCTCGCAGCTGGAAGAGACTGAGTACACAGCAGCCTGAAAACTGCCGTAGCAAAGCCCTGGGGTTTTTTGCTGGTCATGCTTTACACTCCTACACCACTGCCACCTGCCGGCAAACGGAAAGGTACAGATTTCATTCTAAAAAACATAAAACACCAGTAGTATTTTTAACCATGAAGTGCTAAGGCTGGTTTGCAAGATCCAGAGCTGCAGCTAGGCACCTCTGTTCACCTGGAGACACCACAAGCTTGGAAAGCACATCGCCTCCCACCAGCAGCTTCAGCAGCACTGATTGAATCTACTGATCCCTTTTTGAAAGGATTCTCCTTTCAACAAGAAAAATCAAGCTTTAAATGTTCCTTCGTTAAAGACAATGAAAAAACTTCCTTTGACTCTGGTGGGAATCTGCAGGTGACATTTAAAAAGCACTGACCTGTTGGATAATACTTTTTTGACAGTTTATCTGTGCAATCAAAGGAAGAAACAAAAAGAAAAGTACAATGCAAAGTCAATACACCACAACATTTTCTTCCTCTCACTAGTCAGTTTAGGTTCTCCACGCAATCCAGAGGAGTCTTTGGTGACAGGCACAGCAATACATGCACACACCTCAACAAACCTTCCTGGCACCTCTTTGAGTGCCAAAGTGCTACATTGTTTACACCAAAAATTTACAGTGTGAGTACTTTTTCATTTTCCCTCGCCAAAGGATGGGTCAGCTGGTCAATACAGATTGGAACACCAGCAGTGAGTTTTCCTGTGCATTTCCTTGGGATTAATTGATGAGAAGGAAAAACATTTTCAGTTCTGAAAGCTCAGTTATCAGCCTCAAAAGCAGAGCATCTTTCACAGGTATAGAACTGGTTAAAATTTTTCAATTAAAAATTAAACTTTGTAGATAGAACAAAATAATAATAATAGCAATAATAGCAAACAATTTACTGCCAATGCAATGATGTTCTTTTAGGAAAGAATGTAGATTTTGTGATTTAATGAGTCTTCAGAATTTTTCAATAGAACAAGATTGTGCCTTAGGAAACAAACAAAAAACCAAACAAATCTTTGTTCTGTAATCATTAATCTGTAAACTACAACTATATAAAATTTAATCTATAAATTGACACATCTATATTATTAATGCTATGACAAGTTCTGGGTTATGGAACGAGGTCCTTTTAGCAGTAGAACAGTGTAGGAACCTACAAAGTTTCTAAGGTAACAGAAGAAGAAATCACAAATGAAGGATTTCATCCATCAGTTGGCCAGGGAATCATCCTGGCAGCGATAGCAAGAAGTTTCTCTGAGCTGCCTGTGTGATTCACATTACAGAATGCAGCGAGTTGCTCTCATTCCTTGCCATGGGCAGCAGGCACTACGTAGGGATGAGTCCTTAAAACCAGGCAGCAGGATAAAAGCCAGCTGAACCTCACCCCGTTGTGGGGGTAGGACAAAGACTTGAGCTGCCTGCCTCTGGTCAGCATCCGCCTTTCTGGTCACATCACCTAACAATACTGTAAAAAGGCAGAAAGAAGATAAAGATTTTGAAGGAGGGTACTGAGATAAGATGGCACTACAAGAAGAGAGTGATGGTATTTTTAAGAAAAATTAAATTAAAAGATAGAAAGAAATTGTCACCTTAGTTTACTTCAGAGGAAGAAGTTGGTACAGTCACAGTGGAAGAAGTGGTCGTTAGGCTGGGAAGGAGCTGTGAAATGGAGTTTGTGTGCAATGTGCTAAAGAAGTGATAAAGTCTTAGCAATGGCCTGGGGGAAGAAAAAAATCTTGACAAAGTTGGAAACTGTGTCCTGCACATTTGGATAAAGTAAGGCAGCAATTCCCATGCCAAAATAGATGTTATAATACACAACACAAAAAATTAGAAAAAAGTTGCCTGTGCAATTGGATTGGAAATACCAGAAAAAATCTGCAACAATTGGCTGTAATGTGCAGGAGAGGCAAAGAAAATGCCCAAAAATAGAGTGCTCTTTATAGGTCTGAAGGAAGTAAGAAAGCAGAGCTGCCTTGAGGATAAAAATGAGTCGTGGATCTGTGGATATATAACAGAAAGGATAGTCTTCTTTTAATATAAAAAGAAGATCCTTATATATATGTGAATGCATAAAATAAAGATTTTGTATTTATATAAATCCAAAGATTAAAAATATAGACCTTTTGGGGAGTTCAGTTAATGGTTGGCCATTCTTGAAGAGATATCACACAGGTGGGATGGGGTGACTGGGGAGGAGAAAGTAGTTTAACAACAGAATTTACAGTTACAGAAATAACACCAGTCTCTGAAAAAAATGCCAAAAAAAAAAGAAGAGAAAAGAAGGGATAGAAGAATAAAAGCTGAAACTAGCTTGGATTTCCAAAGGACATGTAGTCAAAGTCAGTATTATCACTGCTAGGAACTAGAAAGAAATTATCAGGAGATCATGGGTATTGCTTGAAAGGAGTACAAGGGAAAGAAGCAGGAAATGGCCTAGCACAGAACTGGAAAATAAAATGACAGCAGGTGGGATTTCCAGTGTTGAAGGAAGTGAAGAGGGAAGGGGAAAACCCAAGAGCTGAAATCAGCACTGGTAGAGCTACAGTCAGAGAGTGAGCAAGGGAAACAGAGCATGCAGCATGTAGATTGGGTAGTTGATGCCAAAATGAAATCTGAAGTATTAATTCACATTCGAGTCAGAGGAAAGCATGGCTTTAGTTTTTTGGCCTATGATCCAGGCAATCTCAAGAGATGAAGATTTCTCCTTGCCCATGAGCCTAGCTTCCATGATAAAATATTAAATCATGTGTGTTATAGAACATAACTAGATAAATGGAGCATCATAGAGAAGTAAACAAGCAATATGGCATTGAGCAGAGATCTTGCAAATGAGGGGGGAAAATATCAGCATTTTCTTTCTGTTTGGGTCTGGAATCTATCCTGAATTTGAATTAAGTGTGAAGATCAAAAGTGAGTGTTGTTAATATTTAAAGAAATGCTTTGGGGGAAAGCCTTGTTTTTCTGATTATTTGTGACTAACTTTTAATCTTTAAATTTTTTTATTACACTTTCTGTTGAATAATATTTTAAGCAGTGTATCTTCTGAAGTTCCCCTGAGCTCCAATTTGAGCGTGATAAATAACATGCTTTGAAACTCAGAAATTATCTTCCATATTCAAAATACTAGAATCTTGAAAATGTTAGGTTATGTTTTTTCCCTCCTCTTTTGTGCAGTTTCTTTTTCTTCTTATGTCTTTGAGGGACTTTTTTGGGTGTAATGGAGAGTACCATCTCGCTGCTCCTAAGGTCTATACCTAATAGAAAAACAATACTCGAAAGTGTAGTAAACACTAAAAAGGCTTATCTAGATTAAGTATATTATTCTTTAACCCCCTTATCAGCATCAGAACAAGTGTGGATTATTGCTTGATTTTTTTTTTCTAACACTTTTCATTCAGAAGGGTCAGCTCACTACCCAAACTGTGAGATGTGGCCATTCCCATTCAGAAAGGAGCTAATCTAAGGCCTAAAACAGTGAAGTAATAAGGTCATGTCAAATCTAATGTAAAAACAGCATCTCACAACACTTCAACTCCTACTCTGTCCCTTGGACCACATAACCTGATATCTAACGTGATACAATTTACTAGAGGAGATCTTCTATCCGACTTTTTGGAAAGTATTGTTTTATTATACTAGTAAAAGGTCCTTGCATTGAGCATTTAGGAAGCAGCTATCCTGATTGCATATTATCCATATCCTTTTTCAAGTAAATAATATATCTCTTGCAACAGGTATAGTAGCAATAAACAACATGAAATACATAATAAACTCCTCAATAGTTACTGGTTTAGATCTATTGTTTGTCATTAATCAGAGAAAGAAAACAAATTTCTGAAGGTAGCTAGTATCTTATTGTGCTTGGCGAATGGAAAGCCATTTAACTGAGAATTTCATTCGTACACATTGTTTTATATCTACAAATGGTCATTAAATTATCCAGTTGAAAAAAAAATCATAATTTTTTGAGACCAGAATGAAACAATTAGTACAAACTTGGTTACAAGCAAATATTTTAATAATGAACTAATAGCAGACTCTTGGAGAGTGAACAGATCCAAACCTCGTTTAACTGCCCCTGAAGTAACAACCAGCCTCTTTTAATAGCGTTAAAGTTGCAGGATATAAAAAAATCACATGGCCTGAGTAATAACCTCTGAGAAATTTAGTTGCAGGCATGAGTAACCTTTGATATCACTGGCACAGGGGAGCTCTCAGCCTTCCTGAGGAGCAACACAGGTCTCCAGTCATCAAAAGAACATTCTATTTCAGGCTTGAAGGTCTATCCCAAACATCTAACAGCCAGCCACAGCTCAATATGCACAAAAAGTGCCCACAGTTTACAGACCAGAGACTATTTCCATGAGGGACCACACAGTGGAGAGGACTGGTACTTGGCTGCGTGACACCAAACAATATTATCCCAAACACAGCCACAAGCTGTTTGCTCAGTTGTTTGTTTGGTTTGTCATTTCTTTTTAATGCTTTCCTAATAAGCAGTTAAGTTGTCAGGGTTCATAGAGTGACTTCAACCTGATGATCTCATGGGTGTACATCTGCCCACAGGAATAAAAGTGCCAACAAGATGAGTTGTTTATCTCTGGTCCCCAGTGGCAGAGAACAGCTAATGAAGGTCAGACATCACATTTGCAAGGAATGACAGAGTTTCTGCATCAACTTCATCACTTCAGCACCCGCAACTGAGAACTCTCCAGACATGTGAATGACAATCAGGAAGGACAAGTGCATATGGGAAGCTGAAGGTTGCTATAGCTTGTAATACCGCGTTGTCATGTATATTACTACAAGGCAGCTGGAACTTCAGAAGGTCAACCCATCACTAAAACAAAAAAATCTTAAGAAGGTAATTACAATGGACAGACATGCCAGGGTGTCCCTGCTTTCATTTGATGCTGTGTCTAGGAATTAAGAATGTCATTATTAGATTGCAGAAAAGAAAGAGTGATAGAAACAAAACTGAAGTGAAAGAGAAGTTAATATACTGCATGCTGGAAACGTGTATATTAGCCCAAATGTTTTTAAAAACAGTAATCCAAAGTCCTTGGCCTTCTTTGCTCCTCATTGTTTGATTTCTTTTTTAACTAACATGTTTAAATTAACTGTAAGATCCCATAACACCAGATTAATAGATATCTGCATTTTAAACTCAGGAGCTGTTTCAAATCAACTGTAAAGATCCATAAACAAAGAATGATGGCCATATTTTTTTCTAGGAAGACACTAACATGGCCAACCTTCCAGAAACAAATGGATAATTTGAATGAATGAGTGGGAGCGAGAGTGAAAAACAAACCATAAGGATTTCATGAAGGTTGTTTTAATTTAAAATATTCTCTCATGCCATAAACATAAAATATAAGATTAAAGAAGAAAAAAGCTTTTCTTTTGCAAATCTCATTTTACTAACATTAGAAAAGAAATTTAAAAAAATAAGGAGATTAGGAATATCTGCAATGACTCATAAAAGGTCTCACTGACCTTCTGAAAAAATAAAATACACTTCTGAAATGATACTTTAATTCAGACATTATACATTTAAGTAAAACATTAATAATCTCAATTGAAGAATTAGCTGGTATAAAAGAATTTATAATGTAATTACTATACACACTGCAAATTTTTAATTTTGATTCAAACAGTATCTTAGGGTGCAGTTAAAAATATATATTTTTTTAAACCTAAAATCTAATGTCCACAGACTTTTGCACATCTGTTTCAATGAACAACAGTCAGTGGGAAATCTGCTAAGACAGATAAGTAGTTGCTGTTAGATTTCAGAAGCATCAGTCTTTAAAAAGGACAGGAGCTTACTGTTCCTTCCTTACTGTCCAATACCAAATCCCATCAGGTTACAGCTGTAGCAGTTATTGAATTTAAAAAATGAAGAGAATACACATTCTGTTTTACTCTAAATTTTGGTAAGCCTAAATCTCTATATTCATTATTAATTCAATTTTTAAAAAAATTCAAAGGCAAGAACAAGTCTATGTTTTGATGTTTCAGTGGAAATAGCCAGATCCAGGCAAAATGTAAGACTGCTTTTATTTTTAAGTCAGTGCCATACGTATAGCAACCTAAGATTCTATAAATGCTGAGAATCTTGCTTTTAACTGTCTGTGTTTTCTTTACAGAGCTCTATTTATGTATACAGATTTCTTCCTGGAAATGTCATTTTGTTGTTTAGACCAAGGACTAATAGATCCACCAAAATAAGGAGAATTTCTATTATTTCTGTCTAAAGAAAGCAGACACTTTTTTGTGAGTACAGAAATATTGTAGGGTCATACCAAAGCACACACATCTCATTTATTGATTGGAATCCTGTTGGCAAGTATGAATTTCTTCCCTTCTTGCAGATCTTCCTGCTCAATTAGCAGCTATCAAACAAAGTAACCTTACCAAGGGAAGGGATGAGAGGTTGAATGCACCTCAGAAATTGGTATGAGCAGGACCCTGGCTGCACAGATGCAGATGCAAAACATCACAGCACCACAGAGGCACAGGTTACTCTAAGAGCAGCCCAGGTCCAGGGTCTCTCTTAGACCAGAGACCAGAAAGCAGATTAAGACTTCAAAACTTTCCTCTTTTCACATCACCTCTGTGCAGCAGCTCATACTTCATCTCATCTACTCCACAAAGGCTTTCCATGGACCTGGAAGTTGCAAACAGCCGATGCAAATACACAATGCACTTCAAAGAGCTCACATTAGGTATAAAACCTCTGGAAGCTTAGTTTGCCATCTGATTTTCTATGTTTTGGGACTCGTGTCAGCACTGACATACAGGGAGGTGACCACTACACAGAAGTGATGGAGTTGGCAAATCTGTCCCTGCTCATGATAGATTTAGTTCTACGGGTGGTATAGAAGCAGCAGTGTTAACATGAAAACAACATAAATCTGTCTGGGTGCACTTAGGGCTTCTAGCATGGCCCTGAAGTCTCACTTCCATCTGCATTTAGTCTCTGGATTCTAATTCTTGTTTGTGTGTGTAAGAGTCTAGGTTTGCTAAATTGAGAACACAGCCTTTGGATCCAAGGGCATTTTTGTCTTCAGCTAAACCTCTTTCCACAGATGCCTAACAACCTCCAGTTAAATCTATTATTATTAAAGAAGTAAACTGCACTGAACTCTGACAGATCTAAGCAGAATTTTGTGCACCAAAAAGTGGCTATGAACCATCATTTACAGGACAGAGCAGTTTCCACTCTTCATATCCAAAACTGAAAACTTTCAGAATCCTTTGATAAGAAGACAAATTTGTTTGCTCTGCCCACACAGGCAAATGTTAAAAAAGAAGTGTGTTGAGGTCCAAGATCCATTCCAATATCTGTGTTTGTCAAACAAGCATTCAGTGGCTTTAGAAGCCACACCAGAACAATTGCGAAGGTGAAACACTGAGATAATAAGAATGAAATTAAAATCTCTCCTCAAGTACATGAGGAGCGTTCAAACATTGAATCGGCATTGCGTCTTGGATGTTTTCACAAAAAAAACCCAGAAAAATAAGAAAAAAAAAAAAAAAAAACCACCTGACAACAACAAACAAAAAAGACCTCAAAACAATCCCAAAACAAACAAACAAAAACCTCCAAAACACAAAAACCCCACCACATCTGTGAACTGAACAAGAAGAGCTGTTTTTAAAGAATGTGCATTCAGGATGTTACTACATGGGAATCATCATGAAGGGTAATATGAAACTCCTCCTGCAACATTAGGTAACAGGTATTGCATGATAGCAGAGTCCTGATGCAAACTAAATGCAGCAAGCACGGCACAAACAGGTGCTAATGCAAACATTATCGCCTAGCTCTGGTTTGAAGCAGTTAGGATGCCTGGAGTAAAAATCTAAGCTGACATTGATCAGCCGTAGGCAGCTCACTTCATCTTTCCCCCTCCACTTTCTCCTCTCACAACACAGTTTGTGCTGCTGTCTTAGGTTAAAAATGTAAGGTTTTGCTTTCAAACCAGCACAGCTGCACCGTTTGATTCAGGGACCATGTGCTGCAGTGTTTGTGGAGACAAACACATCATTTTTTTTTGTTGTTGTGGTTTCCAGCAGGTAATAGGGAGAGTCAATAATAAGAATTTAAACTCATTTTTCTTCTTGGCCAATTGCCACAGCCTATCAGTTAACAAGCTTTCTGAAAATAAGAAAAAAACATTTTGTGCACACATAGCTTGGTTTTGGGAACTTCTGTTAACATTCTTGCAAAGCCCACACAGCTTCAGGCACTGTGCAAACATATGGGAGTATACAGACTGAAGTAAACACAAAACAGCAGAAAGAAATATCAGTAGACATAAAAAATGAGACCAGTAATAAATACAGATTTAAAATAACACGGATTTATAGTACAGATTTAACAAATAACACGGCACATTCCAGTGGAAGCTTCATGCATTTGACACACTAATGTTATTGCTTGCTGCACAGTTGTGTTCCCAGAATTTCTTTAGGAAGGTGCCCAGAATGCTAATATAATCAAGTATTTGGAAGCATGTCAATGCCACAAGTGGCACTAGTGTAAAATGTATTGAACTAGCATGGATTTCCACGGCCCTCCTCCCGACCTCCCCTCCCCATTCTAATTCAATTCAATTAAATATGAAAGGGGAAAGTCCTCTATANATCGAACAAACCAAATCTCAATGGCTCCCTGGCTCCCTCTGCTGTCATGTTTTAGAAGTTTCATTATATTTGTAAAATTTTTTTAAAAAGTTTTTTCCTTCCCAGTCAGTGAATATCTGCTATTTTCACAACACCACACAGCGTGCCAGCTCTAAAGAGTCAAAGACACCTTTATCCAAAAGCAAATTTCTCAAAGTGCAAGTCACTGCTTGCTTATCAAGGCTGGAATAGTAGCATCCCTTCATGTTTGCATGGCAGCTACATATAGCATCATGAAAAATGTTTAAGAGTGGTTTATCACCTTTGTAATCAGCTTTGGGTTGATCTGGATTCAACTGGATAGACGTGGATTTTGATTCCAAGGCCAGACCACTTCTCATGAAACAACTGTATCTGTAACAAAACAACTGTAACAAATATTTCAGAGCTATGGGAACAGTCCTAGAGAGAGAATATGTTTCTGCTAAAACAGAAAACGCGCCACAACACATTAGCCAAGGTGGAGAGTTGTACTGCCTCTGGCAAGAATTCTGGATTGCTCTTTGCCAGGCCCCAGGGACACATAATGGTCATTACCTGGCACAGGTGAGCAGCAAAGCAGAGAGATCAGGGTGCCTTGTCACACAGCTGACAACGACTTGCTGCCTCTCAGCATCCTGGTAGGAAGCTTAGCAACAAATATTCCTTTGGTACTAACTCCAAGCCACAGAAGTCAACAGGTCACTCAAAAGAAGCAAAACCAGACCCCAGGATCTGCCCTCCCACACTTAAAGAATAAAGAACTCTGGAGGATAAAATTTATTCTCAGCAACGTACAAAAAGGGAGGATGATAAAAATCTGCAGTGCTCGCTCAAAACACAGAGGTCTGTATTCCAGAGAGAAGCAGAACGCTGCAGCCCTTCACTTTCCAGTCTGTGGAAGCACCTCACAGGCACAGAGCGTGGGGGCGGAGGCAGGTGAGGAGGGACGTCCCCCTCCAGCAGCTCTCACCTCTCGGTGGCTCTCTGCCAGAAGCACACACTGCTGAGTAACAGTCCCTCAGTGCCTCCTGAAAGTAGATTTGGTGCCTGAGATTAATGGCATGACAGCAGGGAATATTTCCGTACTAGTCACAGAATTTGTCTCCATTGCCTCCGTCTTCTTCCCGCTCCGAACTCGATGCCTCCCAAACCGGGAGATATATTTATCCCTCGCGCACAGGGATGTTCTCATGGTTCTAAATTAAGCAGCTTCTGTCACGCCCGGGATCAGCCATAACCCTTCTCTATTGGTTCTCCGCATCAGAATTCTTGGTGCATTGGTGGGACCCTATCTAAACTAACCACAGGTGTACACACAGAAATGGTCGCCTCACTAATCTGCCGGTGAAAGCTGAGATTGCTGCACGTCTCACACCATTCATGTCCACTTTTTACACAGGATGCATCTGAACTGGTGAGAGACAACCTCTCCTCGACCTGCCAGGGTATCACTGACACCTACAGCCTAACTCAGCCTAAAGATTGTACCAACTGCGTCTACCTCAATCACCTTCCTCCAGGAAACATGCTGAAACCCATCACATTTCCAGTCTTCCCATATTCTTGCCAGTGTAAAAACATCCTCTAGATTTCAACTGTTCTTTTTACTTTTTCCCAGCATATTTTTACTATGATGGTAGGCTAATTCACCTACAGGAAGGAACTTTAGTTTATTTTTTGTAAAGACATACAAACACTCTAAAATATCCCTAAAAACCTCTTAGCATGAAATGGCTTTGCTCTTGTTTTGCTAGGCTAGGCTCACACCTTAAATTTTACCCATTCAAATACAGATAATGCTTCTAACATCCCAGATTTAGCTTGGAGATACACCATCCTAATCTGACAAAAGAAAATCTGAAAGGGCTTTTGAAATGTTCCAAGTGAAATCTGCCCAAATAATATTAAGACGGCTTCACATTTCAAACCTCTCAAATGCCTTCAGCTTACAATGATGGTTCTTTTCTCTAAAAGTCCATACCCGTTGAATGTCAGACTGGTCTTATTCACCTAGATTGCAAGTATAAATTACTTAATCAGCTTCTTAGAGGCAAATACTACATACCACTATCAGGGAAAAAAAGCTTAGCAGAATGTCCAAAAAACATTAAAGAATTACTCATTGTAAGGAATTTTGTGTTATCAAATATACAGTTATAAGAGTGACCTATGTATAATATACCCTACAGATTAAATCTTTTTACACTCATGTTTGAAAGATGTTACATCTTCCTTTCCTTGAGCTGGGCCCAACAGCTACAAGCTTTCTGGTTTACTGACATTACTTGTAGTACTTTCCTGACTGGCAGGCTTGGAAGGAGTAATTTTCATACAAAGATTGCTGATATTACAGAGCAAAAAACCCCAAACCATTTGGCACATTTAAACCTGTCACTTCAATGTCTTTGATGCTGGAAAGCAAGGGGGTAGAAGATGAATGCAATTAGTTAATGGGAGTAGTGATCAACTCCATTCTCTGTGCTTTTTTAGACAGAGAAGACAGCCTCTCAAAGCTCTCCTTGCATCTATTCCAGACTGCCTACAGAGCTGGAATAATTATCCTGACTTGGGATCAACTAAGTGTCAGAAAGCCTGAAACAAAAGAAGTTTGTTAAACTTAACAATATTTGCATGCTCAATTTATTTACTCCCTAACCCCTTCTAGATAAAGGAGAGCCCACATTACTGACATGAAACCGCGGCATGAAGGTTTTAAAGGATGTTTGCTGTTCTACAGAAAGTCTGAGGCACCAAAACCCCCTGTCCCCTCCTTTCCTGTAATGCTGTTAATCCATGAATTTAAGGCACATCTCCTCATTTCAACCCCATTGCAGATGCACTCACTATGTCAGATGCATCTTTTTGTTTGCTCACGTGGTGGATTTGAACTGATCCTTCTTTGAACTTCCCAGAAATGATCCAGCTGTGAGGTAGAAACCTGCAGCAGTCCAGGGGTACTGCTGAGCTGGTTAAGTCTGGATGAGAACAACCCAAGTAGCAAAGCTCTGGGCCACAACTGTGCTGCAGAGGTTGGCACACAGGCAGCAGAAGTGCCTAGCACAGCTGACAGCTGGATGAGCACCTGCACAGGTAACAACCAATGACCACAATGTATAAAAAGGACTTTTACCATCCCAGCTGTCACTCTTTCACAAATAATAAACTCTCTATGGTGGCAGTAAAATAATCTGAACTGTGTGTATATTACACTACACTTGAAATTCAATCTCTTACGAGAGGGCTCTACCCTGAGCTGAAGAAAAAAGAAACATGAATACTCAGGGTGAAGCCTGTGGAATAAAAGAGGTGATACCCAGCAGCATTTCATCCCTGCTCTGGGAACAAAAGTTCCTGGAAGGAAAACCTGGATTCATAAGCACTTTTACTTTATTTCACAAAGCATTTTCTCAAGTAATTACTTGAGAAAGCAAAGGGCCCAACTTTCACCTGGGAGTAGGTTTTCCTATGCCAATATGCTTAGGCCCCAACCTGAGCATGAGGGAAGAAATCTCTAGGGAAGAGGAAAGCCAAACCAGTAACTAACCTTACATCAAGTACATTTTGTCTTTGTACAGGGACAGAAGCACTTGATTCAGTGGGAGTGCAGCACCTGCCCCCATCTAACTCCTATATTTAGTTCTCCTGTAGGTTGCTTTAGAATGCTTCCTCAGTTATACCAAATGCACATAAAGATGGAGACTTTGACCAAATGCTCCAAAGGTAACATTGCTGGAGCTCTGAGGCATTTCTCCACAGGAAAACAGTGTGAAAAGTCTGTGGACAGTCCTTCTAGACACACCTAGTAACAGAAACTTTCCAACCACATTTCTATCAAGTGCAGCCTACATTTAATTTTGCAAAGTAAATGCCATTTTGCCTGTAGAATTCCGTTTATCATCTTGATAATTTTTCATATTTGCCTAAAGTTTCTTTTTAACTGAGAAAAATCCATGCTTAACTTTGTCCTTTTGAGAGAATTCTCACTGGTATGTTTTGGTTTTGGCTGTCAAGTGAATCATATTGCTACTGCAGATGACGTAACAATTTTTTAAAAGATTACATTTTGCGACAGAATTTTCCTTTATTTAAAGGTTTGCTGAGTCTGTTCAAGTGGCGTTGAGCAACTATTTATATAATCCACAAACCATAAAGCAATTGAAATAATTCCATGAATTACAAATCCAGGAAGGGTCTTGATTCAGAAAGTGTCAGCGAACTGGAGGTTAGGTGAGCATGCTGGAGGCAGCTTCTGCTCTCCTTGCTCTCACACTGCTCTTCTTGTTCTCACCATTGGTTGTGGTCAGAGGCAGAGCATCACATTAGCCAGATTTTTGGTCCAACTCTCATATCCATTCTTATTAATTGTAAAAAAAACCTGCAAAAAGGTTTTTTAAATTAAAATTTAAAAAATATTTTTGCAACAAAAACCTTGCATTTGTTAAAACCTAGGACTGAAGTGTCTTTTCATGCCTTCTGGATCCCTGTTCAGGAAAACAAAACAAAACAAAACAAACAAACAAACAAAAAAACCCACAAAAAAATCCAAAAACCCAAAGGAAAGGGAAACTCACTTTTATTCACATAAATCATGCATCTGTTTTTATAATCTTTTTTGAGCACAACGTTATGAACACTAAATAACAAAAAGGTGTTTAAAGTAATTTGATTTAGAAGGAATCATGAAAAAAATCTACATGGTGCAATTTAATAAAATTTTCATCCAATGTTTTGGTGCATTTCTTTAGCTATTGGGGTAGAAGACTCCAATACAGGCATGCCTTTTTTGTGTTAACATGACAGGAAGGTTTTAATTTGATCTGTATTGGATATTAGTCTTTGTGACATTATCAGCCTAGGACTTTGGGCTTATCATAAGTCTGTGAAGCTTTTTGATGAAAAAGAGCATGGCCCCAAAACTCTCTGCATTATCAGAGCATTCCATACAGATTGTAAGGAGACCTACAAAACTGGATCCAAATCAGCCAACAACAAACCTTTTATTATTCATGATGTGAGCTACATGACAGGGGAAGGTTAAAACTTAATCTTAAACCTCTCCTGAAAAATTTCATGCTCAGAGGTTTAGTCTCCCTTAAGACTCAGCACTTCTTCTCTTTGAAAAGCTGCAGAGCTCATCCTTCTTTAAATTTTGCTAGCAGGATTAGAGGGTAAATTACTTACCAACCTGGATGTTTCTCTCTTGACTTCCTTCCTCAGGCAGAAGTGACTCAAGGTCAAGCTCTTACCTTTGTGAGGAAAGTTGCAACAAGCAGAGAACTGCAGCCATCCTGGGAGCATGCTCTGGTATGTTCCACCTCTTCCCTCCTACTAGTGTGATGGAATACTTGTACCACAATTGTTTCTCCCAGATCAAACTCTAAACTCAAAAATCTTTAATTGTTATCAATAATTTTATTTCGAGATCCCTTTCCAGCCATTTCTGCACATTCTCTATCATTGGCTCAGTCTGTACCACTTCATTAAACCCTTTTCAATCCCTAATACTCCTCCACCTTCATGGTCCTTTCCCTGGGATTTCCATGTATCCCACCACTACTGACTTTTATTTAACCCCTTTCCCAGTACACACACACAAAAAAAAAAAATAAATATTTGCTGTCACTACATTCTTCTTTCAACTACCCCCATTTCCTCAGTCTCATTTAGAAGTGTTTAAGTCCAGCAACATCCACTTGTGAAGTCTAAAGCATCTCACCCTTTGCATATCCTTCAACTCTCATGTAGAAAATGTGATTTATTTTAATAGGATTATTACATTATCAGTAAAACATAGATGAGTTTATGCCTGCTGGTGGTTGACTAAGTATAAATGTAAGAATTACTGTATTACATCTGTGCATTCTAGTTGAGGATCTGTTTCTCAAAAAATACAAAGTGAAGAGATTGGTGCACACCAATGTTTGCAGAAATAAAGATTTTAAATATCACATGCAAGATTATCTTTTGACTGCCAAGTGAATATACATTCCTTTTTTGTTAGCAGTATTTTGTTGCCAGAATTTAAGAAAAATTAGCTCATTTATTTAAATAAGTCCTATCACACTGAATGACTTAAAAGCACAGCACAGTAGGCAGCTATTCTGTTCTAGGCACGCCATTACACCATTATCTCAGTGCTTCATCAAATCATTAATTGCCACTCTGTAGTCATTTTCTCCCATTGCTCAGAGAAAGTAAATACTCTGCAGCAGGGATAGTCTCACTTGGGGGTCTCTAGTGTCTGTGCCTCAGTGGTACCTTAACTTTTGAGAAAAAAAAATATAAAAACCAGCAACTTATTTGATCAGAGATCTGACATGGGCTTAACCTGTTTCAAGTCTTGCAAAGTGAGCTGTGTTTTCTTCCAGGGTCATGCAGGCAGCAGTGCCTCAGCCGGACGCTTCTCTCTGCACACCCCTTGGCGGGCTGGGAGATTGGCCCTGGGCTCATGAACTCACAGCTAATTGTTCATTTGTCTACATTACACAAACTTTTTCCTGCATTGCTGGTAGGTCTTTCTGAGGGATTTGAAGATGGAGAGTAGGGAAGGTGAAGTACCTTCCAACTTTAAAAATAAAATTTTAACTTCTCCCCACTGAAAAAATAAATAAATAAATAAATAAATCACCCCAGATTTTTATTCTTAGTAATTATTAGAACTGTAGGTTTAGGGTCAGAAACTCCTTGAATTATGAAAAGACCCCAACGAGCACCAAACAAACCCAAAAATCCTAACAGAAACTTAGCTCCATACTAAACCTACATACAAATGTGTAGCAAAACTGAACATCTGGACAGCATTTCCCCCATTTCCTTTTACCTTAGTCTTTGTTGGTGCATTTGCTCCCCGTAGTTGAAAATACCACACAATTCATCTGTTTCCAATTCTTTTGGAAAGATTTCCTGTTAACCCTCCCACTTGTTTCAACCAAATATACCAACAGCTCATTGTTTTACATCCCATAGGTATGATTAATTCAATTGCAAGGAATGGGAGAAAAACATCACAAGAAGGCAGAAAGTCATGGCGTCCTTCCACATGAAATTTCTGTTGCAGACAAAGAGGCAGGTTCACTGAATGAGATTTAAGTTCCTCAGTTGCAGCCTTACTCTTAGGTATGAAAGACAAACACTAAGTGAGGAACTCCACCATGGTGTAATGCTGCAGAAAAGCTGTGCTTAAAAAACTTTTTCAAGTCTTGAACACCATTAAGACAGATTCGGCACAGAAAAAACGAAATAGAACATGCAAGAAAGTGGAGCCACAGTGTTTGGAACACAGCTTGTGTGGGAAAACGTCAGTATTGTTTTAATGTAAAGCTCGTGTTTCACTGTCTTTGTCAATCAGTATGAGAATAAAAATGATGCAACTCATCACTACAGCCTGCTCCAACTATTATTCTCAGAAATAAACCTAGTAACTGAGCAACTTCTCTGGATAACCAACATTAAATAGGAATAGAAATGTCACTGTGGGATCAGCTGGCTAAGCCTAGTACAGCAGCAATGACCTGGCACATGGGAACAACCAATGCTCTGAACACAACCAACATTCCAAGCCTTGCAAAATGTACTGCTTACTAAAAGAAAGGATGAAACAGGGAACTTGTTACTGGAAAGCAAGTTGTTAAGACTGTAAACTGATGTAAGTCCAAGAGTAAAATCTAACATGAAGTAAAAAGCAGAAGAGAGATGAGAGATCACTGGGGGCAAAAAAACCAAAACAAAAAACCTGCTGCATGCAGACCAATTTAGGAGTTCAACAGGACCATGTGAATGTACTTAATTTTAATTCTTTGTTCAAAAGATTCTTACAGCAGCTGAAAAGCTACACTGAAACAAGAACAAAGACCCAACTTCTCAATGCTCTCTTGGCTGTGTAATATCCTTTATCTCATATAGCTGTGAGTTCTCTCCAGTATTCCAGCATTTCATCTACTTCCCAAGACAAGCATTCCTGTCTCCATCTTTGACTTTCAGTTTTCAGAAAAAACCATCAATACTCACTAGTAACCCAAAGAGTGGATAATGATAGTTATTTATTAATATTTAAAATAAGCATAAATTTCAGTAACTAAAAAAATTTTCTGAATTGTTCTGCATGTGGTATTCTTGAAATTAAATATCAATACAACTGAAAGACCAAGCATTATCATCAAATATGAAGTTGAATGGAATACAGATTAAGTTAATAGCAATTACATTATATTAACTTGAAGAAATTAAATAGTTTTACACATTTTCTGACAAAGCACCACACTCACAAGACCCAGTGAAGCATCTCATGAGAACTGAGCTGCAAATCAGTTAAGCAGCTGAAACAGGCAGCCAATTCAAGTTTAAAAAAATTATGTTAAGGATTTAGTAGCCATGTTTTCCAGGTAACTATCAGGAGGCGGCTAGATTTAGCATCCAATGTATTCCAGCCACACATCACAAACATCTGAATTTTAACCAAGTTAACAGTTCTTTATTTCTGGAAGAAGAGATCCCAGTCCTCTCACCACCTATTTCACAAAGCTGCTAATCCAAACTGATGCAAATACTGGTAGGATTCTTGGGTAACACTGAACAGCAGCTACATCTATTAATGCTTGCAAAATAAAATTTCAGCTTCTTTTTTTAAACAGTAGATATACAATTACATTAGGTAATGATCCACAACTTTTAATCTCACTTCTTTGCTGAAATGTAATAGCTTAGCTCAAACTAAAGCTAAACCCCCATTCAGCTTGCTCAAATGCTTAGTTTGGAAATCTTTATTCCTAAACTAAGCATAAAGGGAGGATTTCTTTTTTTTAACATCTGAGGTTCTTTCAGATGTTTGCAGAACAGGAAAGAAATTCAGAGCTCAAGATGAAAGTGTAATGCTTCACATAAGAGGGCACAAATCAAGACAGCTTGTGCATGTGGAAGTCCATAAGCTCAACTTAAATACAGTCATTGATCTGGAGTATCTTGTTTCATTTTACATGAACATCCACTTCATTCTCAAGATGCACATAAACTTGTGCAGGCAAATGAAAAGTTATGGTATCCCCAAGTGGATGCAATTCAAAGCAACAATAAAAAAGTTAAGTTTCTCAAGAGTTACAAACTAATTTTACAGGCAAAGGATATTGATTCAGTATTAAGATGACAAGTGCAAATGCACACAGGATATGCAAACAGCTTATAAACTCTCACTGTTATCACTTTGGTTATCACCAGCACTAAAATTCAAAAGAAACTTAAAAGTGGACCCTTGTATTTTCATTACTGTCTTTAAGTTCCAATGATATACTGTTTCCATTTCCACCTTCTGAATGAAAATGCTGCGGAGTTAACTTTAAAAATGGCATATACCACATAGGAGACTGAATAAATCCAGTTATAAAAGCAGTATTTCTCTATTTACATTGTGGCAAACAAGGCAGACTGAGACGAGATAAGCTCAGTCAGAAGACTTCCTCTTTCCAGACAAGGAAATAAGTGAAGTCAGGAACGTCTTTGTGAAAGTTGTGAAAACAGCATTCAAAGCCAGGCTTCCCTTATGGGCATCCAAAGGAAACAGCTGACAGACATCCTCAGTGAAGTTTTCACAGACAGGGCAGCAAAGTGGAAAGGAATGCTTACTTAGATGGAAGCAAGAAATTCACTGTCTTTTGAGCCTTTAACAACTAAGAACAGACTTCTGGAGGAAGACACGTGAAGACCCACCCTTCTGCACTCTGCCTGCAGTGTGGAAGAACAAGTTTATTGTGAAGTACATTGGTAAATTGATTGGAGAAGACATCCAACTCATCACTGACTCCTGTTTGTTGCATTTTCACTTGCAGGAAGGACAAGGTCAGAAAATAACAGATAACACAAACATTAGGCATCTCCTAATATCAATAAGCAGCAAATTTTATTATTCATATTTTGCTTAGAGAACTCTGGACACTGACAGTATCATTAACAAGAATGCTTCATGATTATTATGAGAAGAGAAACACTGTTGAAAGCCTGGACTAGATACAAATTTAAATTTGTGAACTGAAAGGTTCATCATATTAAAATGCACTTTATTAAAATATGTAAAGTATAACAGACAGTATAGAACAGATGCTTTGAGGAAAACCTGCCAGCTGTATGCTAGTATTTGTATATGAGACCAAACTCATTTACTTAGAAATCCTATGACCCACAGAGAAATTCTCTCTTCCCATGCTGAACTACACTGAATGTGTCAAGTGGAAAATAGAACAACTAAGGATGTGAACAGGTTGCTTCTGAGGAAACTTTCAAACATATAAAGTAAGATGCAATGGTCAGCTCTCATGTTAAAGAATTCTCATCTAAGTCACCACACTGTAATGGTACAAACAAAACAAAAAACCCCACAAAATTGAAACCAAGTTTGCCACACCTAGATGGAAAAGAACCAACTGCTCTCCTTAATCTCTCTTAATTTATCAGTAAATTATATGGATCTTCATCCAACAAAAGGATAAAAAGGACACTGAAAATCTCTGTGTATTTCCTTATCGAAACAGTAAGAAAAATTAGTATGAATGGCTTTGGAAAGCCATTTCTAAAGGGTGGTTTGTATTTGAATGCTTAGAATTATTCATTTGAAAAACAGCACTGGAGAAAATTCAAATACTGTCTCCACTGGATTTTCACTGCACTAGAATCAGATGAAGTATGTAAAAATCTTTCTGGTGAAAGAGTCACCAGTAATATTGAAAAATTAAGGTAACAGCTACTTACAGACTTCAAAACACTGTTGCTTCAACTCAGGTTCAGCTAGGAGAAATGTACTGATTTCATTAGGAATTTTCTAGGATGACCCTGCTTGTGCAGGGAGGGTGGGCCAGATGAGCCCACTGTGGTCCCTTCTAAAGTGACCTATTCCATGAATACGTTTCAAGTGTGCAAATTCTCCTATGAAATAGAAAGCAACTTCAAAACAGAACTTGGTCTAAATAGTGAAAAATATTTAAGATGCTTCCTCCTAAATATTACTTTATTTGCACTAGCCCTCAATGTTATCTTTTGTTTGGTGCTATAGATTTGTCTGCAATAAGAATAATTTTGGCAAGGGGCTTTTGCATCTAAATTTTGCCGACAGCGAACACTGAAACTGCCAGAGTAGTCAAAAAGAAAAAAAACAGAGAAAGAGAATGTAGAGAAGTAAGTACTTCATAACTGAAGCACAGAATAATAAAATACCCAAAGAAGTGAAATCTGTGTAGTTGTGAATATTGACTTTTTCCTCAATCCAAGCCCCTCAAAATAAAGCAGGGCTCAGGTTTTCCTTAAGCCGGCAATGTGTGCGTTCAACTGACAGAAATTGTTCCTGTCAAATATTAAAAAAACTAAATGAAAGATGCCGATGTTACAAAGTTAAAGACACTCAAAGGTAAGCAAAACTCTTACTTGTATTGGTAGGACAAGCTTTTCCACAGCAACTTTCTTTGACAATTCTCAGGCCTCCTCAGACTGGAAGAAGTAATCAAAATGGAGAATACTCAGCATTTCCTCCCTCCCCCTTGTATCACTGAATGTGTGACAACATCGTATCTCACTTGTACACTACCAAAATCTTACACTGGAAACAGAATTGCTTTTGGTGTTTTCTCCCCCGGGGAGCCTTTCCCACTTTAAAATATTCTGCTGCATCTCTGGCTCACCAACCCCAGGTGTGTAGCTGTGGTGCAGCTAAGCCTATTCAACAGTGGGTACCTGCTTCTGAGAGAACAAATCTCTTTCTTACCCTCCCACCATCTCCCTTCTAAACATCTAACATCACAGAGAACTGGCCAACCGTTAAAGCAGCAGAAAATGGCTTGAACTGGCTCAGTTTGGATCACAGGAAAACAAAGGCTGGCACAAAGGACGAGGCATCAGGAACAGAAAAGGGGTACCACTGATTCCTCCATTAGCAAGGTAGAAAGCAACCATTGGAACACCTTCACCATATTGAAAAATCAGACCAAAAAAAGGCATTTCTACATTTATTTGAGATAATAAGCACCATTCCTTTTCTTTCTGGAGGAAAAGAACTTGTGCATAAGGAAGCTGAAGGCTAGAAGCTTCACATGTCCATTAACTAATACAGCACTCCACAGCTGATTTTACAATGTTATATACTATTTTTACAGTACTTCATATGCACATAAAATTCCTTTTAATTTCAGCTGCACATACTAAACTCTCAGCAGTCAGCAAATCGGTCGCAACATGACTAACACCATCAGCAATCAAACTCTTCTATTTGTAGATTTGCTAACAACCCTAGAACAGTGTAAGAACTGTCACAGCTCTCTCAGTGTAATCACCTTCTCTCACAGTCCTGTCTCATCTTCCCAGCTTTCAAAATCTGCAACAGAGCAATGAACCCACTTGATACTAAACCTGATTCAATATAAGACCAATGCTCATGCTATTAGAATAAAAAAGGCATGGGGTAAGGCAGGAAATACTAACAAAGCCTGCAAAAATATGAATACTGCAGTGAAAGCAAACTACGGTTGCACATGCAATCAGTTCCTGAATGCTTCACTCCAACATTAGCTTTCTGGTAACTGGAAACTTCTGGGTATTTTTGTAACAAAGAAGCAGAAACATGCTGATACCTTGAGGGATCACAGATGAACTACATTCTTTGGACTCACAACATTGACCTTTGCCACTTCAGCTGATCAATGACAGTTGGAATAAATCAGCCCACAGAGGGAAACAAATAGCTATAAAACTTGTTAGCAAGAAAACAGATATGCATGGAAGCAGTAATTTTTGGGCTGGAGCCAAATTTCATAGGGATTGGGCTTGAAACCTTTGTCTCCTACTCTCCTCTTACAATATGCACTTTGCTTATCCCTCCTTTATCCCACTTGTGAATTGTTACACATCTAAGTAACATTGCTTCTTTACTCTGAAATAATTCCCCTTTTGAGCTTCCAGATAACTGGTAATAAAACTAAGATTCATATCTGCAACTCTGCAGTCTCTAACAATATTTAAAATAATGAGCAAGAAGTGTGCACTGAAATTCTTGTGTTTGCATGGTTGTAAGAGTGCAAAGGGCTTAAAAAGAGAGAAAGCAAAAGTCAGCAAAATCATCTGTATCCAAAACAAACCTTTGCTACTTAAGCTCCAGAACTTTGACTGCCAAAATCTGTAAATGAAGGACTTGAAACACAATATAAACATCTGTGTTGGACAGTAAGACATGAAACACGTTCAAATAATATGTGCTACTGCTATTTTAAGCTATAAGATATCTGACTTCTACATCGCTGTTCTAAAAAGGGAAAGCTATCCCTGGAGTTTGGTACAGGTTGTTCAGTAATTTGTACAGTCAATACACCCGCTTAACAGTTTTTCAATATTCTCTTCCAGCAGAAAGAATGTGTTGCTATATGAATTGAAAAAGAAGATATACTCTTTAGAGGTTAAAAACTAGCATAGAACTGGCTCATTTAATATGTATTCTAAAATTCTTGTTGCATGGCTCTAACAAAAATCATCTTAACATGGTTATGAATATGTCAATTCCATGGACCAAAGTATTTTTCTCAAAATATGTTCAAGCAGGGGGAAAAACATCTCGACGTTGGCACAATGAAACAAAAAAATTTGAGAAACAGAGTATATGCTTGCTAAACAAGAATTATGTTTATTTAGCTAGTGAATCACCTAGAGGAGTAAATTTTCACTTTCATGATAGCAATCTGTCAGGCTTGCAAACACCCAGAAATAGGAATTAAAGATTATTTTAAATGTAGTTATAAAGGTCATAAAAAGTCTGATTTAGACTGAGGTACATTTACTCAAAACTGAGATTCATTGAGTGGTAGCAAACAAACAGTTCCTCAGACAAATGCACTTTTTTTCAGTATACATGTTACAGAAAAAAAATAAAGAAATGTGCATTAACTGGTGGTGTCCACCAAGCTGCATATTAATATTCTCTTACACCAAACAGTTTGAAACAAGGGAAATGTCATTCTATTATAATTTCATGTTACGATTCATTTGGCTAAACTGCAGCTTAAAGTTGCCTTGCCATATTAAAAAGATTACTACAATAATTTTCACATGAACATTTAGACTTGAGTTTTACTCCAGGACTAAATATGGCATGATTTGCTTTTAATCTGTTGAATAGCTAAAAACTGACAATTAAAAAAACTACAACAAAGAAAAAATTAAGTTGAAGCAATGTGAATCTCACATCATTGAACCACTTCTAATGGTTAAATGTTAGTATTTAACAAATTCAAAGAGTTAATGAATCCTTGCATTCGTTCGGTCTCCTGTGCCTTAGCTAGGATGCATAAATACAAAAGACAGCAGATACTGGTAAAAGCTTCAGGACAGAAAGTGCTTGACGAAGGTACAGTTCTCAAGTGTGTTTGGTGAGAGAGTATAAGGGCAGATGCACTGATGAGAACCATTACAAGAAGAGTCAATTTCGTGTTAAAGTGTTCAAAGATGTCACCTTAAGCAGAAAAAAGCTTTAATAACGTCTTCTTAGACATATTAGGCATTTCCAGAGTCTACATCATTAGTGTTGTATTCTAGCAGGACATCTCCATATAGTTATTGTTTGTTTCTATTTCTCTCCTGAAAAAAAACAAAAACAAAACAGGACAATCATGTTAATACACACAGATCAACATTATCTGCTTTTCTTTCATTACAGCATTTTCATTGTTTGCAATTTAGCTAAATCAGGCAACATGCTTTCAAGGAAAAAGCTTCCATTATTTCCAGGAATATGAAATTATACAATTTAAGTCAACTCCTTGAAGAGAAACACAGAAGTATATGTCAAACTAGAAGGCAAACATATTCCAAAAACCTGCTATCAAAAAAGGACTTATAATGTCAATTTTAATTTACTTACAGTAAAATATATTGCATAAAGTGAACTGAGCAAGGAGACCAAGGGACCCACAAACAAGGTAAGATGTACCCTAAATCTTCTACTTAGCTTGTCAAAAAATGTTCCACTCTCCATCCATTATATCCCTGAAAAAATATGATATTCCCAGCTATCTCCCACTATATGGGTCTATAAAGCCCCATATAATAAAATGTTCCAAAGTGTTTAAGACCAAAAGGTAAAACTAGTTGGCCCAATACCTCATCCTCCACACAAATGCTCAAGTGGCAAGAATTTTTTTTTTTAAGAAGGCCATCCATACCTTTTTTAGAAATTACTTCCAATAATAAAATGAAAAGTCAGTGAAATAGGAATGGATACAAAGAAACCTCACTTCAGTGTGAGCTTGAGCCCTGTGAAATGCCACATTTGGCATTTAGGGCTAAAATACTAATCGACTGTAACTATCAGGGACTGACAAATCCATATTCTGTAGCACAGGTTTAACAGAGTAAGTGACACTTTAGTGCTTTATCATTATCCTCCATTTCCTCTACTTTGTTCAAGAGAAACATACACTTAGGCATTATGACAACCCCTAGGAAAAAATAAAAACTGATCAACAAACTATATATTGTTGCCTTCATAATACATCTTCTAGCCTGTAAAAAGACACTGGTCAGTGTAAAAAACTAAGACCTTATCTCTCAATAGCATTTTCCATAATACCTTTCTTTATATGTACAGCTGAGCACATTAAAGAAATATATGAATTCCTGCTTGGAAGAGAGGTAGGTTCCCATCCCCATTAAAAGAGAGTAAAAAGTGTAAAATACCTCTCCGTATTTTTATTATTATTACATATCATAAATGGAACAATAACATAGCAGGGAAAACAGAATAACCCAGGAGACATTTGAACAACAATTTCAAAACCTCTCTCTCCAACACCACATTGAAACTTTATTATGCTAGGAACTACTTAAGAAAATTGCAAATGAGCACATGACCCCACACAGATTCTGCCAAAAAGACAGTCTATTGAAAGAAGAAAGTATGCAACATTTATACTGGTTATTACTGGTGATCTCATCCTTTCCAAGACATATTTCCAAGTTGCTTCAAGATGAAAAACAAAACAATAAAGCCCAGTCTCAGTCACAATGAGGAGCTCATGGTCCCAGCAGCTGTGCTAGAGCAGAATTCCAGTATATTTAAAGTGAAAGAGATACTTGCACTATTCTGCTAAAATATCATTTTTCCTAGTTCAAAAATACGTAACTGTATTTAGCAGTAAGATACTGCTTTTTAAGATTGATAGCATCAGTCATTATTACAAGCTAATACCTTAACAATGCACTCTTGGCTGAAAACAGATGATGACTGGCCTCATGCCTCACTATGCATGTAAGGCATGCAAAAATAGCCCGCTCAGGCACATCTCAGATTATTCCTCTAATATTAGCAGACTTCAACTGCAAGGACTTCACAAAGTGTCAAAAACCACTCCCGTGGTAGTAAGTAGGAGCCTATGAAACTGCAATGTTAAAGTCTATATCAGTTTTAAATACAACCTCTATACAACTAAAATCATCAATTCCTGTTCATTTGAAAGTATTACACACATAAGCACTGACTCAGGCTGTCTAGAAACTCTCTGCATTTCAAATTGCTGCGCTATAAACTGACCAACACTGTGCTTTGTGAAGGCCTCAACTCAAAATGTATTTAAATTTCTAAAAATTCAAGGTAGCAAAGGAATGATACCCTGACTACCTTCTTCCACTTGATGAAGTAAAAGGAGGTGTTGCAAATTTTACATCCGCTTTAAATTCTACAGAAAAAAAAAAAGGCTTCAAAACATCAGCACATCTTTCTTGCAGTCTCAAAATTAATTACTGCATTTATATTTAAATACTTCAAGCAGACATACAAGCATGACATTTTTCAATGCAAGTGAACAGTACATTCTTCAAATATTGGTATCGGCGACATTTGGCACTCTGTACTGTGAAACAGAGAGAAAGAAGACCTGATTTACTCAAAGCACAGGCAGTGGTATTCCACTCAAAACCAAACCCATCCCCAACTCCAGGTCAGATCACAGTCCTGGACCACTGTCACTTCCCATCTCAAAAAGTAATTTTCCTGGGTTTTTTTGGTGGGTTTTTTTTTTGTTTGGGGTTTTTCTGGTTTTGGTTTTTTTTGGTCGTTAGAGACAAACTTACAGAAGATTTTACCTCTAGAAGGTTTCCAGCACCAGAGTAGAAGTTTCCAGCATAACCACTTCTCTTTTACCCAATTAATTTCATTTCTTGTATTCAGATAAGCAAAATTGTTGCCACATCTTTGCAATGCTCTTGGATGAAAACTTTCTCCCATATATTTAAGTTCCCTGACAAAGCTCAACTTCACTTCAGAACTCACCATGGTCAGGTTACCCAGCTTTAGGGGGAGTTTATGAACAGGACATGGAAATTAAGTACCATTCAAATCAGGACAATGTGGGAACATATTGGTTGGTTCAAGGTACTGTCAGCTGCAGACCATATGCCAAGCAAATTTCACACACGCAAATAACTTTCTGCACAAACCAAGCAAAGGTGAATCTAAAAACTGCTAAGGCCTTAGAAATGTGCATCAATCTAGTACAAACAAAACTCTGAAATTAACTTGGTCTGAACTGCGAAGCTGACTTACTTCCAAATTTTAGTTGTCTGAATTCAGAGCATTAATTGAATGATCCCATGCTGAGAAGTAGCTGCAATGTAATTTATCATCCTCAGATGTAATGAAATTTCTGTGCTAACAAAATTTCTAAATTCAAAGCAACAAAAATGTTTCCTGATCTGACTTGAAAAAAAATACTGAGACACACACAACCCTGACTCTGGGATTTCTTTGCCACAAAGAAGGTAAATGAAAAAGCCTCATTTTAAGTAGTCTAACATGTAAATGCAAATGCAGCCTAACAAGAACAAGAAGCTATTACAGTCTTTGGCTGTATTTTTTCTTAACAGGGTCCCACAAACTGAAGATCAAGGTCAGAAAATGCAGATCTGAAAGAATGACTTTGGCTGATTTTTACAGCAGCTGCAAGTGCAAGCACTTCAAGGTGTCCATTTGGAAGTTATCCAGGGTTGCAAACTTACACAGGCCAATTGCAGAGTTCCCACACACCCTCCAGCACTATCAGCTATATCTGATTAAAAAAAACCAAAACAAAGAAAACCCTAGAATTTGGCCAAACCTCTGCCTCTTACTGCAATGTTTAAAGCATTCATGCCTGGAGCTGTCTACTCTGCCCCTCTCCCAGGAGGGAGCATTCTCACAACAGCTTCAGAAGCTGCCTTACTGCAAACTGTGATTTAATCTTCAACTTAGAAGCCCTGCTCATCTGCAGTGTAAGCTAACATGTCAGACTGCATTCTGTGAAGTGAGGCACGGGCACTCATCTGCTCTGCCAACTGTGCTGCGTGGGCAGAAACACCTGGCAGAGGCAGAGCAGGCAGCTGGAGAGGTGGTAAAAGAAGCCACAGCAAAGTTCATGAAATCTCATTTACTAATGGCATCAGCCATAATCTGCAATTTATTTTGCTCCAGTGTACCATTAAAGCTAGGACAGCATAATCATTGACCTTAGTGCTTGAGAACCACAATGAAAAATAGATTACTAGAAAAGTGAAAAATGCCAGAAATTGTTTACTCTGTTTGTAACACTGGCTGTTAATGTAAACTAGATTACTGAAACTTTAAAGCTGTGTAAAACATTGGTCCTTTTTAACTTCTCACTCTTGAACTCCCAAATAAAAACGGCACATCTCCTCAACACAGAAGTTACCTCAGAAATAGATAAATATATTTAAATACATTTCTCTGAGAAGCACTTCTAGGAATTCTGGGAAGAAGGGAGGGAAGGAACAGATGAGAAGGGTCTCTAGAAGTCTTAAATGAACCTAGATCTTTTTCCTGTGCAGATGCCATTCCCTCCCTAAAGACTAATTTTCTTCTATTCCTTGACCCAACATGAAAACCACAAGGCACAAATTAAAGAATCAAAGTTAACATACAAAGTCAAATAAAGTTTTACAACTTCAGAGTAGCTCCTTCTCCCAGTAAGCTTTATGAATTAATACTCATCTGAGACCCTGCTGCTGCAGATCAGTTGAAATACAGAATACAACGTTCTCAAGCACAAATATTAAGAGACTACAAAAGCCAGAAGACCTAGACTTCTAATTTATTTATTCTTCCTACTAGTGTTGATGGCAATTTAGTCACGGAAACATACTTGTAAGCGTATTTTCCTATTAGAGGAAAAAATGTGAAAAAATTACTGTGAAAAGGTAAATAAATTTAAATGTGATCAAACTCACATACTGTTAGTAGAACATGAACAGACCATATTATTTTATAAAAGGCAGTAAGAAGTTAATCCCTATCTGAAATTGCACAGGGTACAACCATTCAGAAGACAGAGGTGGAAAAAGAAACCCAAGTACTTAGAGACACCATATGATAACACACAACAAGGAAAGGCTCTGCAGAAACCAAGCTTGAACTCCATGAGCCAGAAAAGCCCTTCCAGTCTCATCTTCCCAGGCAGATACTTTCAGTGATGCATCAGCCAATTCTAACTACAAGTAGCAAGAGCTTTGCTTCAGCACTGTACATCATTATACACTGAAATACCAGACTTTAATTATCTACAAGCCAGCCATTTCAGTAAGATGATTAAGAAAAAAAAAGTCTCCAGATCCTCACTATTATTTGTTAACAATGCTCAGAGTATAACATTGGCTTTTGAAGACTGACAAGAGAGAGCTTCTTACCCAATCTACAGATATCGCATTTAGTGATGACCTCTGTCCCAGCAAAAGAAGCAGAAAGATGACTCTGACACTTGGGTCAGTTTCTCTCAGGTGCCCATGAGCAACAAGAACACATTATTTAATTGCTCTGCTAAGGAATTTATGGTAGCCTTGGAAGAGAAATAACATTCACTGCATGGCTTACAAAATACACTGAGGAAGAATTTCTCAGGCAGTTTTTCTTTAAGCCTCACCGCTCTTTGAATTGGTGTAACTCCAATTCCAATCTACCATGAGGAAAATGAACTTACTTTATCTTTGTTGCCTATTTATATGAAGATGCAGTGAACGTGAAAATTTACGTTTACTTTTTACAACTGACTATAATCCACAGAGTACAGAACAAAAAAATAATTATTCATCAATATTAATGACACTACCAAACCTCTGAAAAATTCACAAAGAACTGGGCTCAAAAAACCTATCACCTGCTAAGTTTTGTAATGTTTCATTTCAGCTAAATGAATAAGAAGTTTTAAGCAAATCGGTTTTGATATAAAACAATTCTAGTTCAACTGAATCTACAGGAACAGCTTTAATACACCTGCAAGATCTGTATGTTTTAAAGTCCCATTTTTTCCAGCAAACCACTTCCAGGAATCTCCACTGAGTTTCTGCTAGTTAGCCCATCTGCAGTATGAATCAATGAAGCAAGGCTGTGAATAGTCCATAGGTTGGGACTTTCTTGCACTATGCAGCCATATTTCTTCACTGCAAACTGCAGGAAAAGCACCACTGTTCTTGACTGTTTGTTCTTAATAGAGCACTGAAATCTGATGAGATTTTTTTAGCAGGAAGCAGAAGGCTGCCTCATTAATTTTTACAGCTATCTGTGTATACTTCTGTTTCTGCTCTTGAACAAGAGATAGAATTTCTCAGTTACTTCAAAAATCACAACTTAAAAGACATAGCATTTAGAAAAGATACAACTGTCACAGATCCAGCTCAATTCAAGTGTGAATTCTTGTCTTAGGTAGCTGCCTTGATATTTAAGAACATAAAGTATTAGATTCCAAAAAGGGACTGGTCTCTTAGGCTTTGAAGTAAACCATTTGGTTGATATTCCTAGCTTTTCCAACAGGGGTCCCTATTTTACAGGAGAAATTGGTCTTTCCACTCCCCGGGTAAGAGAAGTTGAATCTACTCTGTAAAATGGACTTTACAGGCTTGATTTTCAGGTGGGGATTTCAAACAAAAACATTACAAGACCCGTACAAGTGTGGCTGTGAACTAAGACTCCTTGTGAGTTTAATTACTTTCCACCTCTTTTATTCAACAGTCCAATACTGCACTTTCTGTCTTGCATCATCACTAGAGAAATGCAGGCAACATCACTGCTCAAATTCTTATATGGTCACTCTGTAAGAGACCACAACACAACATCTATCCCCATCCTCTAATGACTTCTAACCTATACTTTGGAAGAGAAAGAATATTTGACTCTACCAAATGCACAGAAAACAGATACATTTGAAATCCCTGTGGCTGTAACATAAGAATGTGAAGGTCATTTTTAAGTTTTTCCAAAAGACTAAAGATGCAAAAGCAAATGAAGACACGGCAAATCCTGGAAAGGAAATTCTGGAGCAGCATGTTCAAAATTATTCTAGCTCCAAATAATCTTCTCCCATGACCGGGGCACATATTCATCTCACGACTATCAAGGGAGGGAAAAAAAGTGTTTCCTGTTTCTACTTTCTCATTTCCAATTATGAAGATGACACTCTTGATAAATATGAAGTTCAAGGAAATTGCAGCATAATGTCCCTTGAAACTTCATCAAAAGCATACAGGAAATGAACATGTTTTTCAGAAGATATTAATTACATAACCCTCCTTTGGATAGTTTCATGTTTATTACATAAACCTCTTTTAGATGTAAACACACAAACTTTTAAAAGTTGTTTAGTACAAATATCATCTAACTGCATTAAAAATTTGTCAATCACCTGTTTTCCTTAACTGAAAATCTGTGATTGGATCTATATCTGATTTTGACATTATAATACAGTAATTGATGTTTGGGGGTTAAGAGGAGGAAGAAGCAGCTACAGTTCACTCTTCATGGATGTTTTCTCCCTTCAAGATATTTTTAAGAAATATCAAATCAAGCACAATGTCAGCGATGTCCTAGAAAGGAAAGGAGTTACACTGCTTAACACTGCAGTCTGATAATGACCCAATTACCAGAGAAACAAAAGTTACATTGGTATCAGAATGAAGGGGAAAAAATTACTCCTTTTGAGAGTCAAGAAGTTCTACTATGTCAGCATTCCTATTATAAGATATGTAATACAACAGAAGAAAGCCAAAATTTTAAATGCTTGTTTATCTGCCCTTTAAAGGCTTCATGAAAAGTCAAAAAAGTCCAAATGTAAATTAGATAAACACAAATATACACTGAATCCTTCTATCTTACCTATGAATAAAAATCGATTACTTTTCTGGACTATCTCACTAAGAAAACCATCTAAAGCACTCTACAATGACAAGAAAACCATGGCCTTTTTTCCTGCTGGATGCTGCAAAAGTAGAATTCTCCATCAAAAAGCACCAAAAGAAGTCCTAGGACAACAGGTAATAACCCACCATCTGAGGGCAAGGAAGCTGTAATCTGCCAGCAACTGCATTTTTAATCAGAGCCATTTTATTTTCACCCATATACCTCTTACTGAAGATCAGATGCAGAGCTACTACAACAGATGTTTTTATTTTCTAAAGTGAAATTATGTCATCTTAAAAGGCATATTTTCAGATTTGTTTCCTTCATTTAGATATTATACCTTTCTTTTGAAAGACAATAAAAACATCTTTTTAAATAATATGCATACAGACCAGCACATTTACACCACAAAGCAGCCGTTAACTAGAGACAAATAGAATTCCAGATTATTTCAATCTATGTCTGACAGAACTCATGAAAAGCATCACTGATCCTTTGGTAAAAGATCACAGCACTTGTATGTTTAAAATAGGAGTCTGGAACCTGAGCTGTAAGAGAAAGGGAATGACTACTTCACAAGCCCAGCTGTAGATACCTTACCCACACCAGGGTTACATCAAACAGTGGTAGACACTAAAGTTCTAATATTTATGCTTAAAGACACTATTCTTGGTCATTTTCATGGCAAAGTTACTTAAGTTTCATGTTTATCAGAGACTATTCCTTGCACTTTCAGGAGTATGCTGCCATATTTTAATAAAACATACTGCTAGGCCATATTGAAAATTAATTATTGATCCCCCTGAGTTGTTAAGATTAAACTTTTACAACCAATTATTTTAAGATAAATTAGCTGTAATGATGAACAGTTATAAATCCCTAAATCATTTGCTGTTTACAACATTTTTTGCAGATTGCTGGCTGTATGAAAGTTTGTAACCATCTATGCAATAACAAAACAACTGAATTTCAAGGAATGTGGAAGGCACTACTGCTGCCTGATGCATTTAATATTTTATTAACAGTTATAAGCATATTTTGCCATGACCAAAATACTGGAAACAAAATGACTGCTACAGCTGCCAATGAAAATGAACACAAACTTAATTTACACAATTGTACTGGCAGTAAAAAGTGCACATATTTAAATACAGCTCCATGAAGGCTTAGCTGGCGCTAGGTAACAAAGAGTTATTCAATTAACAATAAACCAGAGCTTAAAATACTAATTGGTGCATTTACAGACTTGAATCATAAGAGTTAACAACTGCATGTTTACAGTTTAAAGACAGATTGCTTGTACACTGTGTGATAAAAGAAAAAACACAGATTTGAAATCAACATTCAATCATAAGAGAATGCTAAACTCTCAGTAGATGTTATTAGCTTTATTTGAAGTTCCTAGATTTTAAGTCTATATTAATTTGCTTAAGGCACACCTCAAATCCATCTACAAAGAGAAAACCTCACAACTAGCCCACACAGCTCTAAAGCAATTTTTCATAATTGGTTACAAAACCAATTTGTACAATGCTGTAAAAGAGCCTATGGCCACTATTGCAACTATCTTGACAAGCAATGTTTTCTCTCAATAGTGTTGGGAAAGGTAACTATTTACAAAGAAACAAAGAGGTCAGTACTTGAGTCATGCAGATACTGGATATTTCTCTGAACATGCTACTCAAATAGCAGTGTTACTTTATTACTCAAATACCCATCATCACAGTTACCTAGTTTAAGACCTACTAAATGCCGAACTCAGGACTTTGAATTTTAAGTTTAGCACACACAGAAACATGTTCACTAATCTACATTCCTCCTCATTACATTTTGTGGCTTTTACCTACTGTTGAGGGAACAAAACCACAAATAAAACAGTCTACTGAGTTGCTAGGGCATGTCTGAATTATGACTTTTTTCAAAGTTCTTTTTCAAAAAAGGAGATATTTTTGAAGCAAACCAGTTATTTGTGAAATAGCTCAAAATTTTGAAAATTTAGAAAATACTGAAGCGTGAAGGCCAGAGAGATACATTATAATCTTAGTCCTCCTAGAACATTACAAAAATCACAACAAATCACAGAATCAGAATGTCTGGAAAGGGCCCATGAGGATCACCAAAGTCCAGCTCCTGGTTCTGCACAGGACAGCCCAAGAATTGCACCATTTACCTAAGAGTATTGACCAGACACTTCTTGAACTCTGTCAGGCTTGGAGCTGTGACCACTCCCCTGGGTAGCCTGTTCCAGTGCCCAACCACCCTCTTTTCTTCTTATCTGGTCACAAGAGCGAAGAAATCAGTGCCTGCCTCTCCACTTTCCCTCATGAAACCACAATGAGGTTTCCCCCTTAGTCTCCCACAATCTGAACAAACCAAGTGTCCACAGGTTCTTCTCACATAGCATCCAGAAGGGCCACAAAGATGGTGTAGGGTCTGGAGGGGAAGCTATCTAATAGCTTTACGTTTTTCCTATATTGCACACTAAAAACTGCACACAGGACTCGAGGTGAGGCTTCACTAGCACAGGGTAGAGTGGGACAATCACCTCCCTTGACTGGCTGGTGATTCTGCACTTGATGAAGTTGTACCAAAGCCTGAAAAGGTCAAAGTTTGCCCCTTACATTGAATATTAGTTAGGAAAGCAGTCCATCACCCCATCATCGAGATACCATGAAAGTAAGGATACCCATTTAGGGAATAATCCCTTTTTTTAGGAAAAAAATCCAAAAGGCATTACATACCCAACTGGGATCATCAACCCCATCATCTAGCCTCCCAGCAACAGCAAACTGTCAACCTAACAGTTTGTTGCAGAGTTGTGCAATAGTACTACAAAATTAATTTGGGGTATGCCTGACACCGTTGTACAGGAGATGCAACATACATGTTGAAGGATTAGGGACGCACAACAGGAGTGAAACCACCACAGGACTAGAAACGTAAGAGAAGTAAAAATTTCACCTGTTTCACAGCTTCTTTATGTGTCAGCTTGAAGTGAACAAATTATCAACTTCACATGTCTCAAGTCCCCTAGTTAGCATAAACCCTAAACTTTTGGGGGTTTTTATTCAGTGAGTGGTGTGACATGATAAAGAGAGATCATTAGCAACTAACTGTACTGATGGCAATTCCCATTTTTGAATACTTGCCTATCGTTTAACTGGTAAAAATAGCTCCTGGAATGTTTCTAACCATGAGACAAATCATATGTTTACAGTTACTGACAAGTTTGGAAAGAAAGTAAATACAGGAAAAGTAAATATTGTGGCCAACAGTGAGCACAAGTGTTATGATTAGGGAGGGTACACAAGACAAAGTAGACAAGTACTATAAAACTGCTTGAATTAAATGCTTTTCCCTTGTTCAGTTCCCTGAAATGCCTCTAAAACTAGAAGTTTCTCTACAGAGCTATCACATTTACTCTTCCTTGCAGAAATGAACTACAAACTACTTCTTTTAGGAAATGCACTAACAGAAAGGTCAAAAAATTATTTTGACACTATACAAGTCATCACTGTACCACTTCTGCATTTCACAGTTCCACAAAAGACAAACTAAATCAAGGAGAAAACCTGCTTTTCACACTAATAATGCTGTTAACATTTCATTACAGCAGAATTTGAATTGAAGTGTTATGCTAAATAAAGTATGCTTCTTCTCTAATTTCTGGTCCTTTATGTGACATCCACAAACTGTAAAAATCTAAGCAAGAAGACTCCAGTTATGGATAATGGACTCAATTCAGTTTTGATTTGCATTGAAGAAATAGAACATGTCAGATGTCTGCTTATTCAGGCCTACCTTAGTATTGTGATTAAACAGATGACTGAACCAACAAACAAGTTACAGGAACTTAAATTTTTTTCATTAAGAGCCAGTTATATAAAGTAGACACTTTGAACAAAAAGTACCACTTTCTGATTTAACACTTGCAGACAGAAATTTGAGATGAATGAAAAACAAGGTTTCCAAAAACAGAAAAAAAAGAGAGCTACTGTAATGACACTGATTTCTTACCCTACGCATGGCTTCCTCCTCCTCTTGACGCTTCTCATAATGTGCAAAGTCATCAAAGATTGAGGTGGTATGCTTGAAAGTAGCAATTATTTTAAGCACTTGCTTGGCTTTTTCTAGGGGTACCTCTTGAGTGTCCCTCGAATTGGTAACCGGTTTGTTGTCATTGTTTTCCAAGCGAATATGTCGCAGTTGGTTATTGGGAACGTCTTTGACAAAGATCCATTTGACATCAAACTTCCCCTTCCACTTATCCTGAGACCAGACACCAGCATATGCATTGTAGTCCACAACAGACTTCATCTCAGCCACTCCACAAAAGTGTCCACTGCCATTCACACTGAAGAGTAAATAGAGTGGGCCTTTTCCATTCAGGGACCGGTAAGCAGCATCCAAGCGCTTATTACCATGCTCAGTACTACACCAGATAGAGTACTTAATGGAGCGATGAATATCGTCCTCTGAATAACTTTTGATTATAAACACACGTCCATTCTTCAGATTCCAATCGAAGTCTTTGGGATTGTAGTTGTTTATGGCCTTTAGTTTCTCCAGCACTGGGTGCACCTCCACACCAGAAGGTGAGGAGCTGACTGATACAACACCTAAACCAAAGTTCTCGCTACCAGCTCCATTGTTCTGGCTGAAGCCCACACCCCTATTACGAGGAGCTACCCAGCGGTTTTGCAGCTGTTGCTGCTGCAACTGGTGAGGCTGGGCCTGCTGCTGAGGTCCTTGTTGCTGCTGTGGTTGCTGTGGCTGAGGCTGCTGTTGAGGCAGTTGGCTTTGCACCAGTGGTGGTGGTTGAATTAATGGCTGAGGCTGCTGGATTATAGTCTGAGGAGGCAGTACTGGTTGAGCTGGGGGTGCTTTTACCACTGACCCTTTGTCATCCCAAGTTCCAATATTCATGTTGTGTTTTATAGGTGGCGGCGGTACAGCGGGGCCCCCAATGCCCACGTTACCTTTAGGCTTGAGTTTCGGCTGAGGTTTAGCAGGTTTCCTTGCAATTGCAGCCCATGAGGTTGGTTTAGGTGCTGAACTGCTAACTGGGGGCACGCTGTTAGCTGCAATGCTCGTCATACCTGTACTGCTCAGAGCTGAACCTACAGTTTTTGTTACAGCAGCCGTCATATCTCCACCAATTTTCAGTCCAGTCATGCCTTGCTCAATGCTGCTAATCCCAGGCACCTTGCTCAGAGTATCACTGCCAAATCCAGCCTGTCCATCTGCTATGGCTCTCCCAAGAGAACTAGGTGGATAGCCATAGCTGCTGCTGTAAGCAGAGCTTTGCGTTGATTGTCCCTGAGATCCACTTGTCCCCCATGTAGAGAAGTCTGCATTCCCAGGAAAAAAATTAAATCCATGCTGCCCAAGAAATGGAGGGGTATTTCCTAACGCCCCGGGTTGACTAAATACACCATCAGGTATGTAATGGTGTTCACCATTGCTCATCTGTCCATAAGTTGTCAAATATGGCATTGGAGGGTCACCTGCAGTTGACCATGCTGCTTCACCTAAAGAGTATGGAAATCCAATGGATGGAGCATAATAGCTAGGCATATATGGGTCTGACATTGGTGGATAGCTGTTACTCTGCAAGAAAATAAAATTTAAAAAATCAGCAATATTGACAATTACGCTCAGGGGAAAAAAAAACCCTGTAATACAATCCAAACAATTTTTAAGGGTTATATGAATGTATTTGTAACTTCCACCATTCCTCTCAATGTAAAAGATGAGTAACGTATCTGTCACATATGGCCATTTCTTCAAGAGACCTTCTCAAAGCATTAGAGTCCCCTTTCTTTCTGGAACATTATCCTCATTTTTAGCTACTAAGCTAGTTTTAAAATGCCTCCATGCCCACAGTATCACAAAAATAACAAGCTACTCTAAAACAAGCCATAACTGTACCTTCAGAACTAAAGAATACCTGCAATTATGATTTAAAAATGTGGTATTCTTAGATTTTGTCATGTTTCTCACTTCTAGTTGGAGATTCCTACAGAACATTACAGTGAAATGGATGCAAGGATGCCTATTTGTTTCAGGAGTAGCAACAAAAAAGAAACATATCCATGCTATGGAGAATGGGCATTCAATCAGCACAGATTTTCCCAGACAGACTCCTGGGAAATCACACAATTTGCTTCTTGAGACATTTGAAGGACTACCCCCATATGACTTTTGGTGTTGTTTTATAGGAAAAATTGCACATATCATCCTCTAGCTGATGCTGCCTTAATATTGCATTATTGGGGAAAAAAAAGTGAAGGCAAGCGAAATTCTTAGTCTTTTAATAACTTGCACTGTCTCAAGACAACTCCAATTTACAAAGTTAACATAACTCATATTAACTTTCAACTACAGAGGCAATTCACAACTCTGGAAGTCAAGCCATTAGCTTCTTGGCAGAACAGTTGTACCAAGCTGTAGTGATATTAAGCTTCCATCTATTCTGCCATCAGCTGTGAGCTTCTACTTCTACCACCTTTAAAAGAAAAAATGTCCAAGCACTTAATACATTCTCAGAGCCAATAAAACTGTTGTTTCAGACTGCATCCAAAATGATGATTTTGTTTTAAATGTAAGGGTTTGGGGTTTGTTTTTTAGCTTAAGTTTCTTGTAACTGCATCTTTCTGAAGCTAGAGCAGAAGCACAAGAGCAAGAGACATCAAAGCATGCTTTTTAACTGAAGCTTTTCCAGCATTCTTAAGAATACTTCATCTGCTTAAGATACTGTATGATGAGACAAAATATGATATAAGTTCATATTTCTATATATATTCAGGCAAGTCAGTAACAGCAAGAAATATTCAAAAATTAAGTCTGGAAGTCAGCTGAATGTCAAAGTTAACTTCAAGGTGGTTACCAACGTTCACTTACCTGATTTGTCTGACTACTTAGATATGGCTCAAAATCATCATCATTTACTGCATCCTTTTGATGAATCGAACCGTTCTGTACTGAAACTAAAAATAAATCTGTATTAGAATACTCTCTGGAAAAATCTATGCTGCACTTTCAATGTAGGTGACACTTCTTAATCAACTGTACATTGAAATACATATTATTGTTAAGCACCATTCCAATTTAAACAAAATAGCTCATTCTCCTGATCATGAGGATCAGATCTCAGGAGAGGTCTGCAAAGACAGCAGCTAGAACAGTCTACTCCTGACTATTCTTTCCTGAGATCCACAGACAGATGAAGAACTACAGGCACACCTTATTTGCACAGGCAGTAAATCCAGCATTTCCAGAAGTACCAGACCAAGTGCAAATGTGCAGACCAACCCAATCTATACACATATTCAATATGTTCAGGGGAAGTTGCAACACACAACTTTCTCCTGCCAGGAGGAAAGGCAGTTACCCACCAACACAACCATGAAGGACACCACTATTCAGCTGTTTAATCCTTTACTTCCTACATAACTGTACTGCATTAGTGACATCTCTGAAGCTCTGAGGTGACAAAGCAATACAGAAATAAAAGTCCCAAAGGGTGATTACAAGCCTTTCCCAATACATATGCCACTATATGCTGGAATCTCTTCCTACCTGCTCTTCTTGGTCTCCTAGTACCTTCCATTTCATCTAAGGCATTACACCTACCTGGGATTCTCCAGCTGCCCAAATTACTTGAAGTGTATCTCTACCATCCCCCAGGCTACTATTCAAACAAAGCCACAAAGCAAATTTCTGCTAAGTTCCACTGTTTCCCATGGTGCAAAGCAGAACATGGACTTAAACCAGCACTTTCAGTTACACAACCTGAAGATGAAGATCTGTTCTCAAAAATACCTTACTGGTTATCCAAATGCATCTGTTTTTTTTTTCATTTTGGTCAAATAGGTTCAGTGGGGAAAAAGAAAGTCTCAGGATGATCAGTAAGGTGCACTGAAAAACCACAACTGCAGAAGTTACAACAAAACAGCAGATTTTCTGAAACTTTAAAAACTGAGTTAGGAGCCAACTTTACAGTTTCCCTCTTTCAGCAGAAGCTTCTGAAAAGCATATACAACCATGTAATTAAATATTCAGCTTTGCTAAAATTAGCATTTAAGAGTCAGGGATTTTTTCTTGATTCATTGGGGGTAGGGAGTTGCCACCCAAAATTCACATTGTAAGCCAAGTGGTGCTTGAATTTATTTTCACATTTGACTTCAACATCCCTAAAACAAAACTGCCTCCAGTAAATGAAACTAGCTGAAAAAAATGACAAAGTAATAGATATAATCACAAGGAATAATCAAAATCCTGGAAATTTTTAATAACTTCAGACAGCAGTAAAAAGAGGTAAAAATTCATAAATTAACACAGAAGTTTTTTTCAAAGCAATTATCTGGGAAAAAAGCAGCCTGTGTTTTGAATACCTTCTTGAAGTTTTAAAAGAACACCAGACACTCCAGTTATTACTAACTGGCACATTGCATTTCTATACTAGCAACAGTCAAATATGACCAGCAATGCTGAGCACAATGCAGTTTAGAACTGGACAGAACAATATTCCTAATTAAACATCACACTTAAATTGAACATTAGGTGTTGGGGAGTCTTTTCCCCCATAAATAGTTTCAGTTAAGATCATGTATCATCCTGAATTTACACACAATGGTAACATATAGATGAGCTGGAATTGCTTTTATATTTGGCCCAGTTACACACAGGATAAGCCTCAAAACACTTTGTCTATGTCATATGCACTGCTTAGACTTAACCAAACAGTACAGACAGCACAACTCTTGAGCATAATTCTATTATAAGGAAAACCATGGGCAGCAGCACACAAGTTTCTTAAAAAGCATGCAACCACAAGTAAAGGAATAAACAGATGTATGTCAAGACTAGAGTCCCATCAAAATTAATCTTCTCATACTGACAGCTAATCTTCATAAAAAGCAGATCTGCTGTGTTTATTGTTCCACAGGTATCTAAAGGTCAGTGAAGACAGAATTATTTCTCGTCTGACATTACACCTAACATAAAATATTCTTATTAATGTATTTTCTTTCTTATTCAATCTGTAGAATACTGAGGTATTAAGTCAGTGACACAAAATATTTCTACACTGATGTTTTTCCTAGTAAAATATATACATTTCCCAGTGCAATAGCATCACTGGAAGCCTGTTCCTTTAGCATTTCATTCTAACTTTACATAATGTGTTAACAGTGAAGAATGTAGCCCACACAGATATTTAACAAGAGGAAATGAATGCCTCATTCCCAAAATCTCATGTTAAGTGCTCCAACTGAACAGGGCAGTGATGAAGAATACTAATTGAAACTAATCTACAGATACTAAAAATATCTGTATCAATACAACGCTATAAATACCATATGTTTCTGCAAACACTGTGAAAACATACAGTGTAATTAGATATTGGGAAGAAGCAACTCATCAAACAGAGGATTTAAAGCTAATATTCTTTTAGCTGCTACTATCCATGGAATAACCACTCACAAAAAATAATGGGCAAAGGCACAAAAATACCTTTTTTGTTCAAAGTCATCACACTTTAATCTGAAGAATAAACACTAAAAGAAACATGAAGCATTTCATTCTTGTTTTAAACCTAACTACATTTAAGCCTCCTACGAAACAAAAAATTGTTATACATACAAGTGTAAAAACAAGTCAGCACCTTCCTACGACAGATTTGATACAATGGCACAAAAAACAAAAGGGGGAAAAAAAGAAAAAATTCAGAATGGCTTTTTCTTTCTCCACTCCCTTATAAGTCATAATTTGATGGATGTCAGTTCCGATGTTTTATGTCAACTGTACAGCAGTTGACAACTAGAGTAAGAAAACTTTAATGACAGGATGATTTACTCATTCAAGTCTCTGAAATACCAGCATGAATACCTGACACAACAGAATGATAGTACTGTTCTACACAGTAGAACTTCAGTCCCACAAATTGTGGTCAAAGGAAACAGCACAGTGCACCAGTTTATAATCAATCAGAATAAAGCATCCAAGGCATTTTACTAGACAACAAAAAATCAGCTACCTACCAAAATCATTTGCAGGTCTAATATTTTTCATTTCACTATGAAATATGTACATAGCCCTTTTACTGCTCACTAATTCTCTCCTATGCTCTCTACCAGGTATGTGGACAGCTTCTGCCATCCTCCTTACCATTACTACTCTTATGCACAGAACCAACTTCAGATTGGTCTGTAAACTCAGTATCACATCTTCCCTCAAAGCTCCTCTAAGCTGAGACCTATCACGGCAACTGAAAGACTTCTGTCTGCTACATGTGGTCAGTAAGGACTGCTGACACAGACTTAATTCAACCACTTGAAAAAGCCTCTAACCTAAAGCTAACAACTTGTGTTACACCAAAGATGATAGCACCGTCTCCTAGACCTTTAATCTAATGCTAAGTCATAACTTAGTTTCACTTAACAGACATTACACCAAATAATTTAACAGAAGAGAGATTAATTATTCTGTTTCACTAGAGTTTTCACTTAGGTCATACTCTCACCAAGAGCACACATCATGAGTATTCATTACTTAAAAGGATGCACTCCATAAAAAAATCCAAGTTCAGAAATGCAAAAAATCTCTTCCTTACATAGCAAACAGAGATGTGCTTTGATTCAAACATTCCACAGCAGTGACAAATTATAGAACACAAAAATATGCTAACATAAATAAGCCTGAAGTAAAGCTGACTAGTACATTTTCACACACTACAACATAGCACCCAAACAGAAATGCTTAATACCTGCAGTCCAGTTCACATATAGACACTATAGTTCAAAAACTACCTGTGTGAGTCTCTAACAGATGTATCTAATTAACCTCACTAAAACTGAGAAATGATAATCCAAAACTACTTGCTATAATGAGACTGACTTATTAAACTTCTCATTTAAGGGCAACATAGAAGGTATGACCACAAACTATTTCAAAAACATGAAGTAGCTAATAAGTGCACTTTGTGCAAAAAAAATGTAGAAGTATTAGAATATGAGAGAACAAGTATTCAAGAATGACCACACTAAGAATGCCTGAGGAGGTAAACATGTTCCTGCTACTCTGAATACAGAGAAATTAAAAAGAACAGGCCGAATTCAGTGAGATCTGGGAACCCTGTGCCACCTCACAATCAATACATGTAGCAAGAAGCAGATGATCTGCACGTAGACAGAATAACAGAAGTATGCTGTGGATAATATTAAATGACAGCTCACAGAGAACAATTAGATTAGTTCAGATAATGAACTAAGAGGGGCAAAGAGTACATGAGCTCAAAAAGAGTTTCTTATCTGCATAAGTATAATAAGGATATTAACACAGAGTGCGTTATTCACTGTGTGCATGCTATTCTATAGCTCAGTTTGCTGAGCAGCTGAGAATTAAATGGGCACAAGTGGACTGTTTAGGCAGAAAGAAATTCCAAACAGAACATTAGTGAGAAAACAAATTCCAGACAAAATACTGCAAGATATAATCTGAAATGCTGTTTACAACTGACTTGCCAAGAATTTTAGAGAGAATAATATTAAGTAGTTAGTAGTTCCTGCCTTCTGTGGGAAAGAAATCCCACTGAGCATGCTATTTAAAAACTAAGACCTTGACAGAAACAGGAAAAAAGCAGAAAAGCAGAAGGCCTACAAACACTGACAAAAGATCAGTTAATGGGGCTAAAATGAAGGAAGACTATAAAAATTCTGAGAATAAGGAAGGTGACTTTTCTGCTCACAGATATGAGTAACTAGTCACATGGTTGCTGTCTAGCAAACTAAGGAAGCTGTTCAAAAGATTATTCCTGATGATTGTACTCACTACACAGAAAGGCCCAAGGTGTACTGTTAAGAAGAGATTATACAAGCATATCGCAAAGGCAGCTAAAAAGAAACAATTATTTAACTGACTTCTGACATTCATCTTCTGCAAAATAACACATTGTAAACTGATGCACTGCTGTGCCACAGTAAAAGTGCTGGAAAGTAACATTTTGGCACACAATTTGCTGTCATCCTGCTCTGAAATAGAAGTCATCCTATAGCTATAACCTCTTGCTATGACTGTCAGACATTATCCTCCATAAAAGCAATATTACAGATTTAGACAGAAATACAAGGTATTAACTTACCTTTATTTCCCTGTCCTTTAGGTCTCTGTATATAGGAAAGTGGGGGGGAGGGGGGGAAGCAAAATAAATTCAGTTAGAATCCTCTAATATCAACTTCAGTGTAATTCTATTTATTTGCCAATTGTGCCCTTTTCAACTTAAATATCACTTCAAAATATTACTAAAACATGCTATTATAAAAATGTTGTGACATTACTTAAAATAACATTATAAAATACTATAAAACCCAAACCTGATGGAATTTTACTAAAAAATGTTGAAATCATCTAGGATTTAACAGAATGTAAAGCTTAAATGGTGGAACAAGTGAATTTTAATTGTTCCTGGGCCTGAAAAAACATAAGCAATAAACCAAAATAACACACAGAGTTAAAAAAAATGTTAGTACCTTAAGATTCCTGCCAATACCCAAATTTCATTATGATATGTCATCTTTTAAATTGATTGACAGGTACTTATCAGAGAATAACATACAATGCCTTGCTTTTTGGATATACAAAAAATTATAGAGTTGTATCATATGCTGAACTTCAAGTTGTGCATTCTTCACCTAGGCAATTATACTGAGAAAACTATACAGCCTGTACAAACCTTTCACACAAGGAAATAATTAAAGAGGATTTTTTTTTAGGATTAGTCATTACAAAACACAGTTAATCTGTCATGCACTAAGAATCAATGTAACATTACAAGTTACAGTATCCTTAATTCCCTTAGAGCAAGATAAAATAACTTAGAAAAACAAAAAATGCTAGTCCATGAAAATCTAATTCACCTTCTCATATTACTTTCAACTAAGCAGGAGTGGGTCTCCAGGCTGCATCACTCTCTTAACAATTTTTAGTCCTGAAGAGCTCAGCATTCAGAGGTTTGAAAGTTTGGGAGGCAACCACCTCCAAGTTACTTTCATGTGCATTTGTCTCAGAGTTACCATAACACTGTTCAACGCTGCTTCATCTAGAGGTGCACTGACCTCTCCCAAAACGGGAGAAATCTCCGTAACCTGAAAAACCCCAACCACCTCATCTCTTGGGATGAAGATAATCCAGACACAAAGGCATGCAAAGGCCAACAAGAGACACAACTAGATAAAGTTGGGGAGAAGCAGCCTTCATGAAAGACAGAACAATGAAAAGCTAAGCGATCACTGAGCTAGAAATAACTGCTTAAAGGAAACTGGAGAGCATGCACAGAGACAAAAGAAACAAAACATTAAAGGCACAGAGAGAAAATAAAAGGAGGCGAGACTGCCGGGCTAAAACTTTTGGGGAGTGGCAGAAACCCACGGACGAAGCAGAGATCAAGACAGAATAGCTTCCAGCCAGAAAGAAAGCCCAGCAGAGGCCTAGCAAAGGTAAAAAAAATAACCAATTCTAGGCTCCGTGAAGGACCGAGTTTAAAAAAAAGTGCTGCACAGCGCAGGGAGAAAAACTGAGAAGTGCTGGAAGAAGCGGAGGCCGGGGAAAATGAGAAGCCAGAGGCCCGAAGGTGGGCGAGGAGAGCGAAAGGCAGGAAGAGAAAGGATGCGGTAACGAGGAGCCTGGGGGAGTTTGGGGCGCGCAAGGAGAGGAGACGCCGCGGGGAGACCGGCTCTACGGCGCTCGCACAGCGAAGAACCGGGAGCCCGGGGGCCTGGCCGGGAAAGGCCGGCTCCCG
>VYXD01015929.1:147114-169018 GCA_013397195.1 Hylia prasina
GGCGCGCGGCGGTGGGCGGAAGGAGCTGGGGCTGTTCCCGCCCCCGCCGGGCTGGCAGCGCGCGTGCGGCGCAGGAATGCTGGGGGGAAGGCCGTGGAAAATGCGGGGGATTCTCTCCGCTCCACCGCGCCTGTGCCGGGGACTTGCCGGGCACGGCGGTGTGGCCAGGGCGGTGGGCAGCCTGGCGCGGGGCCGTGAGGCGACCCAGCCTTGGCTGCCCGGAGCGGCGGTTGCTGCGGAGGGCTCGGGCGGCCTTCCCGCGGCCGCTCCTGTCGCCCATCCTGTCCTGGGTCATAGAATTACTGAATGGGTCAGGTTGGAAGGGACCACAGTGGGGCATCTGGTCCAACCTCCCTGCTCAAGCAGGGTCATCTCAGAACACATGGCACAGGATTGTATCCAGGCGGTTCTTGAATACCTCTGGGAGGGCAGTCTGTTCCAGGGCATGGTTACCCACGCTGTAAAGAGGTTCTTCCTCATATTCAAGTGGAACTTCTGTGTATTGGTTCCTGTCCCTTGCCTCTTGTACTGTTGCTTGGCATTGCCATGAAGAGCTTGGATCCATCTTCTTGACACCCTCCCTTGAGATACTTACACACATTGATGAGGCATGCTCTCAGTCATCTTAACAGGCCCAGCCTCCTCAGCCTTTCCTCATGAAAGATGTTCCAGTCACCCTTGAAACAACTCTGGAGCTCTCCACTGGGCCTGCTCCAGGAGCTCCATGCCTCTCTTGCACTGTGGAGCCCAGAACTGGACACAGCACTCCAGGTGCTGCTGGCACCTCCACAGCAGGTTGTAAGCCGGGTCCAGGGCGCTGCCTGGGGCCAGAGCCCACAGCTCAGAGCCTGGGCTGTGCTTGCTCACAGGTGACAATGCCTGCTCGTAACCCTTACCCTGCAAGCTCACACCCCCTCTGCTCTGCTCCTGCCCTGGTACCTGTGCTGCAGTACAGGCTTGGTGGGAGAGCACACAATGCTTCAGCACATGCTGGCTTTTTTTACCTAGCTGCTTTCAACCTCATCATTAATGAATTACACTGTCCTTAATTGATGGGAAAAGTTCAGCAGTTGTATAGGGGCTTCCTGCAGCACCCGTCAGTAAAATCCAAGGCCACTTAAACAATGCCCCAGGGGAGAATTAAGTATTTATAAACATGAATCAGAAAATTCAGCATTGTAATAATTAATATGCTGCTTAGAGTCTGCAAGCAAGAATGCCTTAAGTCCAATACAATTGTGTAAACATAACTGTCAGGGCAATAGGAAGGTGCATCTCTCATGACTGAGTCCAAGCCCCTTTTAAAACTTGGAGTATGTGGTTTTTTTCCTTAAATTAGTGTTCTTGTTCTGTCTTGGGGGTTTTTTGTGATTTTTTTTTTTTTTCTGTAACAATTGCACAAAGTGATCCTGGGGACATAACACTTCTGGATGAAGAGTCAGTTTATAGTGGCAAATCATTTCTTAAAATTGTCAAAAAGTGAATGTTATACTGGAAGTTACTTAGAGTTTGTGTAGATAGGACTTGCAGAATGCTCATTTACTCTGTTGCAGTGCAGTCTGTAATTTTGACCACTACCCATGAAGGAACACCCTGCAGTACAGAGGGAAGCAACAAGGATGATGTCGGTCTGGATGTGGAAAATAGGTTCAAAAGAAAAGATTGAAAGAAATGGCCTTGGTTGGGTTAGAAGGAGAAGAATGAGGCTGGGATATCATAGGAAGAAAGTAATCAAATATTTTTATGCATTTCAAACATCAAGGACAAGGACAAAATCTCATGGATTTAAATTGGAGCTGTCAAGGTTAAAATTGATCTTTTATGACACCTAGTAGAACTAGTTGACCTTTAGTAGATCTACAAATTTAACTTTGGATAAGACCCTTAAAACACTATCCACAAGCAATGCTGCACTCCTGCCTCTAGCACAACAGTTAAAAAGCAGGTGGAACCATTAGATTCAGTCTTTCAAATCATATTTCTTTATCTTTTCTACAGTTTTCCTAATCCATAGGCAGGTAAGGCATGAGGGGATTTTCACTTCTTAGTGAAGTGTTATAATGTACATACAAAAAATTGAATAGGCAGAAGAAAAGTAAAAGTGAATCAAACAGAGCACAGACTCTGAAAGGAGTGCCCACATTAGACAGTCTCCTTACTGATAGTCTAGGCATTCATTTCTGCCTATGGTTTGTTGGGCATTTGTTTGTTTGTTTGTTTGTTTTCCTGGCATCTTTTATCCTTATTCCATTTAGCCACAGTGAAATAACTTCAGTCTTGGAACACGTTTTGATGTGGTGAGGATAATACTGCCGTGAGAAATGCGGCTTCTAATCTCTTCCCAGTGATGAGAGAATTCAGAGCTCAGCATTTCTTAAGTCATGGGGACTACTGGCCATGGGTACATCCCACCAAGTTACATGGTGAGTATGGCACTGAAAATTCCAGTTGCAATCTGAGAGACCATAAATTTCACCTCAGTAACACTCAAAAAGAATCAGCCGCAGAAGTCCATTAGGGAATCTGGTCCAGTGAAACAACAGCCTTTGAACCATCTGGTTCATAGCAAATTGCCAGTTCTCAAGATTTTATTCTGTGATCCAGGAAAATGTGACTTAATCCTCTATTTTGGGAATCATAAAATGATATTAAAATGACAGTGTTTTAAATGGTTTTGGCCCTCCTGACTAGACAAAGAAGTCTGGATAGAAAGCAGCCAAAAACTTTAAAAATGGGCATCAGGAAAGGAGAACTCAAATTTATTACTCAACATCTCATTGGTTTTGACCCAAGGCTATTTATTTTGTGAGGCTGAGGGTTGTTTTTGAATATTTGGAGTTTTAAATGGTGCTTCTTTTGTAGAAGTACTGTATTGCCTCTGAGATAGTGCTGGCCCCTAGTGACTTAATAACATCTATTTAGTTGAATATGCAATGTAATAGGGGAACAAATAAAAGCTCTATGATTTTTTTATTCACTTTATCATGTTGCTGTGATTTGTATGACAAAAATACAATGTGCTCTAAATATTTCCAGGTTTTATAATGTTGGTGTCTGTGCTTGCAAGTGCTTCTACATTGTTCCTCGTTATCTATACCATTAGGAATGTGGTAGAGTGAAAATTATCCTTAAAGAAAGTGCAAGTTCAGCAGGATTCCAGTCTGCATTGCAAGCTTAGGCTCAAATGAGCCTTTTTGATGGGGAATAATGCAAGCCTCTGAGGACTTGCTGGAATGCTCTGTGGCAATTAGTTCTGTAATATTATAGTTCAAGTTCCGGCCTTATGTGGCTCTGGAGACTTTGGAAATATATACGGTTCATTTTTCAAAATGCTTTTAGGCCTCTTTTTTGAATCCCCCTTAATTTTCCATCATCGAGTAGTTAAGTTCAGGAATATTGTTTGTGATCTGAGCTATGATGGTGTGATTCCACCACCCTTTGCCATCAGATTATCATACTGGAGATCTGCGTCATCTGTGTGCATGACTTGCAGAGTTGGTGCCAATGGAGCCATTTCTAGGCCATTCTGCTGGCAGTTCTCTGAATTGACTTAATTGGACACGGAGTGCCAACCAACAGCAATATTCTTGTCAGGACTCCATTTCCTCGTGGTTTTTTGAAATGCATATCAAATGGACATGTGCTCATGACCCTGGAAGGGGCTTGGGGCCCTTCTGGAAATGTAGCTCTAGACTGCAACAGTGCTCAGGAGGACAGTTTTCTTTTGTTTAACCTTGAAATCAGTAGGTTCTTATCAAACTCTTCCCTGTTACATTCGGCAAAACCTTGGATTTTCCCATGTTTTAGCATAGTTATTGTGCCAACTTAAAAGCAAGCTTAAAGGATGACTGTGTTTACCATTTTGAGATACCTTTTCCCCTTTAGCTTCACTGGACAAAACTAGAAGATGATCGTGCGTATTTTTAAAAGTGAGGAAAACTTTATGGTAACGATTTCTTTGGGAATGATTAAGATTTAATGCACATGTTCTAAAGTGCTCATGAAATGCAGTGAAGTTTTTCTTCTTAACAATTAAAATATTAAAAAAACCCATGATTTTTTCATACATCTCCAAGGTTGTCACTGGACAGTAAAATATGTGCTTTGTCAAGTCTTGGCTACACACAGAAAGCAGCTCCAAGAATCTTAAAAACTAATACTAGACAACTGTAAATAACCTGCTGCCTCTGATTCTCAGTGTAGCTGAACTGTAACTCAAAAGAACTATGAAAATAATTGTTAAATAAGTAGAAAATACATGCTACTAATATTCTTCTGTTTCTCCTGTCTCACTGATGTATAAAAAATACATCAGTGCATTATGCTGTAGTCTTGGTGATAGACCATCTCCGAACAGCAAGCTGGACTGTGTGGCCTTCAGATGTCCCCACTAACCAATGCTTTTATTATTTTCTGTGATTGAGACAATCTGTGAATGATTCATGAGACAAAGTCAAAGTTCAGGTGTTGGTGACTGCTGATGAACATGCCTTCCAGAATGTCCCAGTTATTAACACTCCTCCAGCTGCCCCTTGGCTTGAGCTGAGGTCAAGAGATTGGGATGCCCAACTTCATCTGGCATAAAGGATCAATGCTTTAATGAAAGTTCTCAAATCATGGGTTACAAAGGAGAGACAAACAGAGGTCAGCTGCAGATAAATAATTTCCCTCTCTGTGTGTGAGCTATTAAACATAGGAATAAATAAAGACTTTGTCATATATCATGTACTCAGTAGTTATTAAACAACTGCATGTGAGAACTCCTGTGAGAAATACATTTCTATGTTGAAGTCCAGGGCAGGTCCCTGATTCCATCAAGCATTCTTTTACAAGATTACAAGTTCTGAATGTACAGTAGCATCTACGTAAGAAAGTATTTCAAAATATGCAACAGGCATTCTGGAAAATACACTGATCATAAAAAAGAGTGATAAAGTTATACAGTATGTTAATGTTGTTGATGCACTTTTTGGGAATGAGGAAATACAAGTTTGCACTAAGGAAAGAATTTCAAGTAAAACATTGCATGAAAGGACTGCAAAATTGTATGATAGACTGTAAATAATTGTAGAATAAAATTACAGTTGATGGACAATTAAATGTAATAGCTCAAAGCTAGCACTGTGACAGAGTAAAGCAGCTAAATTAGTGTATGCTGTCTTTAAAATAGAAATTTCTGCGTTTAACCAACAATGAGTTCACCTCCTAGATACTTTGATTTTATTTCCTTTGTTATGCAGTGTGTTATTTTTAGTGGGTTCCATTATCTGGGAGCATGAGGCAAGACAGAAGCTTTTCACACTGGCAAGCTCTTCTCCACAGAGATACTAACGTATACTAAAGTATTGGTATATTTGATAGGAGTGTGTGCTAGGTGTTTGGCTTCAGGGAACATGTAGTCAAGACACAGCAGGCTGTGTCTACAACAATGATTAATTACTGACAGATCTTCTCTTGTCAGTTCTTATGAAAGACAGTCTTAAAAATTATATATATATGCCCTTTATATACTTACATCCTGTCTGTGAAACCCTCCTGTCCATCAGTCTATTTTTTAGTTTAACTATCACTCATACCTTGTGTAAAATGAATGTGTCTTGCTGCCTTTGCTCCTAATCACATAGAGCAATGTATTTTTTGGTGTACAAATTGCTCATCATTATTGCCTGCTTGAAGCTGGGCTCTGCCATCATCCTGTCTACAGCCCTAGAGCTACAGAAGATTCCCAGTAGATGGAGTTTATATAGCTGGCTTACTTCTGCTCTGCATCATAGCACTATGTGGACTGTACTTTTCCCAGTCCATTAGCAAACAGCCCATGGCCTGTTCCTACCTGCCTCAAGATATTCCATATGCCAGATCAGAAAAAGCATGGAACTATTGTACAGACACTGATAGATGCCCCTCTATTTATCAAAGTATTTTTAGGTGACCTGTAGTAAGAAAAGCTTCTTTAGTTCCATTTAGGCTGTGACATTTTTACTCCAGCACAGCTGCTTATGTGCTTCATTCCTGTCTCAAGATTTGGCTTTGATGGTAGGTAAATATACACAAAGCTAGTATTTTAGGAATCTCACATGCCAGCCTGCTTGCCTGAGCATATGCAGAGTGTTGTTCTCTAATTTTAGTTTAAGTTTATAATTTCCTGATGTTCAAGGAAAATTGTGAGGAACAATTCCATTAGTATTTCAAAGACAAACTGTGTGATTTCCACCACAGACGTTAGATTCAAGAATAATCTTTGTAGTTAAAGCAAAGTCTGCTGTATCAAAGAGACATAGTGTGCATCTGCTGAGACAGTCACCTGTTCCGTAAATTTGCTTTGGCACTTACTTTGGAAAAGAAGTATTAAATACATTATGGAAAGGGTGCATGATTTTACCACCTTATTTGTGATTTTTTTTTGTTCACCGTGGTGGAAAATACCTGTAAACTTTTCTGAAGTCTGATTCTGCATGTGACTGCAGCATTTTGACTCCTGCACTCTTGATTATTTTATTAGATAAATGAAATATTTTTACTGCCTGGCTCCTCATGTCACAGCAGGGCCCTATTTCTTTTTTCCCCTAAAACTTTTACTTTTTTTTTTTTTTTTTTTTTTTTTTTTTTTTTTTTTTTTAGAAATGGCAGAAAGTTGGGAGTTGGGTCTTTTTCACAGGATCCTTTTGTTTTCATTCTTGCTCAAGAAGACGTGCAACTTTTGTCTTTGGTAAAATGAGTGGTTTGGCTCTGCTCCCAGCATCTATACCACGTCCCATTCCATTAATCTGATTTCTAAACTTGGGATATTTTCATCAATATTATAACCTTACAGACATTTCTAAAATCCTTCTCTCAGAAATGCTTGCATTTTTTTCCTAGATGCTTTTTGCTGTGCAGTTGGCTTAGTGGTTAGATTTAAAAGTTGTACAGCATAGTGCTGTAGATGTTAGCTTGCTAACCAGAAGAAGAGGAACTGGAAGGTTATCTCCAGCACTAGATCCAGTCTCGCTTACTCTGACAGATCTGAAGAGAATTAAAGTAATCCCTCTCTCCAAACCCTGTGTCTAGAGCCTGCTGTCTATAAAGGGATGTCTATGAAAGAAGAGTTTTCTGTTAATGTTCTTAGAAAGAGACCTGTGAATCAGAACATTTGCTATTTTGTATTATTTGTGCCACTCTAAAATAATACAAATCTGGGACAGGAAAAAGTTTTGTTATATGTAAACCCGCCACCTACTTTGTCAGCACAGCCACTCAGCATCCCCAGGATTAAGGTATTTACAGCACATTATTTAGGCACAAAACAAATATGTTTTATTTATATTTTAATACCCAGGTATTTACAAAAGAATACCGTGAACAAATAGTCACCAACGTGGGATTTCACCATTAGTATATGTAGGAAGGGTGCAACTTTATATTCTGTATTAAAGCAGAGATATCTTATAATGTACCACATCCAGACCAAACCAAGTTAGGTAATTTCAAAATAAAGATAAAATTGTGTTGATTGGTAAATAGTACATTCATCATACACATTCAGTCAACCCATAGTAACTACATTTCCTCATTAATGACAAATGTCTGTTCTTTATCTCTGCTTGTAGCTGTGTTACTTACAAGAATGGATTTATTTCCTGCTGTGCCTTCTTGTAAAATAGCAAGTTAAATCTAGACTGAGTTCAGTGTAAAATGTGTAAAAAATACTTTCAATGTACAAAAGTTAGAATTAAGACCCTTTTTTTTTATTTTCCTAAATATAGATTAATTGAATTAATAAATATAAAATACAGCTGAAATAGCTAATTAGATGGAGGAACCCATAGGCCACTGGCTGTTGTGAATCCATTTTTATTTTATCAGCCTCATCAAAGAGAGATGTACAATCCTTGGTATATTTCATTCCAGACATGGAAGCTGTCCATTGTATTAAAGCTTTTCATTAATTTATGTAACCAAACGTCTGATCAGCTGCTGGATCTACACCATTAATTCTAGTCCACTCAAAAGTGTTTACAGGGAAGAGAGCTCAGGATTTTTTTTTTCTTTCCTAAGCAGTGGTTTTTGCTTTCAGTTACTTCACTGACTTCTGTTTGCAGTTGTTTTGATCTTTCAGATCAGTACGTGCATCTCATAAAGGCTCATGCTGATTCTGGCTTGACAGTGCTTTCTCTTATTGTGACGTTTCACAGTATTCTTTCTATTTTAGTTAGCTAGTCATGGCCATTTCTATTACCTAATCTTAACTGCAAGGTCTGGAATTAAATCCTCTAATTAGAAAAGGCACTTAAGGTTTGGTCCCAGTCCTGTGTCATGGTAAGCTTAGTCTACTTTAGGCTGATCACCCATCACTTTAAAGATCCCAGTATTTTTTATTTTCAGTCCTCAGTTTCTCGCAACAATAATTCTGAAGTCTTGCCAAATAATGCTCTTCATAGGTAATTTGTAATGTATGAATCATATATATTAAGATGCACTGCTCAGATCAAATACAGAATTTAAAATAAGTAACCATCCCTCTATAATTAAATTGGCCAGAAGAATAAAAATATTAACAAACAGTGTATTGATTAATGTTGTATTTATTTTAGGGAATTGCTTAGATACCACACCTATTAAGTGTCTCTAAGCTTAATATACTACATTTAAAAAATATCTGCCTATGTAATGATATGGCAAATATATTTATTATATTTGACTGGTGAACAAGATTAGAAATACCTTCTTTCTTTGGTTAGTTAGATATTTTCCAGTATTAAAATCATGACTACTCAGTCTTTCTCACTTGTTTTCATTTAGAAGAAGAAGAAGATTATTTTTCTTTACTCAGGAAATTCTGAAAATTAAAGGACATATCTGTCTTAATGTTCTGGGCATAATGAGTTGGGAAGAGAACCTCCTACACTGAGGCTCAGTAAGAGCCAAATTTTGTGCATACTAAGCAGTATTTGTTCACCTATAATAACTTAGTGTTTTTCAAAGCTGTTGTGACTTGCTATGAACAAGCAATCAAATAGCAAGTCTTAAAGAGGGGAGACTGACAGCTGTCATTCATGCCTTGAAAAGGAAAAATATATTCCTCCTTGCTTTTGTTTTGGTAGCTTTTAAATAGATCCACTAGATGGTGCTTGAAATACAGGGGCAACTGGAAATCATTGTGACTAAGAAATATTAAATTATAATTCCTTAGTCTACACTCCAACAGGACTATTCTTGGCAACAGGAATAAGATTGCTATCCAAATTCTTGCATGCCTCCTTTTCCAGAACTGAGTTTCCTGTTTCAGAAGTAGAACTAGATGTTCACCATTATGGAGATATACTGCTCTCCATTATAAATTTCAGTGGTTCTTCACCTTTGGTACCCTCAGAATAGATTGTTTTCCATTAGTATTTTTGGCATTTGAGTAAAAAGTTTATGTCCAGACTCAAAGTGATTTGGATAAGTAGTTCTTTAAATACATTAAATAAAGACAATTCTTGGCATTGCTTGAGTGCTTTCTCACTCAGAAGAGAAGTTTAATTTCCAGTAAGGAGTGGAGGAGGACTGTTGTGATGTTATAGCACAGGGGAAGGGGCAGGAAGGCCCCTATGGCCAGCTACGCAGGTATGAATTATGGACACTATTCCAATTTCCTTATGGAGATCAAGGCTTGTTTTCTCAAGTTATTCTTTAACCATGTGCTGTGCAGTCACTCATCCTAATGTAAACCAGCTTTTTTGGACCTGTAAAAGTAGTAGAGCTGCCCCAGACTTCTTGGTCAGCTGTGCACCGATAATATTGGTCAGTTGCCCAACAAGTCTCCTACCTTGCAATCTGACAATAAAAGCTTCTGGAAAAATTATTTGTTCCTGACACTGCTTCTCTATTAAAGACAGTGTTAGTCCTGTCAAACTGCTGTCCAGTGCCCCAGTGGGAACTCTGAAGTCCCTCCAGCTGTCAGGAGAAGCTGTGGCACCTGTGGCCTTCAGGCCATTCCAGTTTCCTCTCCTTCTGCCTTGAAGGTGAAATTCTGGTTATCCAGGCCTCCCTCACCATGCGTTTTGGAGGGAAGTGCCTTTCAAAAGTCATTTCTCTATTTCTTGCAGACTCCAGGAGTCTTGCAAACTCCTTTAATTTGTATGGTAAGGGGATGATAGATGGAGGAGAGAGAGGAAACACACTGAACTTGTGCCCTATCCCTTTTCCTTGCCTATGCACCTCAGGCAGGTGGCTGAGGACAATCACACCACCTGTTCAAATCTTGCCCAAGGACGAGGCTGGCAAACGTGAGACCATGAGAGGGATCTGATTGATGGGGCAGGTCTAGGAGGGCTTCAGGCCTGGGGTGAGGGAGCTGAAGAACTGAAGTGGGGGAGCCCAGTGGGAAAATCAAGGTAAGGCTGAGGGTGGGGAAGGAGTTGGAGATGCTGCACTAGGAGTTATAGACGATCAGGAAAATCAAATTAACCACACCTGGAATGGTTTAAGAGACACAGAGCAAATTCAGAATTAGCCAAGCTTCTGTTATTCCTGGAAAAATTGTTTAAATTTACTATATGAAGGAAAAGCATGTGTGAATTGGCAATGGAAGAGAGAGGCTGTTACTAAGGTCTCTAAAGGGTGCACATGTGAACCTGGAGAATTCAGATCTAATTACTGCTAAGTGCACTGCAGTGAGATTTCATCTGTCATTTAGGTGTAGCAAAAAGTCTGATTTGCTCATGGCCAAAGCACAAAGGCCCTTTTCACTACAAGGGTGGGAAGCAGAGTAAGGTGTACAAACTAGGAGGATGTACATGGGAAGCTAACCTTTCACCTTTATGTGTCCACATCATGTCAAGTATTTTTCATGTGTAAAATGTAGTCTATGAAGAAACAGCCTAAGGATATTAATCTTAAAGAAAATTAAGGATTTGGGTCACTGGAAAGCTATAGAAAAGAAATTAATCAGAAACTCAGCATTTTATGGAAAGATAATTTACAGGACCTGAAAAAATAGGCTTTATTATCTGCATTGCATCTTGGAATAAGATGATATCGATAATCTGAAATATGCAAATTAGAAAATGTTAGGGTAGCCCTTAATATGATGTTGATTGTTCAAAAGCTTCCTCCTTGTCATTTTGTTTGTTACTGTAGATCTGAAATGGATATACAAGGTTTTCTTTCTTCAGTTTGTTGTTGCCGCTAAAGTTTAACACCAATTTTAGTTTTGTACCTGAGTGCCTTCTTTTCTCAATATGCCAAACTGCCAAAAATCAAAGTCTTTCTTTTAAACCAGAAGTCACATTTGGGTAGATCAGGCTGTAGATTTTATTCGTTATTTAGCTTATTTATTCACTAAGTTTGTGGTGAGTTTTAACAACTTAGTTCTTATTTTACTGTTTCTGTTGCATTTTCTTGTGAGAAGGCTGATAAAATCTTTGTTCCTGGCAATTGTGAGTCTGCTGCATAGTCAGATAGTTTGTCTTCTCAGCAGAGAGCCAAGAAAGAAGCCCTTGGCTCTGTGAGTCCTCAAAGTAAGGAGGGGGCTACTCTCTGTGCCAGTCTCAGGATAGACCATCTTCAAATCAAGGTGCAGAAGGAGCATACTCTGATGTCTATGCTTTAACACTGCACTTACTGTTATGATCTGTAATGTTATTTGAAGGGAAAACATTCAGGTTCAAGAGCTGAAAATAGATCACTTTGGTAAGATCTCAGCTAGCAACAGTGTAGGAAATGGAAAGATGGAAACTTCCACAGATACTGAAGGGTTTGATTTGCAGCCTTGGGAGAAGCTTGAATTGATGTAATAATAAAGCAGAAATAATAATTAAGTAGAAGTTACAAATAAGAATATGCTTTAAATAAGTAAGAAACTGTATTGGGTAAGATAGTGAAGAGTTTTAAAGTGTAGTGATGTGATTTTATAGAGTAAGCTAAGAGTTTAGATGTTATAATAGAAGTATATGTGTGTACATGAGATAGAAAGCCATTAGATAAAAGTATACTCAGTGCAGCAGAATTAAGTAGAGGTGACAGGTTAGAAAGACAAAATAAACTTTGTGGCAACTTTCCATTGGATCAGAATGTTATATATTGCCTTGTAACGAATAAACTTGTGACTACTTTTGAGCTATGGCTGACTTCTACTCTAAAATCTCACAGCTTTTCAGGCTAATGTTTATATGAGTAATAAATCATTTTTAGCCTGCCAGTGGTCCCATCCCCTCATTAAGGCATCAATAATAGAACAGGAAAAAGTTAATTTCTGTTTCATTGACATAACGTTATCTAAATTTTCACTTTTTTAAACAAGTGATTTAGTCATAATTTCATGTAAAAGGAGCTAAAAGCAATTGACTAAGTTTCAGGATCAAAACAAGACTATATGGATATTTTAGTATTAATTCTAAGGTAGGAGAAATGATGTTTTCTTTATTTAGTTTGTAAATTTTCCAATGCATGCTAACTGGAAGTTTGTTCAGGTTAAATAAGGAATTTTTTCCCCCTGCCATGTTCTGAAACTGCTGTTAGTTTTCAACCAGGTCACATTCATTTTTGGTGTAAATACACGTAACTGTGTGGTATTGATGTTTTAGAAACATTTTCTGGGGTGATCTGTAAGACAGAAAAGGGTAAGTTTACAAAGAAGTCAGTCTGAAGACACAACTTCAGAAATATGCCTTGATCAAAAGGCAGGCCACACAGCCTTTGCAAAGGGAAAAAAAAGTGCTTTGTTTAGCTTTTTAAAAGCTAGAGAAATAGCAGGTAAAGATGTCATAAAAGCATAGCTTCTGTACTTTTTCACCAGGCTCTCTCACAGAATGAAGATGATTAAAGAAGATGAATAATCGAGGTGTTTGCAATGAATTAAACATTGAATATGTAAGAAAAACAAGCACATAAGCAAACAAAAAGCTGGAGTGAATGACTGTTTCTCCAGATGAAAGGAGGTTAGTAACAGGCCATGCCAGATATCTGCATTAAGAGCATATTACTTTTGTTTGGAAGCAAAACTTTTTACCCACTAAGTCTAAAAATAGGTTAATATGAGATGGAAGTAACTGTTAGAAATCAAAGATGAGATACCTTGCTGCTTTGCTACAGGACAGAGATGACTAATACCAGTTCTGAGACAGACTACAGTATGTGATCTCTTTTGTGCTTGTATTGCCATCAGATATATATCAAATACCATTTATTTCTATGCAACTGGTCATGCTTTTTCAGGGTTATCACATCCACTTCTCACTTCCAAGCTGTTTATCTGGCAACTAATATACTTCTATGGCTTCCAGACTTCCTCTGATGGATGATTAGCCAACAGCCTCACCCTCTCAGCCTAAGCCTTCTCTGCCTCCTCCTTGCTGCTGTGGCAGTTGTTGGCAGTTGTCATTTCTGTATAAGTCATTTTGGCTATACCTGAACATCTGGCTCCTCTCTGTCTCCGTCCCTAGACCATACCTTTTTTTTTTTTAAATAATTCACTCTGTATAATGTGATAGAATTCTCTTTGTCTACTCATAAATTGAATTTCTCATTCACATTATGGTTGTCCCATTTATTGAGACCTTGTTCTGGTTTTGTCAAATTCAGTTTTGCCCTGCTCACACCCACCCACATGGCTGGTGTAAAGATTGGGGTTTTTGTGCACATCTGAAAGTGTTGGCTCTGTGTGTTTCTGTGTACTCCAATTTATCTGTCACACCAAATCTAAGATGCTTATCCTCAAATCAAAGCACTTTTTACTGTGGCCATTTAACTATGGCATCAGCTTTTCTTTAGCAGTGAGTTAGAAATAGGTGCAGGCCAGCTTCTGCCTCACTGTTGGGAAAAGCTCTTCAGAAGGGGTCTGCTGCTTTCATTATCTAGGCAACTTCTAGGCTTCTCTAGAAATAGGCTGCAATAATTTAGGCTTCTTATTTTGATCAGTATGGTTCCTCTGTTTCCTTCTCCTCTGTCTAATTCTTTTTGTGTCTTTCTTATATGTCTTTCTATAGGCTGCCCGAGGCCAGAGACCAACTCATTCTGCATCTGCATAGAAACTAAGAGAACAGAGCAGCATCAGCCATAGTAGTAGCACCATCAATGCATATTACTCATCTTGCATGGTTTGTTTGGAATTGGTTTGGTATCTTTTGGGGTTAATCATGGAACTACCTTTTAAGTCCTTCTGTGCTCATGCCTTTTATTGAATTTCACTGATACAACACCAGGTTCCTCTGCCTGGAAGGCTGAAAGAACATAACAAGGGAGATTTATTTCATTGCCTAGGGACAGGTCTGTCCTCTGGCTACCTTCATGCACTAAAAGAAAGGAGAACATTGACAGAAGATATTGACAGAAGATAGAAATGTATGCTCATGTATGCTTCCTTCAATGGTGTTACATTGAGATTATGAATATGATTATTATCAGCAATATAGAAAGCATTCTTTTCTAGTTAAATTTACTGAAGAAAGTAGAGAAAATCAAGAATAAAAATACCTAATTCATTTATTAACTCATCTGAGTCAGCCAATACCCAGTGATTGCCCACCTGGATTGAAGTTTGTATCTCACTGAAGGACTCAAATATTGTTTCACTTGGCAGGCAAGAGTCTAAGTAAACAGGATTTCCCTGAAGGTAGCAAGAAATTATGATGCAACATGGTTATTTATTAGCTTTGGTTTTACTGTCAGGGAGATGGGCAAATAATACTCTAATGCTTAGAATTTAAATAGGTCAAACTATTTGCACCACTTAGACTCTGCTCAATAAGTTCTTCATAAGTTCCTAGAGATAAGCTTGTCAACAGACATAATTTTGAGAAGTCCTATATCCTCCTTTGATACTTTATGCAGGTTTAAGCATTTTTGAAAATCAAGCCATTCATCTAGGTTTTGCAATAAAACTACCCAGAATAATTTCTTTGCAGAAGATATTCTTCATTTAAGCTCAAAGCTCTCACAGAGAATTACCAGTCTGCTTGTACAGACATCTGCCAATTTGGATTGAATTTTTGTCCTGAAATGTCCAATGTTGATGGTCTAATCACTGCAACTACAGTATCTAAATATCCATCTGACATTTTAAATTCAAATAAAAATATTTTGACACAGAATGCCCTCATAAATTTTGGGATTTACAGGGATAAAATGAAAGCAAATTTTGTAATCTTGAAATGCACTAAATGGATGGCTGTCCTCTGGACAGATGTATTTACATTTGTAATAAACTTCTTATTTGAAAAACATACAGAAAAGTCCTTGTTCACAGTTTAAAGAAATAACATTTTCAAGCTAATTAGTCTTTTTTAAAAAGCAACTTTCATGTGAAAAAAAAATCTGAAATATTGGTCCCACTGATGAAATCTGCTTTCCATTTGACTAGGAGAAATTAATTTTGGAAGTGAGGCATACCAGTCTTAGTTTTACAATGCCCAGCAGACAAAGGTATTACATCTCGACTTCTCGTCACTCTGCTTCCTTTCATCTGCAATCCTTGCTGCAAATAGTTATCAGCCAGAATTTGCTCACAGGTCCTGACAGTGTCAGGGCACCTTATCTTCCATGACATATGGCTCCTTGCTGCACACCCTGCACGTAGAAGTAATGCAAACCAAATGAAAGCCTGCCTTGATTGTGTCTTCACAACATTTTGCTGTAGTATAGCCAGTTAAAACATACTTACTGTATGTTTTAACTGGCAGAGGAAAATGGGAGAGCTCTTATCCAGTATTTATTTTATTTACTTTTATCACTACGAAAACTCGTACCAACATTGTTTCAATGTTGACTGTTTGTCAGCAACCTAAAGCTTTGTTTCCCCAGTGACATTTTTACCAGGACATTAGGACATTAATTAGGACACCTAATATTGTGACTGTACATTTTTGAAGGTTTTCAGGCATCATCATTGCTTTTATGTAATTTTTATAAAATGGTAGACTCTTCAAAATCAGCGCCAGAACTCCTATGGTCTACCATTTTAAATACAGCAAGTGGAGTTAAGGCTAATCAGTTGATACAGCAAATCCTATTAAAGTCTTTTAGGTTAGATTTTAACTGTTACTTAGGTTCCTAATTCTCCTTTAATCTGAGTTAAGATGAGGTGCATAAATTTACCACTCTGGTTCTAGGAGCTTTTGAAAATCCCACCTTCCAACATACAATCTACAGTTTTGTGTGTGATTTAGTTTATTCTCAAGGAAATAAATGGGTTCATGTTGCCTGGCCCCCTCTCTGTCTGACAGTCAGTCTCTGACTAGTCTCTCTCTTCTCATAACTTTTGAACCCAAGGGCTAATGTTGACTAGAAAGGCAAAGGCCCAAAGGCTTTAAGAGCTTACAAAGTATAATGTTTGGAGAAGGGCAATCTGCAGCACGAGTTCCACTGCCCTCACCTCTCTCCTATCCACACAGGCTCACGGGTCAGCCTGTGTGTTGGTCACAGGCAGCACAGCACCACTGTCCCTGTCAGGCAGAGGGTCTTACCTTGGCTCCAGGAATAACCCACACAGAGAAGGCAGCAGGTCTCCACCATCTGCCGAGGATGGTGAAGGAACTCAAAGCATTGGCCCACTGGAAACTAGGCCATATTGATTTCATCATCTAAAACCTGTTGTCACTTGCTAACTTGAAATAGCCAGCAACGAATATTTGCTTATCAACACAGCTTCTGGAAAAGTGCTCTTGAAAACCACACATTTCCTCTGAAATTACATCAACAGACTTTATTTAAAAGTAGTTGTTCTCTGGACCTCCACAACTCTGCTGTCTTGCAAAGGGCAAAAAATTTTGACATGTCCCAGTGACAGCAGCCATACTGAAGAGTTGACATTGGTGCCTACCCTGCAGAAAGTTCTCCAGTCTAGACTGATACGCCACTGAAGCCTTTTTCTCTGGAGTCCCCAGGGTCAGCCTGACCCTGTTAGCCACAGATATTCCTGGATAGAGCAGTACCTCCCGGCACCACTCACCCTTAAGAATTCCGGGCTGGCTCCAAGGCTTCTATGGCTGGCTTAGCAAGCGAGTGATACAGCTCTAAGCAAGTGATAGCTCTAGCAAGTGATTATCAGCGTTAGCAGTGATCAGCTAGTGTATTCAGCTCTACAGCAAGCCACCAAGGCAGACCGAGAGAGAGATGAGAAGACGCCGTGTAGATTATTCCACAGGAAGTTTAATGCTGCTCTGTGAAGGGTCCAGGGACAGCTTTCTTCTGCCTCCTGGCCCTTGGTAAGGGGTTTTTATAGGGTTTGAGGGTTTTGTAAATGGACCAATAGTAAGGTCAGGTTAACAGTAGCCAGAAGGCTTACAGGGAGATAGGAGAGGGTCTGAGAGCCACAGGCAGTCTTCAACCAGGTCCGACTACCATGACTAAGCATTCCTGTATCAGGCAGCTGACCTCCAAAATGCCCTTAGAGGCTTCTCAGCTGCAACACGCCACCAGCTGCAGACACATTATAATCCAATTTTAGTTCACAATGGATAGTATTTCCAATCTCCCAGGTTTACCTCACCATGATCCCAGGTGATCAGCAAAGAGGATGGGTGCAATTTCAGAAAGAATGGAAATCTATCCACAGCCTGGGTTCCAGTGTGACTTCTCACACTTGGGCTCTTTTGTAAATAAAATATTGGTGACCAGGCCTGTGAAGATTTATGCCATCAAGGCAGTGGACAATGCTTTTACATATTAATAAAAGTACATTAGGAAATTCAGCGGAGATGATTGGCCTTCAGCTGGAAACAGAAGCTGTTGTTAAATGAAATTAAATTGTCAATGACTCATCCTTCAGTTTTCTATGTGTTAAAGACAATACAAACTGGAGGCAGCATAGACCCGTTTTTAATTCAGTATGTGAAAGGAAAATTATGATAGCAGAGTAGGAGGAAGAGAAGAGAGTTAAGGAACCTACCCAAGTCTTCGCTGTCCTTATATATAGTGTGATGCATATTCTCACAGCCATGTGACAGAGCTGGGTCTACTGAGTCCTTATTGCTTTCAAAACATGCTCAGACTTAGAGGTGATGTCCATAAACCTGGCAGTGAATAAACATCACTTCTGCAAGCAGTTTGGTGCAGATGATTCATACTCTTGCTACAGCAAGACAGCAGGATCAAAGCCTTCATAACTCACTCAGTCCTTGAGTGGCACTGCCAGGTCCAGGCCTTGAATATTTTTCATTATCTAATCACCCACTAAGGATTGCAGTGTCTTACAGACACTGTGTCTTACAGACACTTAAAATATGTTTAATTTAGATAGAAGCTTGGGCTGTGCTTATATTACATGTTTTTTAAAAATTATTTTTACACCAAGATGGTTTTGCAAATAGTCTATTGTGGTGTAAATGAAAGACAAGTTCTCTGCCATGTACCTACCATCAACTGTCTGCTGAGATTGCTGAATTATATCACAGAGTAAGACTTTCAAAAGCTGTTACTAAGTCCCTGAGTCACCAACCAACCTTGGTACACAGTATGTTATAAGCTTTTGGTCCAGTACAATAGAAAAAGGTTATAAAATAGAAATAGGTAGCAATGCTATGTTTATCAGTGAATAGACAGACAACAGGAGGATGGATGATGGAAAAATTCGGACAAAAAATCAGAAAGTATACACTGCAACCAGACTTGCTACACTTCAGGGTTTCAGTGAAAGGCTGATATCTACGCTGAAGTATTCCTACAGAATGGATTCAGAGAAGGGTGAGGGTGACAACGATTTAAACTCCTTTTTGCTATACAGAATGGTCACCCTTCAGATACAGTCATGAGCTCTCAATTCAATTTTGCTTAGCTTGAAAAATCTCTTTGACAATAACATTCCAGTTCCAAAGTACTTTACATGAACAGATTCCAATGACACGCTTGGAGTCCTACCAATATGACTGTCTACTCTGGATTTCATTGGAAGTTTGCTTGTACAGGACTATTGGTTTAGAGGGATTTTTGATTTTTTTACCTATGCATTATAAATGCTAGAGTGATAATATTTTTTTTCATGTGCATGGAATGTCATGTCTCTCTAGTTAATAAATGTTATTGTAATTCATACCGAATGCCTGTTTACCCTGGAACATGTGATAATCTTGAAAAATTAATACTTGTATTCTGTTAGGAGTGTAGGGTTACTTTGCTTTAGCTGGTGTGCACTTCTTTGACTAGATAGGCAAGAGGAGAGAGCAAGCTGTTTGGCACAATAAATCAACTCTCCCAATAATTATCTTGATTTTCTGACTCACAAGTCTGTATTTAAATGCATAAATATGTAAATTCTTAGTAAAAAATCGAAGACCTGAAAATTAAACATTCCATGATGTTCCACGTCCTCTGCACAAGTTTAAGCAAGTTAACTAGAACTTAATTTATAGCGATGATAACCTCTTGCTTGATAACCAGTGGCTTGAATTAAGTGTTCAGCATTTATGCAAATTAAACTCTTAATCTTGATCCTAATGAAACTTGTATATTAAAGTTAACTTAAGCACATGTGCATGAAATACAAGGTCTTTCTATTTATCCATATCATTCACAGAAAAATATACAACTGCTACTGTAGGGTAGAAACTCGAAAACCTTTTACAGTTTTTATAGAATCTTGTAAAAGAAAGAAGCACAAGTGCATGTGTATGTTACAGTCTATCTAAGTTGCCTCCACACGTCTTGAGCATTTGTCACAGACCTGTTAAAGTATTACCTGGGTTTTACTCAGATGTAAATATTCTCTTGAAGGACAGCAAATTCCAGCTATCTGTTAAAAGTCTGTTTGTCACAGGAATATGCCAAAAGGAAACATTAAAGAGCTGCTGTCACAATTTCAAGTCTTTTTTATAAGAATAATCATCCTGGGCCAAGGACACAAACAAGGCAAAGTTTACAAACAGGCATAATTTATTTAGATAGATCTTTCAGACACTTGAGTTCTTTTTCAGATGTAATTAAACAAAACAAAAACTTTACTTACAAGCTTCATCTTGCAACAGGTCTTAATTGCTCTGGTGAAGGGTCAAGTATACAACATGTATACTTGTATACATGTTGTATACAAGTATACATACATATATGTAGCGCCTCTGAAGGAAGCCTTGATGATATCACATATTCATTGTAATAGAACTCTCCTTCAGAGAGATGAGTGCTCATTAGTCTTAAAAATACAGCCTCATTTACAGAATTTTTAACAAAACCCTCAAATTTACAGATATTTTTTGTGACTCAGTCCTGAGGGAAATCACTGAAACTGCTTGTATAACTAACTTTGTTCAAATATGAAGCGAAAATGACAGTATGAATTTTGTAGAAAAGCTGGTTAGAAGGTATGAATTGCTCACCTGATCAGTCTAATGGAAAGTATCTGTATTTCTCGCCCCTTTTTGTTTTCACAGATGAAGCGCCAAGTTGGAAGAATTCTGAGATGGCAAAAATAAGTCCTCAAAAACTATGAAGTGGTGTTTAAAATCACTATATGAACTTTCTGTGATATCACTTTGTTTGTCCTACCACCTCTGGTTGGTTTGCACATTTGCATACAGATCTTTCCCATGGAAACTCTGTCCAGAAAAAAAAGGAGTGTTTTTTTAAACCTGTTGTTAGTGTTCCCTCCACATTCTGTTCTCTCTGTTTCTTGCTGTATTTCCACCTTGCTTTTTCTTCTTGGTCCAGGGTAAATCCACACTTCCTCACACCTCCTCGCCCAGATGTCCACATCTAAGTACTCTTGACTGCACACCCATTGCCCAGTTTTTAAACTTTCCTTCAATACTTTCTCCCTGCAAGCTTCTATTCAGTCCCTCGAGTTGTCTGGTTTTTCTGGTTTTGTTTGTTTGTTTATTTGTTGCAAAAAACCCTCCTCCCACTCTTTACCTATCTGCATTTAGCTAGAAAGGTGTGGTGTTGTTTTTTTTTTTACATTTGTAAAGCTGAGGGGGATACCTGTAGAGATTTAAGCAGTGTATAAGAGTCTGATCAAGAAGTAAGTATTAAGTGTAGAAAGTCAGAAAAGGGGAAAGTAATCTGGAACAAAGTTCTGTAAACCTTTTTACTAGGCCTAACTATGCCTTATTAATTGTATGTTAAATGAAATAGGGCTTTTAGCCTAAGTAGGCCAGAGAGATCTCAAAGGAAACCTAATACAAGGAAAAAATATATAAAAATATAAAAAAATTTAATATATATATTAATATATATATATAAATTTATACTAAACTAATAACAGCAATGAACTCTTTACATTTCATAATCGAAATCACTGCTGGGCAGCAAAGTTGGACTAAGGTTGAATTCAATTTCACCATCTTTTCTCCTGGCAGAGTGAATATATTTTCATTACTGCATATCCACATTGAGGATGGGGTGCTCCAAGGCAGTTTTGCACCAGCAGTGATCCCCGCTTCACTCTTCATTTCCCAGCTGCAATGAAGTTGCAGCTTTTTGCGATTTAGTATCTAAAGTCGGATTATTTTCGCCAAAATGGGAGGCCACCACCCTTAGCCCGTCCCAGGGGTCAGAGGTGACCCTCGTGCGGTGGGCACCGCGGGTACCAGCGTCGGGGCCCCCTGCCCGGTGGGGCAGGTACAGCTCACTTTTGGGGCTGGAAGCGAAAAACAGCAGGTAGACTTAAAGCGCAAAATTCTAAAAACCGGCCAGATCTATAGCAGAGGAAATAACCACGCCAAGAGAGGCAGGGCCGAGGACGCGCACACCTGCCCGCTGCCGTGCCGCGGCCGGGCGGGCGCTCAGGGGTTAAGGCGCGCCGGGGGCGGGGGCAGCCCGGCGGGTCCCGGCTCTCAATGGGAGCGGCGGGGCTCAGGCGGGCTCGGCCGTGCCGCGGGGATGTCGCAGGGTCCGCTGGGCGCGGGGCAGCTCAATGACCTGCCCGACCACTCTCCGCTGGTGCGCGGTGCCGTGTCCGAGCTGCGGCAGCGGGCGGAGGCAGAGCCCGGCCAGCGCTGGCCGCAGCCCCTCTCCG
>VYXD01015929.1:170732-225168 GCA_013397195.1 Hylia prasina
GTTTTTTGGTTGGTTGTTTTTTTTTTTTTCCCTCTTCTCTTTTTTTCTCTTTTTTTTTGCCCCACAGGAATGTGTTTATTGCAATTGGTATATCAAGGCCAAAGACAATTGTTGTGCAGAAAACTGTCATGGTCATAAGTTGTATATTCATATAACCCAAGAGTGTATGCATGCAGAAGTTAGTACTTCATCCTAGATAGAGCCCTCCTGCCATCAGTCCAGAGAGTGACTCTTCCCTCCTGTCCTGATTTGATGTTGCCTCTTGGTTTGGAGTTTAGGCTGATAAGACTCTCTTTGGGCTTCTGTGTGCTACTGCATAGAGCAGCTAAGGGATAATCAAAGTCCATGGCCCTGTCAATGCATATAAACAAAGGTTATCCAGCATCTTAGTATGGGCTTATACTTAGCCTTAACTATGAATCAAGAGTCTGGCAACTGACCAGGCCTTTTTATTGAGGCATTTCTGGTTAATAATTGCCACAGATTTATCTGATGTCAGTAATCAACATTTGGAAATTCTTCAGAAAAGAATAATCAGGTAGATTGTGTCAAGACATTCCATTTCTAAATCTTCTATGATGACTCATAACAGCAATTTTTACATTTTTCCAATAGCAGTTCCAGACTTGCTTTTAACTACTGATACATTGATATCTCCCATGCTAGAAGAAAATCCAGCACTGAAACAGGTATCTGGAATTGAAGGGCTCGAAGACGAGATAAAACTGTCTTAATTTTTTTGAAGACAGAGATAGCTCAGTAACAGACTATTCTCACAGAATCACACAATATGCTGAGTTGGAAGGGACCCATAGGGATCATAGAAGTCCAGCTCCTGGCCCTGCACAGATGCCCCAAGGGTTACACCATGTGCCCAAGAGCATTGTCCAAATGCTTCTTGAGCTCTGTCAGGCTGGTGCTGTGACCACAGGGAGAGCTGTTCTCTGGGGAGCTGTTCCAGTGCTCAACCACTCTCTGGATAAAGAACCTTTTTCTAATACCCAACCTAAACCTCCTCTGACACAACTAAAGGCTATTCCCTCATGTGTTGTCACTGGTCACCACAGAGATCAGTGTCTGCCTGTTTTTGAATGTACCAGCTCTGTGTGTATGTTTGACTTCGTTGTTATCACAAAAACACTGTCACTTGGATTCACTAGTGATATGTGAAATCTGGAGAACTAGCATCTCCTTTTGGACATAAATGTTTCTTCTTGTCTGATTATGCATTATATCCTATAACCTTGTATAGGACTGACTCAGAGTGATTTTGGAATGCTGTTTTTGTACCTGAAATAGATTATAGTCTGGGGAACAGAAGGAAAATGTTTGGCATTGAAACTCTATGCAAAGGATTTTCATAACATACTATTGTAGGCATCACTTTTGTGGCACTGAAAACTCTCCAAATATCTAGGATCCTTTTAGGAGTTCTGGTTGATACCAAGGTATATACCCAGACTTTGGTTTTGCTCTGCATTTGACTTATGGAGGAATGAGAATTTCCTCATGTATTATACTGCAAGTAAATTGCTTAGGATGACTGTGCTGCACAAGAGATGTTGTTTTCTCTAGAGTCAAACACACTGCTGAGTCTCAGACATTATCTCTGAGGACATTAATATCATCAAACATAAATGCCAAGTTGAAATCAGTCACTTGGCTGCTTTTCTTCCATCAATACCAAGGAATTCCTTGAAAAGGATGGAAGAGCCCTTATTAGCTATCTGAGCTGACACTTGAGAAAACACAAATCAATCAGCCAGGCTTCCCTTTGTGCTAAGCCAGCACATGCCAGTCCTTTTCCAGTGATTTTTTCCTGATTCCAAATGCAAGAAGAATCAGGAAAGTTCTGTGTCTCTATAAAATATTTTAAATTCTTTGTCTGTGTATACTGTATGTTTAAATTCTGGGTACATTTGTACACACATATATAAAAAGAAGTATCAAATACATGTGCACAAAGGTTTTTATTATGAAATTTGATCTGTGGTTTCTCCTGTAAAAAATGCCAGTAGAAGACATTTTTCCCAAGCATTGTGTGCGTTGATACAGCTTCTGACATAAACAGAGGCCTAACTCTGCCTATCATCCACATTAATATAAATAAATAGTTATTAATCAAGAAAAAGATAATTAATTTGCATATACAGATGCATTAGTTTCTCTAACAAGAACAATGTTTTCTAGTTCTGTTGCTTCTAAGTAAAGTTCTAAGTTCACTTTGGTTTGTAGGACATGAATCTTGGTTTAATTGGTAACTTTCTAATCTCTAATGGTCAGAAATCTGGAACTATCCCCAAAAGACATCAGGGGAAAAAACTCTTAATTAATGCTTAACTCCAGACACTGGAGTTTTTCATCCAGCTTTCCTCCCCCTTTATCAAGTTATCTTGCATCTATTTTCAGACTCTGAGCAGATGCTAAGTAGGTTATTCAGTTTGTAAACACAGATAATTATATATTGAGATGTTTTTCTTGCGTTGTTACGTGCGTGAGCCATTTTTTATACTGGGTAATGAATGCATCTGTTCTTCCTGAGATTAGGTTGTTTCATCTATATCCAAGCTGATTGTAATGTTTTTCCCTGCTGAAAAAAAATCATACTTGAAAAAAATTTTGCATGAATTTCTGTGCTTAAACAGTGTAAAACTAGAAACCCTCTAAACAACTGCTAGTATTTGAATTCCTTTAAATGTTTAAGGATTACTCTTTTAAGTGGCTGTGTGAGACCTGACTATGTCCAGCTGTAAGAAAGGGTTTGCTTACATACATAAAAATCTACAGAATATCTGCCAAAGCTAGCTGTAGATCCTGTGGAAGATTGTCTAATGCTAACCTTTACTTCAGATCTAAATCATTATAGGTAATTAGATTAGGTTTTCAAAATCTGAGAACTCTTCAGCACTTTGTGATTTTCTTGCCAAGGGAAGTATGTTTTAGGCTTAGCCAAGTTATGTGTCTGCAAGGTGCACCACTTACTTGTGTCATGGAGAGTGTCAGAAGTACTCCAACCAGGTATTTACTCCTTAATGGGTGTGCTAGTGGGTTAACTGTGCCTTCTGTAAGGATCTTGAGTGCATCACAAGATGCACTGAAAACACCACTCTCTTTCTTCCAAAGTCCAAGAACTTAAATCCTTGTTGTTGTTTCCAACTTGGAAAATGTAAATATAATGAAAATGAGAAGCCTACTGTATTGACTAGACAGGATTATTTAGGGTATTGAATTAATGTGTCATTTTTATTCTCATCTTAGTTTTGGCAGGGAGTTATTCAAAGAGGTGTTTAAAATATATATGTTCATGAAGTTGTAGTACCACAGACTTTAGAAGAAAAGTGCAAATGACAGATACAGATGTCTGTATATGTTTTACCTTGTATTACAGATGTTTTCAGGGTAGTTTTTTATTTTGCTGCTATTTCAGAGTCTGTTTTGGAAAGACCAAGGAAAAAACATGTTGACATTGCTGTCTGGCACACAGAAGTTGGGATTGCTCAAACAGTGCCCTTTGTAGACAGTCAAGTATTGACAGAGTGAGATAATCAGAGTACCTCAGGCCTATCTTTGCAATTACAGTGAACTTCTGTTCCACAAATTAACTTACTTTCCCTACTTCCTCCCTCTTTCCCTAGCCTTGTTTGTTAGTTTTAAAATTAACCTAGGCTAAAACTGATTGAATGCAGTCAAGAAGAGACTTCTAATAAAATTCTCCTAATGGTTAAATGTTTCTTTCTGTAGTGATGGTTTAGGATGAGGCTTTTATCAATTCTTTTTACTGCCAAGTCAAGTGGGATTCTAGCATGGTGTGTGTGTGTATATATATATATATATATATATACACACATATTTATAAGCTATATTTCCACAAAAATATAGCTAATTTCTGATCAGTGTACCATGTATTTTTATTTAAATTTTGCTGATAAACAAAGTTTTATAAATAGTTTCCTCATGGCATTTCATTTAAGAGACCTCCAAAATCATTCAAGACCTTAGTCTGAGCAGAAAAACATTAAGCTGAAGAAAAAGTATGTTTTATTTAAAATAATACAAGAAGCTTGAATGTAGAGAGAAGAGTAAGAGGTAAGACTAACTATAACTAACTATAGATAAGCATGCTGTGAGCTACATGATGGTAAGTTTCAGCTCTAAGAGTCTGTAGAGGTGAATCCAATTTTACTGAAGTTCCTTCTGATCATTCTTCCAGTGAAAATGCTGAAGAAAATTATACTTGCATAGATACAAAAAATTCGTAAATTTTTAAGGTTATATTCTACTAGTTAGACCTGACATCTCTTTTAACTTTAATATTTCGGTTGCAAAATATGGAGTAATTGATAAAGGAAAAAATAAATTTCTGTTAATACAAATAATAGGATATAAAAGACCTTTGGTTCATGTTTTCAGTGCAGTGAACACAATTTGTGAAAATGTGCTGAGGATCAGATTGGGTTTCCCTGTTTGATGAAATATAGAAACAATTCTAAAAGCTAGGCTGTGCATGCTACCTTTAAGATTTGAAGCTACATTTTTGTTTGTTGTGAAACAAGGTACAGAAAAATTATTCCCTTAGCTACTTTGAAGGTCTTGGGTTAGACCTCTAAGTCATAGCCATTGAGGAAATCAAAACAAAATGTGAATTACTCGTAATAGCTGTCTCTCTACTTTCCAAACTTAGTGATGGAGAACTTAGCAGAGGTGATACAGCAGAAGCAAATTTTAGAAGACAATCTTGCATAGCTTCCTACTTATGCAAAATATCTTAAATAAATTTTAGTTGCAGGGCATAGTTCATTTTCCCCACAACCAAATTAATATTAAAGGAGAAACAGTAAATAGACTTGGAAGTTAGAACTACTGCAACACCAACTTAATTTTTCACGATCTGTCTCTAAGATGACTTTTCACAGTGCTGCCTGTAATTCCTCAACACAGATGTTACCTCATGAAGGAACGCCTTTAATTGCCTCTTCCCTAGCATTATTCCCTGGCCTTGGAACACACAGCTCCTCCTGTGCCTTAGAAATACTGGTCATGGTGTTGCCTCCCAGCCTTGGGAACCAGGGTGACCAAGTCCCTGACAGCAGATGGGATCTCTGATTTAGCCAAACCGGTTCTCATTATTTCCACTCTGGGGGAGGGAAATTCTCAAATGTCTAATAGACACACTACTTTGTTATATTCTCTCATTTCAGAGGGGTAGAAGGGACCTCAGAAATGTTTTTGGATATGCTGGTGAGCATACCTGTTTCAAATAGTAAACTGGAATTATTGATGACTGTGTAAAAAAATAGGGAGGGAGTGAAGGAGAATGTTCCTCCATAAAATTGTGCACGTCTAAATTAAAAAAAAAACTGAATGAGTCTGATGCAGTAGTAAAATGAACAATCCTAAAGGTAGCCTGAGCAGAAAAAAATGGGCTTTAGATTAATTTTACATAGAAACTATAGGCTTATTTTACATTCAGTGTTCTTTTCTGACACAAAATGACAATTGCAGTCCATTAATGATTTGAGGGGGTTCTAAATTCATCATGGCAATTTACTCACTTACTTGATCTAGTAGAGCAACCGTCTGTTTTCAGGAGTGATTTGGTTAAAATATACAATCAGATTATAGCTAATTTAATGAATTGAACCTGACTGTGTCCGCATATGGAAAACATATTTTTAACTGTGCTCTTCCTGTAATAGCTGATGCTTACCTGAAATCCACATTAATTTTTTTTTTCCAGTTATTGAAGAATTATCAGAAGTGGAGGATTGAATGCCCAGAAATAAGTGCAGATTTACAGCCATCTTCCATTCTTGGTCTTTTGCAAGCTGGCTATCACGGAGTCCTAAGGTCAAGAGACCCACATGGAAGCAAAGTTCTAATATATAGAATTGGTGAGTGACAAAATTGCTTGGAACAGTTTCACACCTGATTCTGACACTGAAGTTTTTGGGTTTTGTTTGCTTTGTTTTGTTTTGTGATTTGTTTATTTTTTAGTTATCACCATTTCAGCAGCAAACCAAAAATATTTTATGGGTACAACTGCAAGGGTTGATAAAACTAGATCATATTGGAATATCTTAACTAGAAAGGTGATATATTTATGTTCCTTGCTAGAAATGCATTTACATGAATATAAAGGTGAATTTACTGAGCTATAATGGTTAAATCATTTTACTTATATGTTGGTATGGCTAATGCTATACAGTCCCTAATGAAGAACTTAATTTTCTTTTCAGTTAAATTCTTGTTGCATCAAAAGAACCTCGAATGTTACAACTTGTAAGGTTATGCGGTTTTTTGGCTCTGAGTGTCCCAAAAATCATTTGACTTTATGTAAATTTTCAAAGCCATGAGCTAAGGCTGTGGTACTGATGCAGATGCAACACAGAGTGGGGAGAACACAAAGATGTATACCTAGTCATGTATCAATGTTCAATTTAGGCTTGGATGACCAGTTCACCAGGTTTTCACTGTTTAGTTGTAGCCAGAAAGCTCTAGATAACAACACTTGGAAAATGCTTGATGCACCTCCCAAAAATATTTTCAAAAGGTACATAGTTAATATCTCTTTATGCTTGTTTTGGACAGAGGCTTTATTTTTGCCAACTTTCAAAGAATTGTCTTATTATCAACTGGTCTAATAGTTGTGCCCTCTAAAGCTTTCCATCTAGGGTTAAGGCTCATCCCATGCAATTTTTTCCTCAGGCTTCAGAAGAAAAATAAGTGAGATTCACTGAATCGTGCCAGAATTATGGTGGTGAAAAACAATTATACTAATTGATTGGATTGATGATCTGCAGCTTCTTCTAGCATGACTGTTACTGAATTGTACCTAGTACTGGGTCTATGGCCAAAGGTAGAATATGCTACATTTTGTGGTACCACCTACTAAAAGAGCATCAAAGATGAGTGAGAGAGCAGGCACACAAAGTAACTTATTTACTAGCAAAACACTTTATTTCAGGAACTTTGTTCTTGCTGGGTAATTCTTGTTCCTGAGAAGCACATTAGAAACCATAGGAAGAAAAAGTGCAGGTGTATGGGGTTTTCTCATGGTAATGCAGGGTAATTCATCTTCTCTTCAGGACAATGGGATCCCAGTTTATTTACAGCATATGATGTGTTTCGTGTAAGTCTCATCACATCTGAACTCATTGTGAAGGAGATCGAGACTCAGCGAAATGGAGTCAAGGCCATCTTTGACCTTCAAGGATGGAGATTTGCTCATGCTTTTCAAATCAGTCCAGCAGTAGCCAAGAAAATTGCTGCTGTTCTCACAGTAAGTATGACATAATGCTTTATGCAGCTTCATTGCTATGACTTCCAATTTTTCATCTCTTCCAAGCTATTGTAAATTTTCCTTCTGTAGGCCTTCTCAGACTATGCAACTAAGAAGAACAAAATCCTAAATTCATTACAAGTTGTGCTTGATTTTTACTTGAAGTTTATTCTTCTATAGCAGTAAATGCCCTCTAACTTCTGGTATTTTATAAGAACTCCACCGACCTGTTAGAACACAAGAATTTCATGACTGGAAGAGCAGATGAAGCCCAGTTTTGGAAGGATGTCTGTTTCATCTCTTGTGTTCCATTCTTTTGTGCATTATCTCAATATTTAAAGCATTTATTCCTGGCTCAGAGAGTATTAAAAAATAGCATGCACTGCGAGCAGTTAAGAGCAAGACACTCCTAAACTTGTTACCAGTATGGATGATGCTTATGTGATCTTCCATCTGCTAACAACAGAATGTGTAATGTTTATGTTCTGCTTGCTTTCTTCCCCACAACGCGAGTATTGTTTTGTGCAAATACCTCACCTCCTATTTTTCAGAAAACTTCTCAGGATTTTACTGTCTTTAAGGCTTATTCCTTTCTGCCAAATTCAATTGAACCTTGCCACTGGATTTGAGAAAAAAAAAAAATTAAAGAAAAAAGGGGACAAAGAATTGACAGACAAACTACAGTGTAGTCCTATCGTCTTATTTTCCTTCAGAAGTTATGCTGAAAGTCAGTAAGAATAAAATTCTTAGCTTGTGATGTGGAAATGAGCCAGGGAGATAATCTCTTCCTCTGATTTGGCAAGTTTCACAGCTGAGATTCAATCAAAGCTTAGTCATTGAATTAATATCATCAGAACTTCAGATGTTCTTCCTTTCTGGTATCTACTGTAAAACTTTATTGAAACCATTAGGTATTCCCAAGTTTGCACATCTAGAATAAGAACTCTTGGTGCTATGCAGTCTTGAGCCAGATCTCATGAAAACAGGACTAGTGAGAGTGTTTCTGTTGATTTCTGAGGTAGTAAACAGATTGCTGGTAATTTTTTTAACCTTGAAACAGAGCATAAAGGAAGTAGAATAGGATTTGCAAGTACACCTAAAGGTTTCAATCCATTATCTCAAGGCAAGAAATTCTTGGACTATATTTCCATCTTGACCTATTTCTGATTTGTTCAATGTTTTTCAAACTTCTAAATGCTTATTCTAGCTATGGAAAAAGAAAATTAAAAACTGTGTGTTTCCAGTGCTCTTTTCTAAGAAGAGAAAGAATTTTAACTTTTTTTTTTTGAGTCCCTTGATTCCTTTCCTCATTTTTAACTGGGTTTGCAAGTTTTATCCAGAGATTGTTAGTGTTGTTCAATATCATAGAACCATAGAATCATATAATATGTTAAATTGGAAGGGACTCATCAGAATCATCAAGACCAACTCCTGGCCCTAGGCAGGACATTCCAAGAGTCACACCATGTGGCTGAGAGCATTGTCCAAACACTTCTTGAACTCTTGTCTTGGAGCTTGGTGCTGTGACCACTTCCCTGGGGAGCCTGTCCCAGTGCCCAGCCACCCTCTGGGTGAACAACTTTTTCCTCATACCCAATCTAAGCCTCCTCTGACACAACTTCAGGCCATTCCCTTGCGTCCTGTCTCGGAGAGTGAAGAGATCTGCCCCTCCTCTTCCCCTCACAAGGAAATTGCAGACTGTGATGAGGTTTCTCCTCAGTCTCATCTTCTCTAGGCCAGACCAAGTGACCTCAGCCACGCCTCACACAACTTCCCCTCCAGTCTCTTCACCATCCTCCTGGCCCGCATTTGAAGCTCTCTAATGCCTTTTTTAATATTATGGTGCCCAAAACAGCACACAGTAGTCAAGGTGAGCCCGCCCCGATGCAGAGCAGAGCAGGACAATGCCCTCCTTGCTGGAGGCATTGCTCCTTCCTCTGGCTGGAGATGCTGTGCCTGATGCACCCCAGGACATGCTTAATCCACTCCAGAATATGCTTATAAGTAAAAGTTAAGAAACCTTAGTTTTAACCCTGTGTTTACTCAAGAAAAGTGTCTTGCAAATTACTATCCTCTATCAAGAAACAGAAGTTAATAGAAAGGATGTACTAAGGAATGGAAAGCATAGTATGAATAATAAGTGACATTATCTTGAAAAATCTGTTATCCCAGGCAGAAAATTGTTTAGTGAGAATCATGATAGTAGACTTTAAGTATATGGTAACCCATAATAACATTAAGTAAACATACAAGCTGATCATTTTAAGGTCTTTGTCATATATTATAATCTAAAAGGAGTGGCACTAAAGAAATGTGTTGGCTTTGGATTTTTCTTCCTTAGAACTATTGAATTTGTGAGGATATATGTTTGTGAGAAGTACCATTTTTTATAAACATAAAACATCTGGTTCCGAGGTGAGATATGAAGGGAAGCTGTACTTTCCCCATTGTGCAAAGCTTGTTTGCACTGCCATATTTTTTTAAAAAAAATTCAAAGATCTGGAACTTTAAATTAATGCAAGTAAAATCCAAGTTGTTTTCTATTATAAAGGCTGTATAGCAGATATTTTTTAAATTTCATTAAAAAAGTAATCTTGTAAAGCTGAACTTCTGGCTTGGCCAAATTCCTAGCAATTTCAAGGCTTATCTCTAAATTATGAATATAACTTATTTAACTTAAAGTTATTATCTTCAATAGTTTATATATATTTATGTATTATCCTTCAGGCTGTAAATTGCCAATAAAAGCACATAGCAAAACCGCTAGATAGGGTTTTGTTAATCAATAGCAGAATCTTGTGAAAAATTGTAGCTTGGAAGAAAGGTTGAGCACAAGGTTTGTGTACAGTACTTATGTGCAATTTGGTGACAGTTTTCTTTTTTGTTTTTCTGTTTGTTTGTTTTTAATATTCAATCTCACCTCATACTGAGATGAAAAACAATGGTGAGATTTTTCCTTGTGATGGGAGGAACAAGATATGATTTTTCTAAATGTTGCTCTTAATTTACAATGCTACAACACTACAAAATCCAGGAATTGGCAAGGTCAGAAGGAATACTTTAACCATGGACTACACAGTTTTCACAGGCTTGTTCTTAGTAATAGAGGTGCTTCAATGACATTTTCTTTTTCTTATTCTGTTTTTCATGCATGCTGGCAGGATTCCTTTCCACTGAAAGTTCGAGGTATCCACATGATTAATGAGCCTTTATTCTTCCACCCAGTCTTCGCTCTAATTAAGCCTTTTCTCACTGAAAAAATAAAGCAACGGGTGAGTGCACACACACATTTCTTTCTGCCACAAAGCCCTTACATGACAATCTGCAGCTCTTTCTTTAGGCTCTGTTACTCCTGAGTACTGAAGAGCATAAATCATTTTTATTTGTTAGTGCCATACAGACCTCCAGAATCTAACAGTAGAGCATTTGCAGTTATTAATAACATGAGAGTCTCAAGTGGTGCTGTTATCACTGCTCTAAAGATTAAAAAATACTGTGACACAAAGAGGTTAAATAATTTGCTTGAGGTCACATAATAATTCTTCTGCAGAACCAGAAAGAAATAGGTCCTGGACTTCCCAGTACTCTGCCTATAAATGATAGAGATAAATGATCATGAACAGTGCTTTATGGTCAAAGTTGTGCAGAATTAGTAGAAGACAACTGTTTAGCTCTGACAGACCTCCAGAGGCATTTATGTGTCAAAAATTGGTCAGATTTAATTTCTAAGTTTTTTCCCAAATAGCTCCTTAGAGTTGCTTTAAATAGTTTTGCAGTTATAGATCTGCAAATAGATTTGTGTTTGGATACAAAAGCATGCCAAGGACTACGGTTTATTGCAGCATAGGAAAAAATACTGGAGTTTTCAGCTGGCACAAAAGTGAAGTGGTAACAGCAGGACTAAGGTACAAAATAAGTAGCCCTGCCTATTGTTATTCCCATTCTGAAGCCTCTTTTTCTCAGCACATGGACCTTGGGCATTTGCACTAGCCACTGCACGCCAGGACAGTAGATCCTGGAAAACTATCAGACTAGAAGTAATAAACAAGACTTCAAAATAGCTACAATAAAGCAACTCTGAGGGGAAGAACCAAACCTACAGTATTGCCAGGGTTAAAGTGGAGTAGTAGTCCAGAATCTAATTCCAGTTGGAACTGAAAGATAAGAACTCATATATAGATTCTGTTGAGTATCTTCCTTGACACCTGTCTGAACCTACATACATACTACATAATCTTGTTTTTAAATACATGTGGCAGGACCAGATAGTAATGGCCATGAGCCAGACACGGCTCTTTTCTTGGAAATGAAGAGCAAGTACAAGGTACCATGACAAAACAAATCACCAGTCTTCTTCCGGTTTAGCTCAGTTTAGCAGTTTGGGTGTAGTGTGTACTCTTCATCAGTGTTGATAAACCAGTCTGGAACAAGTCTGTAGTTAGTTTTGGCTCCTGTACTCATCCTGTGTCCTGTCAAGACAACAGGATACAAAACACAGCTACATAAAATGCAGTTCTCAGGTTGTAGCCCATCCTTCACCAACCTTCAGATTCAGAGCAGGACAGAGTTTGAGCACCTAGGGGAAACTCACAAGGGTAGTTCCTCCTTTTAAGGAACACCTTATGAATAAATACACTTAGTTAAACCAAGCTGGTGGGTTCAGCTCTTGCACTGAGATGCTTTGCTGCCTATTCTAACTCAACAGTCTAGCATTCATACCCAAGTAAATGCTTTTGATATTTTGGTTTAGGTGTACATGCATGGAAGTGACTACTTGCAGAGTCTGACCGAACACTTCCCTGTGAGCATTCTCCCACAGGAGTATGGGGGGGAGGAAGTGTCCATTGAAGAGCTGGCCAAGGAATGGACTGACTTCATAATGGCATCTTCAGATTATCTTCAGAGCATTTCTCTGGTTGCCTGAGAATAACCTTAATAAGAGTATTTTATCAATTCCTGAACACTGGAATTGGAAATAAGTTTAATATGAAAACTTCCATTGTGAATGAAATCAGTATGTCTTTGCAGGGCACTCACTGAATGTTATATTGGCTGCACTTTTATGCTAACTGGAGTCTATCAGTTTGTATGTCTGAAGAGATTAATGAATTTTACATATTTGTTGCACTGTTTGTAATTGAGTAACTTGTGTGCCAGAAAGTGCTTTGGATATCAGCTTGATACTGCTGCTGTTAGGTCTTTGGAGACAACTCATCTGTAATAATGCAGTCCAGAACCTTACACTTAGCTCTTCTATCTTGGCTTGTCAAGGCAATAGGACACAAAACAAAGAACAGACTTTGAATAGGGTAGTTTATTGCAAATATAAAACTACAGGGCTAATTAATTTACAAGGAGTGAGGAAGCTGCTTTTTGGATTGATTCTCAGGGAAAAATGCTATTTTGTTAGTTTGTGTCAAATTGGAAATTAGTCAGCAATAGTGAGACATTTGTGTTACTCTTTGTGCTGCTTGTGCAGCTTCCCTTTTTGTGCTAATTAAGAGAGTAACCTTCAAGTTTTATAGAGAAAACACCACCTACATATTCTTCAAAGGACAGTGTGAATCAGGATGAGGAACTGGATGAGTCAAAACAACCCTGAAAATTCTTTTTTTGTTTCTTCAAAGTGATACTGTCTATGGAAAACTATAAGCAACTCAGATTATTGTCCTTTAATCCCTAGTGTAGAGGACTAAAGAGGTCAAAATTTTTCAGCTGTTTGCATTATCTGTTTGTTTTGGGGGTAAAGAAGGTTAACCTTTGCGGATCTGAGCTTTAGAAATATCTGTTGTATGTTTTGAGGGGGCTTTGAGGTCACTTTGGACATAGGAGATGCTTGGTATTGTCATTTTATTTACACAGTACAGTAATTGACAACTTGCCAGTCTATTTCCTGCTGGGAACTGAAAGAAATGATTTTTCATTTCCAATGAGACTATGTCTTCAATTCTGTAGGGGTAATAAAATATCTCCATACTTAGGGAAAACAGGTTTTTGTTTTGTTTTGAATGTTCACTGTTGACATATGAATAATGCATGTGTGAAAGCTATCACTCACACTACATAGCAGTATCAATCCCCTGTATTTAGTAATTTCAACCATTATTTTACTTTTCTCTCAGCTTCCTCCTAAAATCTTTGTTAGTAGACCAACTGCTAGAGTTCACATACCCAGTTCTTAACTCTGGGTTGGTTTTTTTTGCATAAACACTATATAAGCATTCCATATGAATTTTCCTATAAATAAATCCATTAAAAATGCTTTTATCTCAGGTAGCTAGAAATTATAACTTCAGTAATTTTGTAATCTTTAGGATATTGGTATATAGGCATAGGGGACAGAAATGAAACTACTAGAAATGTCTGACTTTATGATTAGTGAGGCATTATTGCAAATCATTGGAAACTATTGTTTTAGCAAGAGGAACATCTATGAAAGACCATGAGAGTACTTGTTGGTTGTACTTTCTTCTGGTGTGGTAAGATCAATGCCAGATCAAAACTGACAACAACTTTTTTTTTTCCTTCCAATTTCTGAATTTCCTCAAGTGCCTTTTTCATTTTTCTCTTTCAACTATTTTTGATATGGGGCCTAAATTTAAAGAAACCTTTTTCAGATCTATAATTCTATGAAAATGTATTTCATATATATTTCTTTTTCTCAGATTGAACTATTTTGTGATACAAAAGCTCCTTAAATAGAGGAGTTCAATGAACTGCGAATTCTTCTTTATAAGAAAATAGACAAAGTAGTCAGGTATCTGGCAATTGCTCAAGTGTGTAAATCAAGTTCCAAGTAATTTACCAGCTGGAGAACCGAAGCTATTGTCTTAATATTACAGTCCTTCAATTTTAATCTGTGAAGGTAAACTGCACAAAGGAATGAACCATGTTTCAGTGAACAAGAAAATTTAAACTTTTCCTATGAAACCAATCTCTGATTGCTACTGGCTTATGTAACAGAAACCTCATTTGATTGCATATGTATATGCATATTTAGCTGAGACTTTTTAACCTTAATTTGGACTTCACCAGCTCTATGAATATAGTCCTAAATGTCTTCAGAAATACCCTGATCCTGTTAATAAGTGGTAGCGTGTTTGCATAACTCTACAGTTAGAGCACTGAGTGCAGTTATTTTTTCCTGAACTGTTAATTATTTTTTAATGTTTACATATTATATAGGAGGTGGGAACTCTTAATTGCCATTGCTGCTAATAATAAGGATGCAAGATAATTGGAACATTTACATAATGAATAGTGGAGATATTGGTATGATGCTTGGTGGTTGTGGCAGCTTTGAGCAGCAGCCAACAAAACAACAATCCATAAGTGTGCATTATTCTTTATAAACAGTGGGAGTGCCTTTAAAACAAAATAAAGTTCCTGTTAAATGGTGCAAATATATTTTACTACTGACTGTAAGCATGATGTAATGCACAATTTTTTAAAGATTTATCTCTTTTTTAATGTATTAGCCTATATTTTAATTAATAAATCCTTTCTGGTTGAACTGGCCTCGTCTGTCACTGATACAAGTGATGCCTTAAGTTTTAGCTTTCATGTTTTTCATATTCTGTGCTGCCTAGGGGTGTTGTTCTGAGCCTCATATTAAGTGTCAGTAAGCTCTCTTCACAGGGTACCTAGACAAAACAAATCCTTTCCCACATGGAGACCAAGGACAATGGTTACAAATTTTCAGTCCCAAAAGAATAAACGACGGTGCACTGAAGAGAGAAAACACAAAGGATGGGACTTCATAACCTGAAGCTGTACTTGGACAATTGAACCCCAATATGCAAATGGGCCAAAACTTATAAAAGTGTGAAACCTTGTGACCAGTCATCCATTTTGGGTTCACCTTGGGTATAACTCTGGCCAGACTCTTGTACTGCCCAAGGTATATCCTTTAAGGCCTTTTAATAAATATCTACTTTATTCTCTTAGCTCTGTCCAGTCTCGGTNAGCCGGCAGCCGTGCCCGCGGGCGAGCCGAGCCGAGCCGTGCCCGGAGCCGTTGGTTGTGCCCGGCGGTGGCCATGGGGCGCCTGGCAGGGCTCGGTCCCGTCGCGGCCGCCGCGCTCCTCCTGGTGCTGCTGCGCTGCGGCTCCGCCGCCTCCCTGGCGCGGCGCGACCTCCTGGCGGGGCGCAATGACAGACCCATCATCGGTAAGGGGCCGCGGGGCCGCCGCGTACCCTGCCCTGGCCGTGCCCGGGGAGGGACACCTCTCCCCGAGAGGAGGTTTGGCTGGGTTTGGTTTTGCTGTTACCAGCAGCGGTACGCTGTACGTGCTTTTTCTAAAAATCAAGCTTACTTGTGAGAAGTTGCAGTGCTGAGCGGTCATAGCAGGGCAGCTGAGGCTTAGTCAGGTAATGTGTGTTTATGAGGTACCTTGTGACGGGGCGCTGTAATTGATGCCCCTTGTCTCGGCGCCTGCAGTTCCTCTGGGCAGTAGATGTATCGCTGCAAGCTGGCATGTAGGAAACGGGAGCTTAATTAATTAATAGGAGCACGAGTCTTAGGAGGAACGGCTGAGGAACCTGGGATGGTTTGGGCAGGAGAAGTTCCAGGAGTGACCTTATCGTTCTTCGCAATTACATGAACGGAGGTTGTAGCCAGGTGCGGGTCAGTCTCTTCTCGGCAGCTAGCAACAGGCCAAGAGAACAGCCTTAAGCTACCTAGGGGAGGTTTAGGTTAGACATTAGGAAGAATTTCCTCACAGAAGGGGTGATTAGATACTGTAATGGACGGTGCAGGGAGGTGGTGGAGGCATTTAGGAGGCATTTTTTGTCCTAGGAGGCATTTAGGGAAAGGCTGTACATGGCACTCGCTTTATGGTCTAGTTGACGTGGGTGTTGATTCATAGGTTGGATTTGATGATCTCAGAGATCTTTTCCAACCTAATGGGTTCAGTGGTTTTGTCACTTTTCTTTCAGCGTGTAGCATTTGCCATTTGTATGGTGCTAATTTTCTTCCTTGGGCCCATCAGGGATATTGTCACAGGAATGTCACTTCGATGAGTACCAGCGATTTGGAAGATCTTATATTGCAGCTTCATATGTGAAATTTGTAGAATCTGCGGGTGCTCGAGCTGTGCCAATAAGGTACCTTTTTTTTTTATCCTTAGGAGTGGGTAGTAATTGCATTATGAAAGGTAGGTACCATTTTAGGGGCACAGAAGGTAGTTCTGCTGCTTTTCTGAGTGTTTATTGCTCCTCAAAGACGATTTGAAGATGCCACAATTCTCAGAGAGTTTAAGAAACTGGGATAAAAGCAGAGTGGAACATGTACTTTTTAATACTTCTACAAATGTAACTAGTCTTTCGGTGAAAAGTTCTAATTTTTTTTTTTTTACCAGTAAAATTCCCTTCTGTAGTTTGCATGCATGGTTTTTGAAATTAGCTCTATTCAGTGTACAGTGTAGTGCCCCACAAACACACATAGATACCTAGATACAGAGATATCTATATCTTTTGTTCACATTTTGTAGCCCTGGAATTCAAGGAATCAAGGCTGTCAGTACTCCTTTCAGAAAACAAAGTCCGGTTCTGTTCAAACTATGGGTCACTATCTCCTTGTATTTTGGTTGTTTGGTAAAAAGTAGCAAAGTACAGCTGACAGTACTTCATACCAAAGCTTAGCTATAAAATATTAAGTGCACTGAAACCTGATGATAAAATTATAAATTTCAGTAGTTAAAAACAATACTAATACAGCTGCAGAAAAATAAAATAGGATGTATCCCCACAGTTTAATAAGAGCACCACTTAAGTGCCCGAATTAGAAGCCAGCATTCCTCACGTAGCTGCTGGAGCTTTCAGAATGTTCGACAACCAGAAGCTTCACCCATGAATGGATGCTTCTAATTCTGGCAATTAAGTTACTTGCAGCAAAGCTGAACACTTTCACTTACACCCAGCATATCAGTTCTGCAGAAGTGTGGCCATCTGTGCTGGTTTTGGCTGGGGTAGAGTTAATTTTCTTCACAGTAGCTGGTGTGGGGGTGTGTTTTGAATTCATGCTTGAGCACAGGGTTGATGATATAGAGATGTTTTTGTTATTGCTGAGCAGGGCTTACAACAGAGGCAAGGCCTTTTCTGCTTTTCGTGCTGCCACGCTGGCAAGGAGGCTGGGGGTGCATGGGTGTGACCCACTGTTTGCAGCTCTGCCCTTCTTGGAATCAGTTGGAAACCGGAGTTGCCGGTCTGCAGGAAATAATAACCACGCCATTCATGTAAATAGTGAATTTTTCAAGTGTCTTGCAAAAGGGTCTCAGAGTACCTCATCAGGAACTCTATCTGACAGGGCCTTATTTTCAGTCTTGTGGGCTGAGCTGGTTCAGGTGAAAAGTTTCATTTGATTTGTGTCCATTTTACTCTGTTTAAAGCATTCCTTCTGCATATTTTCTGTCAGTCAGTTCAATAGAGATGATATTTTCGTGATCAAATATATGTATTCTATAATTATTTTTTGGTGTTTCAGATTAAATCTTACAGATGAAGAATATGATAAAATATTCCATTCTATTAATGGGTAAGTCTTGAGCACTGATTTTCTATTGAAAGTCATGATGGTTCTGTTTTTAAGCTCTGCTGTATTCTCAAGAACATTGTCTTTTTACTCTTGAGAGGTTGTGCTAAGCGCTGCAGCCATGAAAATACATTCTAAGACACAGAATTATTTCATCCAGTATTGGTCTGCTGCCTTTCCTTCCTTGAGGAACACGTCAGATAGTCTGCAACAGTGCCAAGGCTCATCTTGGCATTTCCTTGTGCTTGTCTGCAGACAGGGAGAACTGTCATTATAGTTATAGTGCAATTTTGCAAGTGAGATACCCGACTTCCTCTTTGTTAATTTTTCAGTCTTCCTCATTTGAGCTCACCTTCATTTTGATGTTTAATAGCACTTGCTTGATATTTCACCCCAGTTTCTACCTTTTCTTCCCTTTTTCAGTCCTTTTCATATCTCATCTGTTATAAAAGTTTCTGATTTCCAGTCTCTTCTACTCTTTTCTCCATGTATGCCCTCTCTTGCTACTTGAATGGTCTGTCTTGCCTGTTGTGATTCTGTGTCTTAGGTCTTTGTTAGAAAAACTTCCTGGTTTTCAGGGGATCTGTGGCAACTGGCCGACTGTTCTGTTCTTCCTTGTCAAATGTTGGATAATGTGATCTTGCCTAACAGATTCTATTGTGGACTAAACAAAGTCAAAACCTTTTATGTTTTTTTTAGCCTTGTGCTGAAAATGCACTTCAGAAGAGTAAAATTAGCTGATGCTACACTTCACAGCCATGGTGGTGTGTGAGGCCAGAGCATGATTGGGCTACTTGCAGTCATGAGATGAGCATCTTAAACCGTGAATACATTTGTTAATCTTATGCATATAACTAGAATGTTAATCAGCATGTGTAGACCTTGAAGATTTAGACCTTTGGCTGTCTGGGGAGTGCATTGTCCTCCTCTATCAACATGCCCTGGACATTAAGACGTGGATCTTTGCACTCTTGTGCTATAAGCGAGCATAAGACAGTGATGCTTTTCTCTGCTGTGTGCTGTTGGAGAGAAAAATGAATAATTTCCTCCCTTGCTTATGGCTACCAGCTAGACTTTGGTTGCCGAAAGGGCTTTTCCACCAATGGGGTCTCTCATTGTTTCTACCTCACTACCTACATCAATGCAGAGGAAAGTGTTTGGCAAGTAGATGGACTTTCTTTTTCCTTCTGTCCTTGCAGTCAGAGGTCTGTTGGGTTTGTGTTATGTGGGTGAGTGAGGGTGGTCTCTATTTCCTTCTGTTGCCCTCCACTGTCACCTATTGGTTTCCACAATAAAACTGTGTGTAAATAACAAAAAGGAGCTCTGGAGGGAATGACTTTTATTCTGTGGAAATTCAGAATAAGAAGGAGATAACACTGATCTTTCATATTGTTCTTTGAAATTGGAAATTACTTACTATTAAATGCTACCTTCTTAAAATCATGACATTTACAATAGTAAAGATACAATTTTATGAACATACTCCTGAGGTAGCCATTGAAATGCCCAGTGGAAATCATCAGCTCTAACCAGGTAGTGATACTGGAATACAGGTAGTTGCATTTCAATCTGCTTATGACAATGCCAAGCCATTATCATTGCTACTTAATGGGTTATTTCCTTTTTGCATTAGCAAAAATGACGATCAGTTTTCCTAATTAGTGTAGTCCAGGTTTTGGTTTGAATAGATGAATTTTCTACCACTTCCATGTAAAGATCACCTTATTTGTCTAATTAGATCTCTGAAGAAACCTATAATCTAGCCTGTTTTGAAAATACCTTCAGCTGTATTAATTTTCAATGCTGACACTGAGAAGTAAAGTTTTTTGCATTTTTGTGAATACTACTTTTCCACCAAATACTTGATGGCTTTTACATGAGCCTGTGCATTATTCACTTTACAAAAAAAACCTGGTCACAAGGGTTTAAATGCATATTTGATCTGCATATGCTTGGGATCGTTTGAGGTGTTATTTGTTTCTATCTGCTTGTTAGTATCTCACTGATTTAGATTGCCATTTTCAGAGCACAGAAATGTAGAAAAATCAACTACTAATGGATGTGACTAGAGTAAATCTACTTGAGGTTCTGCAGCAGCGGGTTAAGGAATGCTCACACATCCAGTTTTGTTGGTTCTGCAGGCACTGTTCCAGTTACAGCCAGGAGAGGCTTCCTTTATTTCATGTTACTGTTCTGATGGTACATGAATATTTTCCATGTCATCATGTGTCCATGTGAATTCTCTGCTAGACTGTGCTGATTCTTTTTCTTCTGTGGTGTATTTTCCTTGGGTTTGGGGAGCCACACAGGGAAATGCCATTCTTGATTATATTTTGTGGTGTAAAAAGCTTGTGCACTATTTCTATCAAATTGTCCCTGAGATTGTCTTCCTTAGCTCTGTGGGATCCTGTGTGACCAAAGGTTATGGTCAAACATACTTTTCTTCCATTTTCATAAGAACTTTTTGATCTTTGTCGTCTCCAATGAGAAGGTCACTATGCCAGGGCCACAATTCCATTTTTCTGAAACTGAACAGAATGAATTGAGATTTGGGCTGGAATTTTAAAGTGGTAGTGAGAGCCAGCTGAGAGTCAGGATAGGAAATGACAGTCATGGCTTGCAACAGCTGAAATCTGTGTTCTATGTATTTTCTTTTTTCCTTCTTCTTCTGTATGTTGCCTCAGGATTGGTCTATACTTAGTGATAGAGTAACCATTCTTCAGTAGGAGAGCACTAAGATCACTATGATTATGTTAAAGACTGAAACACCTAAACTTAGGTGTCTGCCTATGCACTAGCTGTCCAAACTCACACAATTAATGGAATGCTTGCCCTTACAGTCCGTGGAGCTGACAGGGCTGTTCAACCTACCCACCACTCAGGTGTCTGCTCTGGAAAACCTATTTGAATCTCCAGTGACTCTCCTGACTAGATCCCTGTTGTTCCTAATGGGAGCATAGATGCCTGTTCTGTAGATTTCTGAAACCTAGACCTAAATCGTGCCCTTGAAAATGCTGTCAGACATTTCTCCACATACATTGTCCAAGTTTTGGGTTGATCACTGTTGCTAATCATATTCTTGGATGTTGCCTTTCAGGGTACTTCTTCCAGGAGGTGGTGTGGATCTTAGGACTTCAGAGTATTCCAGGGTTGCTAAGATATTTTACCACAAGGCCTTGGAGGTAATTACTAAGGAGCAGTTGGTTCTTGTTATCACTGTTCTGAGATCAAAATGACAGGTTCATATTTTTCATAGTTTTGCACTGTCATTCAGTGGGTTAACTGTAGGCCTGAAAACAGGTAGCTTATTTCTTGCTTCTGCATAAAACTTCTGCATTAATAGCTCAAGATTCAGACTTGTGACACCCACTCCTGTAATATTTTGTGTTATGGTCTTAAACTCCAAAGTTCTTCAGATGAGATTGGTATTGTTTATTCATTGTACCTGAGGCTTTATAGCTCTGTGTGAACTTGGCAGTGAGGAATTGCTCTTCCACCTTTGCTGCTGACTTTCCAACAGCAGGCAAGGAAAGTGCAGGCAGTGGCATTCACCAAGACCAGTCAGCTGCTGCAATCCAATAGCTGAGCTCCCTTTACTCTTCAGTCCCCGTGGCACCAATGTTTTTATTCTTTTGTCCATCTTTATTTGTGGTGAGTCTTGCAAAGACTGTCTCACTTTGATGTGAGACAGTTTCATTTGTCTCTCTGGAACTGCTCACTGTGTGAACTGCAGCCTGTGCCTTGGTATTCAGCCCTGGGGCAAGGCTTTCTTCTGGTTTGTTGTACCATTGTAAAATTATGTGGACATTTCACAATGATGAACTGAATTGCATATGCCACTTTGTGATCAGAGAGACAGGTGTATTAGGTGATGTGTGTACTACCAGTGACTGAAAGGCAGAAAATAATATTCAGTTCATCCTAGGTAGTAACCCTTTCTAAGAAAAGAGGGGTTTTTTTCTTTGCTGTTTGTGATAGGTTTGTGTTTTGATTTTCATCTTTCAAATCTTAATTAGCACTATAAAATATTGCTAGTTTTACTTCTGTAAGGTAAGCTACAATAGTCAAGAGTATCTTCACAACTACAGAATGACTGAATTTTATCTTTTTCTAATACATGAGGGGACCTTTTCATTTGCAAATGTTGACAATGAGAAATTACTTTGATCTGGCTCTGCTTTAATATGAATAGAGGATGTGAAATGCTAATTTCCAGTCAAGTCAGTAGAATTTTACTAGTTAGGCAAAAATCTTAATAAAATACTGTTTTCCAGCTCTTAAACTAGTTTTTAAAATGTGATGTCTTGAGTGTTGTTTAATACATGCTTAGCCTCCATGCTCTAGTTTATTTAAAAAAAAGCGGGGGGGGGAACACACAAAATCTTTTTGTTTCAGTTGTAAATGGCTTTAAACTGTGGGGTTTTTTTTGCCTTCAGTGGCTTTAGTGCTCACTTGCAACTCCACTGTCTGTCTTTCATGCAAGTTCTGTGCCTCATTATACATTATGGGTGGTCATGAGGACTCTGCAGCCCTATCAGCCTTCTTTATGTACATCTTCCTTGTTTTGCTGTGAGAAGAAGTAGCTCTGTGGGCTTTTATTACTATACTGTCAGTAATGCAGTAGAGGAACATTATTATTCTGAGCCTGTCATTTTAGCTTTCCCAAAAATGGCTTTGAGCAGCAGCTTTTCGGGGGTGGTGTGTGTGTGTTGTGGTCTGCATAAGATAGAAATGTTTAGAAACAAGTTAAGAAAAACTTGTCAGATTTCACTAAAACAGGAGTTCTGAAACATCCCAGTCTCTAATATATGCTTACTATCAGGTGTAAACCATTTAAAAATGCAGGTTTCCACTGCATGTATGCACCATGCTTAAGTTAGGTCGCAAGAAACCAGTTGAATCCTTAGCTTTTTGCTTTCTTTTTCTCCTTTTTGCTTTTTTTCATGTTGTTTTCACACTGACCTGCCAATTCTTATTATTTTGAAAATGATAGGTACTTTTTAATGTTGCTTAAATATACATTTTGTCTTTCTGGAACACAGGTCTAAACCTGCTAGTGAAACAATGATATAGGTGTGTCACGTAAGACTGTAGCTATGCTAGTAGTAGGGTACATGTTTTCTTAGTACTCTTGGGTGGGCACAGACATTGCAAAAGTCCCTTGCTATGTGATCATAGCGTGCTTCTTAGAGAAGTGTGAATTGTAATGAGTGTGCTTTCCCTCAAAATGGTGACAGACTCTTCTGTGTCCCTTCTAATGATTGCTGTTTTTAGAGAAATGTTGCCATTTTGTGGTTTCTGTTTAGGCCACTTTCAGCATTACTTGTAGAACAAAACAGTCAAATCAGTATCCACATTAGGCTGAGTTTGCTGCTTCAAAACACATACATATCCTTTAGCTTTCATGTTTTAGGGGAGACTCTAAGGGAATCCGTGCTTATTTCAATTGCAGTTAAACTTACAATTCCTGTGGTAGCAATTCATACTATAGTAGTTATACTTCTCACCTACGCAAAAGAAAGTAAAAAGTGTAGGAAGTTCTTGTCAGTCTCTTTTCTGTACATTTTCATTACTGTTTCCTTGTGTTGTTGCTTTTATTTTGTAGGCTAACGATAAAGGAGATTATTTCCCAATATGGGGGACATGTCTTGGACACGAAGAGCTTACCTATCTCACAAGTGGTGAAATTTTACTTGTTCATACCAAGACAAATGGTTTTTCACTCCCTCTGAACTTTACCTCAGGTGAAAAGTTCATTACATCTCATGTCTGAGTTTTGCTAAGAGTGTTGTGTTTTGTTTGTGATAAATATTATGGGGTGAATGTTTGTAAGCTTCCTGATGATTATCTTCTGTTAAATTCTTTGTTATTAAGTTGCATTGCCTGTTTTTGTAAAGTCAGTGCGCTTGTCTCTTCTTAAGCAGAGAAGTGAGCACAAACCATTTGAAACCCAACAGCAGTCAGCAAAAACTGAAGTTGTGGCTTTTTGAGTCATTTGAAAATTTGTACCTACAAAATAATGTCTGCTTTTTGTTACCAAGTTGAACAAAATTCACAGGTTCAGAACCTATTAAGCTTGGAGAGCAGGTGATTTGAATTTTTTCACATCACATCTTTCCTCATGATGAACAGTAGCATTACTGTCCCATTCGAACAGTATTGAAATCACAGAGATCCCTTGAGATAAAGATGTAGCACTTGGCAGCACTGGCAGTAGAGTGTGGCCTCTGTTGATGCTTTACCCTTTGTGAGTCATGAAAAAAAATATTGCATTCACAAGTTCTGTCACTTGTGCTCATTGTGAGTGGAAAGGCCGCAGAAATGAGTGTCAAAGAATGATTCTTATTTTAGTGAGAACTTTGCTACCTAAGTTGGATCCTCTCTGGGTCGAGACATGTAGATAGTGGTAACAGCATACTGGAAATCTGTTATAGTTATTTCACTGATATTTCTTGCAGGATATTCTAAACCAATAAAGATTTACTGCCAAAAAAGTTTAATACAGCATTTTATTAATTGTCTTCTGTCAGTATAAGTCCATCTGAGACCAGTTTCAGTAATGGAAAATACATTTTTTTTTCTTTGTAATAGCTGCAAAAGACAGTAAAATGTTCAGGAATTTCCCTGATGATGTATTACATGCACTTGCTACTGAGCCATTGACATCAAACTTTCATGTCTGGAGCCTCTCCATGGAGGTATTTGATCTTTTTATTTCCTTCCTGCATACAAACACTTTTTTTTTTTTTCAGTTAAAACTAGAAATAAATAAGCAAATAACACCTTTTCCCTCTTCCCCCTCTCCTTATCACAGAATTTCACCAATAATGAAAAACTTCGTAATTTCTATAATGTTCTAACCACTAACACTGATGATGAAGTGGAGTTTATATCTACCATGGAAGGTAAGGAAAATAATTTCCTTTGGAAACGGTGAGTGTAACAGCCTAGTCCATTAGGGATGTTGTGGCATGGAGTGAATTCATATTGCAAGTTGTTAAAATAGCAGGGCAAGCATCAGCCCTGTCAGTGCTCCAGCTGTGAGGAGCATTTCTGTTTGCAGAGGTATTTTATCTTTTGAGTACTGTGAGCCTTATTACTCCTCCTACCCACTGATCCCTTTCCAGATACTCTGTTACACTTCAGCACTGGCATATTTGAGCTCTGTGAACTGCACCGCGCTGGTGTAGTTGAATCCCTGCGCAGTGTGCCTGTGTCAAGCCGTGCTTTCCAGCTGCCTGCTTAGGCTTGTGTTTCCCTGGTGCTCTCTGTTTGCAGTATAGGAAGAGCACTCCAGGCTGCTGAAGGAACAGCAATATCCCTCATTACCTTAGCAGCAGTGCTGGTAATTGCCCTCCTCCAAAAGCCTTTTGCATGACTTGTCTGTTTCTCACTGGGCTTGCTCAGCTCAGGAAACAAGTTAGCTCTTCAGGGAGTGTTTTATCTTGATGAGTGCACCACTAGCAGCCCTATTGTAGGGCCCAGCTGTCACCAATGGGATTCTTCTGTGTGGCATCCTGGCTGGTCTCCAAAAGAGAAGAATAGCACTTTGATCAGCAAACCTGATTAAGCTAATGACAGGCATCACCTGTGCCTGCAAGGGGTTTATCACAGAGCAGTCAGCAGCTGCTGTGCCGCTGTTCCCTGGAAGAGAGCTAAGGACTGACTCCCCCAGAGTGTATCAGGCCTGGCTGGAGCAGATGGGAGCTGCCCCTGGATTGACTGGGCCTATCAGGGAGATAGTAAGGCTGGGATCTCTCCCATGGAACTGATATCCTGAATGGCTCTGAATGCTGAGTGATGCTGGCATGCAGATAGGAAGCTTTGAGAGTGATACTTGAGATATTATTTTTTATTTGTATATACATTAATTCTGAAATGAATAATCAAAAATTATGTACAGATATTTTCTTGTGTGGAATGAACTTCTTTTACAATATCTATTTCTTTTCCTTCAGTTCTGCTGTGATTTTAATAGTGTTTCAATTTGCTGTTCAAGCTTTTGTGAAACTGTTGATAAGTGAGGTATATTTGTAGTTTACCCTCTGAGATTATTTTGCAGTAAGATTAATTGCATAATTCTTAAGGAGCACACCTTTACACACTTTTGTGTTTTGTTGTAGCATACAAATATCCAATTTATGGCATGCAATGGCATCCAGAGAAAAATCCTTTTGAGTGGAAGGATTCTCCAGGCATTCCACATTCGCCATCTGCTGTAAGAGCAGCATATTATATGGCTGATTTCTTCGTTAATGAAGGTAAAAAGTTTATTATCTATGCATGTTGGGGGTCAGAGTGAAGCATTACTGAAAAACTTTGAAGACGACAGACTTGTTTTTCAGCTGTCGAAGTTCAGCACTTCTTAGTGCTTTCTGAGAAGATTACTCTGCAAGCTTTATAGGCTTATAAAACACAAAGAATATTAGAAGTAGAGTGGCTTAGTGAAAGTAACATCAAAAGGCCAAGCATTCCACAAACTCTTTTCACCAGGCTGGCTCTAAAACATTGTTCTCTGACTTTCTGCCATTTCAAAATATTCCAGTAACATTTTGGCCTCTCTTGCACAAAGACAATAAAACAAAAAAAGTAATCCATTCATAATTCCAGGGGCTTCTTCAGTTCCAAACTGGCTTACAGTCATTCAATGTGTTCTCAATTTTGCTTGCAAAATGTGTACACCAGGGCTATAAATAGGCCTTGGGCAGTATGGATGTGTCAGAGGGGTGCAATATGGTGCCCTACAGTTGTATACTATAGGCAGCACAAGGAGTTTTTGAATTTTACAGAGCTGCTATTTTTTTTTTGTTTATACCCTAAGAATCTGGAAGTAACTAATGCATAATATTTTGATAGTTTATGACACTTCTCATCTATTTGCTATAAATAAGCAGAATATAAATAGAGTATTTGAAGGAATCAAACTTTATTCCTTAATTTATCCCTACTAAACCATTCTGCTGGATTGTTTTATGAAATTGTCTTACCTCCTTGATGGGGACTATGAAGAACATAATAATTAAGCTGGTTGAGCTTGGTCTCTAGGCTTGGTCTCAAATCAAAAGAGTCAACTTAATGAAGAAACTAGACAGTAATGTAAAGAAATACAGTTTGTGCTGACCTGGTCAGTGAGAAGGCAGAACTAAAAGTTGTGTTTCGTACAACTTCAAAGTGCTTTTTTGCTTAAAGTAGTCCAACTCCTCTTTGTGAAAATGTAGCAAAACCATTTTGATAGGGAACTTAGGGCCAGGCAGAGCTGGGCCTCTGAGCAGCCTGGTCTAGTGAAAGGTGTCCCTGCCCATGGCAAGGCGACTGGAACAAGATGATCTTTCAGGTCCCTTCCAACCCAGGCCATTCTATGAGATGGCAGACTGACAAAAAGAAGGGAGGAAATAGGAGAAAATACAGTATGAGTCTGGTTTTAATGTTCTAGTCCAATACTAGAATGCAGTGTGTTTTCTGGCTTTGTTTGCTACTTTCTGTAGTACCTGTCTGCAGACTATTCCCAATAGAAGTAAGCTTGCTTAGGCCATTGCCTCACTTAATTTGCCCCAAGTTAAGTGGGGCAAAACAAGTGCCAAGTCTGCTTGTAAATCCTGCTAGACACACTGTGTGTGAGTTCTGTTAGGTATGTGTACATGTCCAAGGAGCCTGTGCAGAGTGCCACAGAGATGTGTCACTAGCTTTTGGATCTACTGACCTACCATTCCAGTAGAGCAAACTTTCTTCAGCCAGTTTTGTCTACCCCCATCTCCTCTACCAAATCCTAAGTTACTCTTCATTGCCTCCCCAGTCTTTTGGGGAAATACTGAAGCATAAGATGCTTCTACTGAGTACTTAATATCATAACTTTGCAATGAGTAATTGACATTTTTAGCTAATGTAAGGCAGAATATCTTCCCTAACTTTGAAAATAGACCACAAGATGAAAAATGTAAACTGTTTTCAGACGTTAAAAACATACTGAAGTGTGATCACTTAGGAACTAAACCATTCTACTGAAATACCATTTTTGTATCCATCCATCATTAATTTTAACTTCTGTAGAGTTGCCAACGTGATAAACCAGGGGAGGATTCAATTTTATTGTCCTCACCAGCACAGTCCATGCAGCTTTCAGTAGGCTGATAACGTGATGCATTACTTTCAGAGTTAATGGTATTTCTGATAGATACATTCAGTATCTCATGGATAACTATTTTACACAGTCTTGGCTTTAAATTCTTCCTCTCCAGTAATGAGATATGCTGTAAGCAGCTTTCTGAAGATGTTTCTTCACACACAAGGTTCTGTAATTCCATTTGTTGTTGTGCTACACGAAGTAACTTACTTTACCAAGATAAACATTGTTAAGGAGGATAACGTTAAAATGATCTGTCCTTTTACAATGTTTTACAGCCAGGAAGAGCATGCACCATTTCTCCAGTGAAGATGAGGAAACAAAAGAATTGATCTACAATTATAATCCAGTTTATACAGGAACATTTTCTGCATTTCAGCAAACCTATTTTTTTGATTGAGTATCTTGTCAAAGGTGCAGTGTTGTTATTTATAAATGGAATTTTTTGCCAGCATTGTGTAATTAAGCTGATATAGTGACAAAAAGCTGGAACAGTTTTCCTTTACAATGATTTATTCTGTGTATCTTCTGCACTGTTGAAACATTAATATATTAATTTACATTCAATAGCATAATAATCTACAGAAAAATGTATTTTTCTTCCAGGAAAGAGGACTTGACTATGCTTATAAACTTTGAAGTACAAGGAAAAGTTTTCATATATTTTAAAATATGAGACTTACCTTTGCAAAATGTTGTGGACTATGATAGCACTAGACACTTAGATACACTGTGTAGTAAAATCCTGTCCTTTTCAAACAATTTAGCAAATGAGACTCTTGGATTTGTCATAGATATGTGTATGTAGCCAAGTTCTTGACAAGGACTCCTTTGTCATTTCAAAAATTGACCAAAATAGGCATGATAGCAAACACATTTCTGCCTAAGAAACATGTATATCCCATTTGTGAAACTGTTTCTCTTGCACACTGAGCATTATTTGGAGTCCTTACACCTTGTGAGGCCTTCATATTGCAAATATCACATAAAATAAGTAAGTTTGGAGGGCATAGTTGAGTGCTGATTCCACTTTCAGTTCTTTTTGTTTCAGTTTTATATATCCTCCAGGAATTTGTCTTGGAGTAACTGGAGTCAGCAGCCAGATGTGAGATGCAGACACTCATTCCTTTGCATTTAAAAGAATGTAAACCTATTTTTTCTCTAAAGTTTCTGACTTTTCCTGTATCTGGATAGAATTTTCACTTGAAGTCAAGATGTAATTTGCCATTATGTTAGTAAACGAGGTAGTTTCTTTCTGTCTTGTTTGATAGTTCAGTGCAGCTAGAATTTAAACAGCAGATGAATGTATATGAGAAACCTGTTAAGGGTGACATAATGTGATAATAATAGTTGCATGCAATACACTGACACTGTTTTTTTTTCCTGCTTTGCTCCAGATTTGGTGAAAGTTCCGTGGTTTTGTGTGTTGTCCGAAAAGGAACTAAGATTAGACAATCAGATATAATTCTCTCTAGCAGAGCTTCCAAAGCCTTGTTAACATTAACAAGGATTTGGAGTTTATGAAGAATTCAGGTTTATAAACTTCAGCTCTCTTTTGTAGAACCTTATACTCTCAGGTAACATATCTGAGTAAGTCTGGTAAGTTTCTCAGGTTTTTCAAGGAAAACACTCCCTAACTTATTCTTTATCATGAAGCAACTGTATAAGAGAATGTGAAATGCATCAGTTAAGAAAAAACTATGAGGAAACATTAACTGTGACTAGCAGAAAAACACTTCCAGGTAATTACAAGCTTAAACATGAGATACTTATACATTTGTCTTACCTGCCAACTTAGTAAATGGTTATCTTTTTAACATAGGTAACTTTATTAACTGACTCCTGAATAGAACCAAGTTTAAAAAGAGGGTTGTGCTCTACAGTTGCATGTAAATGTAGCAGCTGTGATACTTAGAAACCAAGTCCAGTCTTCTGTTTGTTGTTCAGGCTGAGTTCTTTGGAATAGCTCTAAGAATTTGCCTATGTAAGGTGAGCAGGTTTTAGCCTTAAACCAGAGATCAATCTAGCAAGTGTAATGTCTGCAATGGTAGTAATTAGTTCCTAAATGTGTAACTTTAAAGAGTATTTTGTGTATTATGATGAGAGAAGTTTATAGATTATGAATTTGTATGTGTCTTTCCTTTATACCGTTTATCCTGTAAAGCCTTACTTGATGATATGCATGATTTTTCTATGATACGTGAAATAAACTGTCATTCAAGCAGACTTGTATTTTTGTCATCTTTTAGATACCACAGATGAGGCACTGACAACAGTCACTGTCTTGTTTCCATCTATGATAGTCATAAATCAGGAGGTTACAACTTTTATCTACTTTCTGTGGTCATGCCAGCAAGTCAGGGTCAGGATGAGTGAGATCTATGTCCTGGCACAGACATGCCGGGAGCACAGGCACCCTTGCCCAGGGCTTGAGCTTAAATGCACTTGAATGTGGCTGCTGAGATGAGGGGCAGGAGCTTTCAAGAAGGCTGCCCACAGCTCATTCTCACAGAGCCTTTCCACAGCTCATTCCTATGGAGCAGGCTCACCCCAGGGGCAGTGTCAGACCTTGCTCAACCCTGGCAGCCAAACCCTCACGAAGGTGGGAAGGAGCTGCAGCACTAATGGGCCTCTCAGGGCTCTAAAAGCTGTAAGCAGAGATATTTCTGTCTATTTCTTATAATACCCAATATTTCTGCCGTGTTCTCCAGCCAGAAATAAACTACAGGAATCCAAAATTGTCTATCAGTCACCTAACAGTGAGTTTAAAAGTTTGTTTTAAAGAAGACCTCCCTCCTGCTTCTGTTGTACAATATGGTTTTTCACTGCACAGCCAGAACTCCTAATACAGTTTTTAGAATTAATGCTAGAGAGAAGAGCCTGTGACCATACAGGTTATTGAGTCTGGTGTATGAACCTAACCAACTTGCTTGTTGCTGTGTGGGAAGAACATCCACTGATCAGCAAGGTAACCCTAATATGTGTCTTGCAGACCATATTAAATAATCTCTAAGAAAAGTTTGGAATAGTTTCCTCCTTGGAGTATTCTGCTCTTCCCACTAGATGGCCTCCAAGAACCAGTCTTTTCTGCTGTTTTGTAATCGGGCGTGGTTGTGTCTCTCTGAAGTTGAGTAAGATATTTACTGTACTGTGGTATGTAGTGGGATGTTTGGGATGTGGGGAAAAAGAAGGGAGGAGACAATAGGGCTGGAATCATGCTGGTGCAACTGGGCATATTGGCAGGATTGCAGGAGTCTATGAGCTTTGAATTAATTCAGCTAGGATTAAATCTTGTTTTCAATGAATATTTAAACCATTCCAGCATTAACTGGAGGTGAGTGGAATTACGTCTGTCTTTTCACGTGGTTGTTCCTGCTCTTTAGCTATAGAATCTGTCTTGGTTCCATTTTCTATAAATATGAAACTAGCTCATGCAGAACAGGACAGACAGTTTAGATGGGAAGAAACGAGAACTTGATCTCAGAAAACCTTTGCCTGGGAGGCAGGAAAGACCAGTTTGAATTCCTTCAGGTAAGGAAGAAATTACAGGGAAGAAACATCCTGAGTAAGTGCTGTAAGTACAGAGTTAAAGAGTAAGAACAAGAGCTTGACCCACAAGTTTCATTGTGGGGAAAAGCAAATCACAAAACAACTCACCCAAACCCCCAACATGTTTGGGTTGACAAGCTATGCAGAATTCCCTGGCAAGGTAGTGAATCCAAAGCAGAGATTACTGTCCAAGTACTTTTATGTTGAATACCATATATTTAGGTTATTTTTAGCCCTTTCCCCTTTAACATCAGCACCACCATATTCATTGCTGTGGATGCTGCTCAGCAAAGCAATATTAAAAGCTGGACTGTACTGGGGAGATTTCTATAGAAATTAATGACCTCTTAGGAACATGATGGTTCTTTCCTGGAACAGAGGAAAATATGGGGACAGTTTGAACGACGAGGAAGCACAATAAGGAACTATTTCCCATTTATGTGTTATCCCCACGTTACCCTTATGAGCCAGGAGTCCTGAAAGAGGAATAGCTGTGTGTGTAATCAGGTTGGTGAAGTCTGCATTCCAGGGCTCTATCAAGAATGTTTGGGTTTGAGGTGGGAAGGTATACACAAGATTTCAGTTACTTTTATCACAGTAAAAAATATTTTATCTGGGGTTGTGAGGGTTCTTTTGGTTTTTTTTTTTCTACTGTGGACTTCCCATTCATGTATCTGGTGATCGTGTTAGCAGAAAAGCTTTGGGAATTGGCAAGGGTCCAAGTCCACTAAGGTTTCTAAGTGCCTTTTCAAATTATTATGGTTTGAGTACTTACATGGAAGACAGATTGACAGATACTGTGAAGTGATTGATTACCTTCCCTTGTTAGCCTTGTGTCTTTCTCCAGGGCAGGCCTCTTCTCTAATCCACTGCTTATTTATAGGGCAAATAGTGTTGTTTATCCTGCCCTGGGCCACTGGTTGATAAGGATACTGTTCCAGGTTTCATCACTTCCTCATTATGTTTAAATCTGTTTCATCAAGTGAGCAGTATGTTTTAAGAGCCAGCTTTCTCTGTTAGTTCTTACATAGCCAAAAAAAAATCCAAGACAATTTCATCCAAAAAGAGCCTAGACCCTTTAAAAATAGCTGTCACTATTTGGAGGAGTACTTGAACAAAGCATTCACTTCAGACTTAAGCAAAAAACCCTCAGATTCTCTGATTTTCAGAAATGTAGTGAACAAACTTCCCTTGCCACTGAGCTTTCTGCAAATGAAAAGCAAAAAAGCAGAAAACCCGAAAGGTTAAAAGGGGTAAATTCTAGCAGTTGCTGCTGCTTCTGAGCATCAAAACAATTTAGTTGAATACTGTGGGGTAGAGTTAATTCTCTTCACATAGTTTGGATGGGACCATGTTTTGGATTTGTGCTGAACATAGGGTTGATGATTCAGGGATGTTTTAGTTACAGCAGAAGGATGTTTACACAACCTCAAAGCCTTTTCAGCTTCTCACTCCAGCTGGTGAGGTAAGGGTGAGCGTGAGGGCTGGGGGTGAACAAGGAATCAGAAGGGGACACATCCAGGACAGCTGACCCCAACTGACCACTGGGATATTCCATACCATGTGACATCATGCTCATCATATAGATGGGGGAAGAAGGAAGGAAGGAGATGACATTTGGAGTGACAGTATTCGCCTTCCCAGGTGACTGTCAGAAATGATGGAGCCTGGCTTTTCTGATGAAGGCAGAACCCCTGCCTTCACCCTGCTCCTGGGAAAGGGTGAATGAATTCCTTGGGTTGTTTTGCTAATGTGGAGATTTTGCTTTACCTATTAAATTGTCTTTATCTCAACCTATGAATTTTCTCGGCTTTACTCCTCTGATTTTTCCCCCCACACCTCTGTGGGAGGAGTGAGTGAGTGGCTGTGTGGGGTTTTGGCGTTAAATCACAGCAGCTTGTGACTCTGTAACTCCCAAGCTTCCTTTGATGATCTCTTTCACTGTGTGTATACAAGTTCAAGGACTGGTGTCCTTGAACATGTGTGTAGTTTCTTGCAATTTTCCTGAAGAATAGATCAGCAAGATCAGAAAGACTAAAATAGCAATTTTCTAGCTAGCAGCACATTAGGAAATTAGCTTCTCCCTGTGACTTCTTGAGGCACCAATATATACGGGTTATAATGACCTTAATTCAACTGCAGAAGTGGAAGTTTGAACTTCATATCACTGTACTTAACCAGGGTTTACTCAGCAGGTCTTGTACTAATATCATCTAAGGACCTGCTTTTTCAAAAGACAATGGAACGTACTATTGTGACTAATTACTCAATTTTTATTATATTAACTACTAATTTTTAATATATTATTAGATTTAATTCATAATAATGTTGTTAGCATTACAGAGGAGACACAAAGTAAAGTGAAGAGGTTACAGACAATTTCTGAGATTTTTCCAAAGGAGCCATGTCAGAATGGAAGTACTCCAAGGTTTTTGGCCAAACCCATTCTCACCCTGGATGAAGTTAGGCCTTTCCACCCTTGAAGGCTTCTAAATTCATTGCTGCCATTTAAACAGTTGTACCACTGATGGAGGCCATTTACAGGATCTAAAAGCAGATGTCTTGGACTTCCTGAGGAAAAGAGAGAAACCTGAGGGACCTATCTGCTTTGCTTTAATTTGAGGTATTTGTACCAATTGTTTCTCATTAATATTTGCGTTGAGCATCTCAGTCTACCACTTCAACAAAAAGTACCAGTAATTCTTTTGTTTCTGGACTTAAAACCAAAACCCTTTTCTATGTTCTTTATGCCACTAAGCTGAATACAACAAAATTTTCCTCTTATTAGAAAGAGAAGCTAGTTCACTGTTCACCACTAGGCTCTTAAACTTTACTTAAGTTTCTCATCAAACTCAGGATGAGTTTGTTCTCATCCCTGTAGTTTTCCCACTTTGGTCCTGCAGACTGTGTTACCTTGTGGCTCCTTAGGGAGTTTAGTTACTGTGCCAGAACTTCAAGCCAGCAATTACTACTTCTTCCAGCAACAGCTATCATAGTCTTCCCAAATTACTGACAGTTCTGCTTCAGATTCCTGCAAAGGAGGGAACTGGCTCCATGAACACACTACGTTTGAGCAAGCCCAGTAGCTGCCTGGCCAGTGTGTGTCAGCTGAAGCTGAAGCTCAAGCCATTGCAGCCCAAGACAATACTTCAACATAAATATCTTTTATTTCCTTTTTTTCTTAACTATCAAGACCCTTGCCCTCCCTTAGCTGCATCTGCAAGGTTTCCCTAAGAAATCTGTTCAGAATCTGTCAGCTGTTTTCTCTTTGTTTTCCACACCCAGGGAATCAGGCACATGAAGTGAATTCATCTGTATTAATCTCCAACTCTTTTCCCAAAAAGTGAAACTTGAGATGAGAATACTGTAGCTTTTAAACTGTGCTTAAAAGTGAGTGGGGAAAAGTTATGGTAGAGATGAAGTGTGTATCTTTATACATTAATTTTATTTTAAGGGAAGCTGAATTGCATCACATCAGCATGGGGAATACCAGTCCAGACAATACCATCTGTTTGAACAGCAGGGCTTGCTGGGCATCTTTTGTTTTCCCAGATTTCTTACTTTCACATTTTGACTGCAGAGTCCAGGGTATTGTATAATATACTATCCTTTTGACACTCATTCCTGCAAATTCTCAGCATGGACAGTGATGGTCACTCTAGGACTTTGGTGCTAAAGTCAGCCTCCCTCTGAGGCTTGGCTGTCTGTGGGAGTCAGGCCACAGAACTGCATGAGACAGGAATACAAGTCATGTGCCAGGTGAGGTTTGACAAGTCAGGGTTTCACAAAACACAACGTGTCTCATGTCTCACTCATGTTTAGCCAAATTAGGAGAATTTAGATTTCCCACAAGAAGAGCAGGCTCAAGGCTCATATCCTGCCCTGCCACACCAGTGAGTGCAGACATGTGCACAAACTGTGCCATGTATTTGTGCTGTTCAAAATGACTTGAAGCAACTTTCAGAAAGGTTATAAGGTGCCAAATAATGCTCTTTTAAAGTTCATTCTTTATAAGATAACATTAATACTTATTTAGCAATGATATTACTTCTATGTGGAAATTGTATCCACGGACGATGTGGCGACCATGATAAACCTGGGCTGAAACTGAATTCTCATCCATGCAGTGGCATTGCTAACAAAGCCTGTGTATATTTTGGGTTCCCAAACCTATCTGGTTTCTGGATGACATGAAGCAGATGTCTTCTGAGATCAGTTGTCCCCAGGTTGAGGAGTGGGAGCATGCTTATACAGTGCCATTAGGACTAGGGTTTACTGTGAGAAGAAAAAAATCCTGTTAAAAACAACCAAACCAAAACAAAACCAAAACTGTCTTCAGAACAGAGCTTGATTGTCCTGCTCAGTTCTCAGTTGCAAGACAGATTGACCCCATATGGTAAATTAAGGTCTAGACTGACGTTTTTCTTATGAACTTTGCTGCAGCCTCTAAATCACTATCACACATCATTTTTATTTCTTTAGCACCGTTTATCTCCTGCTAAGCTTGCCATGACTTCAGTGAAAGGTTTTTTTTAACTCATGGCCATAATGTTGAAGAATACAATGCAGATGGATGATTAATTGTATGAAAAGTAATTAAAATGAAACATGATCTCATACTTTCATGTGTAGCAGAATTTTTGGTAGTTATCTTGTTCTCTCTGTCCTGCAGAACTTCCTGATAAATTATCTAGATACCAAGACTTCAAACCAGACAAGAAAAATTAAAGAGCTTCATTTATACAATTTGAAATTAGACTGTAGCTCTAAAAAACAAAGACAATTAAAAATTGGGATGTCTCATCTGCCTGATTAAACATCTAACAAGATGCATGACTGACACTCCTCTCCAATCTTTATTTATTTGTTTATTATTAAAAAGCTCCTCAGATGTGTATCAGCCATCTGCTGTTCTCAGATTCTCTCAGCCTTCATATATTATGCATCTGCAAAGCATTTTCATTTGATGCCACTAACGATGGAAATTTGAGAATGAAAATTTCCAGTAGAAAAAGCTGATGCTATCTAGACATTTCTGATTATGGCCCATTCTTTCCTCTTTTGTCCTCAAGAGCTCTATTTTGATCATTACAGCTAAGCTGCAGGCTGCTTTGGTGTGATAAATGACATCAGCCAAGCAACAGCAGCCAGACTGGGTCCTTCTCAACATGTTTGGGGTACTTATCCTGGTTACTTCCTCAGCTCAAGCTTCCATTTGGAGATGGGGCCCTGGCTCAGCCACAGGACTACAGAGCAGCCTGGAACCTAGATCATGGTCTAACTGTGCCAGGATGGGCAGGAGAACTCCTGTGAGGAGTTTCAGATGGATGAGGATGCTCTGCCTGCTGGTGTTGGTGTCAGACAGCCCAGGGAGGGACTCACCTGGGTGAGCATCCCAGCTGGCTCCCAGGTACACACCCCCTATCAAACTACAGTAAACTGAACCATGCCTTAGCACTGCCCCTTCTCCTCTTGCAGGGGCAAGGAAAGCCCACAACCCTTCCTGGGCACAAGCATGGTTCTGAGGAGGTGTGAGCTGCCACTCTCTCCTGACTCTGCCTTCTGCCTGCTGAAAGCTGCTGTATGTTTCTACAGTAATGAGAGTGCTGAGCTTTGCTGGGACAGCTGCTGTAATACAGCAAACATATGGAAATGAGAAGGGATACCATCAGCACCATGAGAGAAATGGGGCCTTAGCGCCTGGATGGAAGCTGAAGCAAGACATGGAGCAAGACAGGAACTGCAGTTGCAGTTGGTTAACACTGTGTTACTTCAGGCACTGGACTTTCCAGTTGACTCTTGTTCTTGATTTGAACATGTACCTGTGGCTTTCAATCTTCTGCCTGTCTGCCAGTGTCTGAAAGACGTAAATCCCTGCCTTTTGGATGAGGATGGAATAGTTATCTACCATTTGGCCTTCAGTGTTAGTAATTTCCTTCCACCAGTAAAATTCCAGGAGAATTCCTTAACTCTGTGGCAGTGAGCCTGCTATGTAGGAGAACTGCTGTGGGCCTCTTCAAGCCCCCTGAGGGAAAAAGTGGTGGTGAGGAGGTATCACTGATGAGTGAGATGTAATTCCACCATACCAGGTCCCATCACATCACAGGAATGTCTCTCTCTGAGGCATCAGCCCTCAGACAGCCCTGTGCACTTGTCACTGCTCAGCTTCCCCCCTCCTTCAGTCAACCCCCTTAGCTCATGGAGGGGAAGTCACTGGTGCCACACAGCAAAGACTTATTTCACTAAAGACAAAGGTGAGGCTGGAGCATGTAACTTCTCATTTGTGAAGTATGAAACCAATTTTCACATCAAAGCCTGTATGACTTGGGCTTGTCCTTACCTACAGCTGCACCAGGGCTTCCCACTCACCTTGCAGGAGTAGCCAGGATCTGCTGCAGATATGTGGAGCAGAGTGAGCTGGACTCATCTAAAGAGGCAGATGAGAGTTATAGAAGCTGTCAGGTGTAAAGAATAGCTGTGGAGATTATCCAAATGCCTTGCTGGGTCCAGGTCTTGATTTTTATTACTGTCACTAGGGCTGGTTTCAAAGACAAACAACTTCCTATAGCTGTCTGCAGCATTGCCCAAATAAGCACATGATGCTATACAGCATTAATCATGCTGTGTCCAAGGTACACGTGCCTTGTAGCACCAGGCTTAATTTTACTTTATCAATAGTCTGTATATTCATACTGAACAAATCAAGGGTTCTTTCTCTGCAGCTGGATCAAAGCTAATACTCTAATATTAATAATGAACCCAAGTGGTGCCAAGCAGGTGCTATTTCTGGACAGGGGGAAATGACCATGAAGTAGCCCTACACAAAGGATCTCCATAATTTAAATTAAATTTCACTATATTATACTCTTTACACAGTATTTTTCTCATACACTTCTTTATTGCACTGTGGTTTTTGGCAAAGTTTTTTGTCTGTTTTGTAAAAACATTTAATAGACTCTTCTGGGTTTTGTTTGATGATGCAAAAATAATAACAGCAAACCAACATAGCACTGAGTTTTGGGGAGGGCAAAATGATGTCATGAGGTGTAACTGCAGCAGGCACACAGAGTACTAGTGCTCACTTTTTGACTAAGCACTGAAGTAGATGCAAGGTCTGGGATCCTGAGGACTGTGTCAGATTTCCTTATAGTAGTGTTCCTTTAAGTGTTTGACAGTACTCTTAATTACAACAAAGAATAATATATTCCTACCTGAATCTTTTAACCTATTCCATGGGTGGTTTTGTGGCTTATGGTGTTTATTTGTTTGGGGTTTTGGTATTGTGTATGTTTGTTCATTTGTTTGTTTTGGTGGTGGTTTTTTTTTTAGCATCTCTTACTTTTCCCCTGAGGGAAAAAGAGACATGGTAAAACCCAGTCCTTTAAATGATGTGGGGTTTTTTAAAGTTCCTTAGCTCTGCTATGCTTAGTTAGTTTATGCAGCTGAAAATGAAAAAGAAAACCCCATGCCCTACAGCTATATGTGTTCATGTATAGCACCTAATATCTTAAATCCCTTAATTTGTCTCTAAAGGACCCCATTAAAGTTGCATGTAAAGAAAACTGCACAATCTGTTGCATATAATCCTCATACTTTAAAAAGTGAAATATTTTTTATATAAGTGGGCAGCTTCACTGGCAACCTGCATATCCCCATAACATTCCTGGAAATAGGCATCAGAAACCTAAATGCAGTAGAGGAAACCCAAACATCCCTGTTGGTTTCCTGCATACCTCTTTCTGTTCCTGTGTTTTGTCCTCTCACAGCCCATGGAATCCATCTCCCTGTGACTGGCATTTTTTTTTCTAAATTGCCTCTTCCCTCTAAATATGAAATAGTCCCTTTCTTATGTTTTCTTCTCTGATGTGTTTTCCAAAATTCTTGTCCTTGGCCTGTGCCAGCCTTGCCAGGACTCTGAGCCAGCCTGACTGACAACCATTCTGAGGAGATAGTGACAATGCCACAGCCGTGGTGGCAGGGGTTGGCCCTGTCCTGCATGATGCTCTGGGTGATGCAGAGCCTGAACAGCTGCTGTGCCCTCATCCTTGCCAGCCACAGCTGTGGGCAGACCCTGGCCCCTCTCTGCAAACTAGACTTGGGGAAGAGGGAAAAAACGAAGGAATTTGAGATGACAGCTTTTGGATTGAGGTACAGCCTTTGTCCTTTGTTTTTGGACCATCTGTAGTCAATGGAAATTGAATCTAGAAGGTGGCCTGGGAATGGCTTCCATGCTTGGTAGTCAGCAGTTCTGCTAAATGAAATAAGCCAAATTTGAGTAACATCCTGTTTCTGTGAGCAAATGCAACATGGCTATTATTATTCTCTTCTCACAGAGTGTGATACCAAGTGATTAAATATGACAGTGCAAGTCCCATGGTGTCACAGCCACAGTACAATGAGGGCCATGAGGTTGAGGTCCCACTCAGCAGGCAGTGTCAGTGCTTCAGAGAAGTCCCAGAGTGTCTGCTGTTCTCTTAAAGTTTCTGTGGCAGATCTAGGCTAAAAGAACACCTTGCATTTTCCTAGCACAAAGAGAAAAAGCACAAAGAGTCTGCATTTTCTTCTTGGTTTTCCAGCTAGGCTTGGACTTCAGAGTAACAGCCATGTTAAAATAAATAGCCACATCTACCGAGGAAGTTGAAACTTCATTCTTCTCCAGAAGGACAAAGACATATCTACATACCATTAATTACTGATGCAATGGCCCAAGCAAGTTTTCATCAGTCATTTTAAATGTCATTACAGGGAATGTGAGCGCTTTCAGAAGATCACTTTTGTAGTATATATTCCAGTCAGCTCCAGGAAGTCATCTGTATGTAATTTGGGAGCAGAAATTGTATTTATTAAGGAGTCCCCACATCCAATATGCTGCCTAATGTTATGCAAAATTATATGTCACACAGAGCAGATCAGGAGTCATAATAGTTACACTGGATGAACAGAACGAATCTCAAAAAGGTAGAAAGCTGGTCCTGCAATACATTATTTATGGCTGGCCAAATCAGCTCCAGAAGCTGGAAGTAGGGGAAAAAGACATAATTTATAGCTTTCTTTACTCTCCAAAAATTCTGACTCCAATGTTGCATGTGCTTTGTGTGTGATCTCTTTGCTTAAGCAACCTCTAGAAAGAAGTTTCAGGGTGATTAGATACTCCTACATTGTAAGTTTAAAAGCTTACAATATTTTTGTACAAAAACATTACAATTACTACAAAAATTTTATTAAATAAAAGTATTTTGTTTTGCTGTAACTATCAATTTCTTCTGAGCAGGATGAGGCTAGCATTTTAATTTATTTGCATAGTAAGTCATCCTTTAAGAATACAGATTTTCTGGCAAGACAGAGAAAAGAGGACAATCCCTAAATGTATCAGTAATTTTGTGCTGCAGATTACTGCTCCAGCAAGTGCATTCCCTGGACAAGAGGGATAGATAGAATCCATCCATGGCCTTTCTAGACATATAAATCAAAAGTATTTTATTACCTCTGAATCTGCATCAAAAAACAGGGCACAGGCCGTTTTTCAACTACATTAATAATAAAATCTGAATATTAACAATGCAAAGAGTGCTAGACCTTCACATTAACTTTTACAAGAAGTTAACCTATAAATCTCTTTCTGATAGATAGTCCAGATAAGGTTTCTCCATCACCTGTCAGGATGAAAGACTGTGGTTCTCTCTTGAAGAGGAGTTTTAAACTATGCAGTCATTTCTCATGTGTCCTGGACCACAGGTCATCTGGTTTGTAAATTAGCCAAGTCATAGAAAAAACTCTGAAGACCTAACTTTTTCATGGCTCATTTCCACTTCTCATGATGCCATGAAAGTGTGTGTGTGCCTAATTAATAAACTTTTCTTTAAATAAGTTTTTACTTTATCTCCATTTCCTCAGATGCTCAGAAGCTGACCGTACTCTGAATTTTCTGCAGCCAAGTATGCTTCATTGCAAGATCAGGAAAGTAAAATCACAGGATTTGGAAGTACTTTTGTTTCACAGTCCTCTGACTTTGGTTGGGACTGAGATAACCAAATTAAGAGCTTGATTAGCACAAACCTCATATGAGAGCAAGAGAGACACAGCTCCTTTCCTCCTGCTCCCTTGCTAATGTCTGACCACTGGGCTGCTAAACTTCAATATTTTGTATTTAAAAATGTCCAAGCTTAAATAAGATTGTTTCTATTCATGCATGAGCTGTCTGAGTCTAACCCATTGATTTTAACAAACATTTTCTCCAAAGCAACTTTAGTGTAACTAAGAGTTTGGCCATCCCCTAACTGACTGTGCACTCCAAGTCACATCAATTCAGCCAGCTTCCATTTCTACTTTGTATGATTTATTCCAATGGAAAAATGTAACCTGGTCTTTGCATATGAACTCTTGACTCAAGTGAAAATCATGTTCTTCTGAGGTTCTGGATTTTTTTATCTTAGCACTCTTAGGTCATGGTAAAATCCAAATTCAGTAATTAAATGTATGCTATATAGATCCGAGACTGAAATTTCATGTTAGTTATCCAATTGCAACTAAACATTATGTCTTGCTGTTAAAGAGGCAAAGAGATACTTTCCGGAGTGGATAACAGTGTGTTCTTCCAGATAATGGCAACAACATTCTGAAACAAGCTAAACACAGAAACTCCCCAGCAGGAGGCATTTATGGGCTAGTACCAGGTCAATATTGAATTATATGTTATGTTGGCAATATATTTGCAGCAAAGCAGCAAATTCAACTGTTAAAAGGAGATGTGTTTTACAGTGCTTTGTCTTTATATATAATTCAAAGATTTGATCTTAGCACTCTGCAATGATTGATCCCAGTGGGATTTCTGACATTTCAGCAATATATACCAATAACTGAGATGTGCTACTCTTTTTCCTCTGCTGTATTTCTGAAACAGCACTGAGTGTGGTGGTATTTCTGCCAGTAACCATGAGGTGGCATAATGTGCTCAGCAGAACAGCAGCCATATCTTCCTTTTAATATTCCTTTGTACATCATATTTCTTGGCATATTAGGTCTTAATGGGGAAAGACAGGCTGTAAAATTAGTTGGGCTTTTAGAAACCCTACTCTATTACGAAAGCAATGACAGAGATATGTATTTGTGTGCTTGTATTTTGTGGTGTTTTCACTCTAGCAGACAATCATTTTGAGCATTCTGCTACATGGTAATATTAAAAATAAAGATCACTGTTCTTTTCTTTTGTTTGCTTGCTTGGTTGGTTTCTACTACACAGTTCTGTTTTTAGTGTGCTGCCTTTGGTTTGTCTGATTTTTTATTTTCCCAAATCTCTTTTTCAGGGCCCCTTTCAGTGCTTGCCTGTCCAGGCTTGATTTTTCCTTTCAGATTATTGTGATGTGAAACAGGTTGGATGATAAACTAGCCACAAGTCTAATTTCTTACTAACTAGGCAGATTAATAGAAGTGCCTTTTAAATCAGATACATATTGTTATTCTCCAAACCTCCAAATGTTTGAGGAAAACTTTCAGCAGCCCAGACATATCCTCCTCTAAATTTCAGGGGAAACAGATTTATTTGAATAATAGAGACTTTACAAACCAAACCATGACTACTAAAATATCTTTGTGTGTGTGTGTGTGTGTGTAAGAGTGGCATAGAAGGCTACTCATTATCACACACCTGAAGGTCTGGCTGCAGTTTATAAGCCAGGCAGCTTTACTTGCCAAGAGAAAACCCAGAAATTGCAGTGTGGATTATGAGATCTAGGTTGTTTAAACAAGCTGTTGGCTTGCATTTGCCCCAGCACTTGGGATTCTTCCTGCTTGCCACCCTGGTTCTGGCTACGCAGATAAAGCAGTGTAAGAACACACCAGTGACATTTCATGATAGTACAGGCCAAGATGGGAAGCTGATTTCTTTGCTCATGTGTAGCACAGTTCTCATTCCAAATACATCACATGACAGGGGATGCTGCAACCCCTCCTTGTATATGATGCTCTACTAATTGGGCAGGCACGCAATGTTGTGGAAAATGAGAAACTAGATTACTCTTGGAATCACATGCAGCCAACTTAAAATTCAAGCTTCAGCAAGTCTGCTTGGCACTGACTTACAGGAGTGTTTTGAAAGCATGGCTGCATTTGGGTGGTGTGAAATAAATAGGAAACTGGGACAGAAAGCTTGAAGAAGTGATATTAAGTCCTAGAGGAATAAGAAAAACAAGGACAATCATTTTTTTGCATTCCTGGGATTATTTATGCATGGCTGCTGCTTAGTGAGGCTATCTTCAGCGTCTTGCTGGTTTTGAGAGGCAACAGACCATGCAAGGGCAGCTATTCCACAAAACTGTCACATCCAGGACTATGTTGTGTGACTGATGAGCAGGTACTCACATGGAAGCAGGAATTGAATCCAGATGTTTAATTTGTTTAAAATAAAAGAGAATCATTCAAACTATGACTTCTGTGATGGAAGTGGAAATTATGTCAAGAAACGGTCATTTATCAGCAGATAAATAAAGATGGTTTGTCAGCCTGGGGAAAATGGCACAACTTATAGGTAGTTGTCAAACAGCAAGCAATGCAGGATAGATCTGCTAAATAATTATTTAGGGTCCTGAACAACCTTGTGTCTCCTTATAGTGAAGCAGAGTGCTGCTGGTAATGCTGGGTGATCAGAGTTGACATGCTGGGAGCACACTGCCAGCATGCAATGCAGACATAGTTCTGAGGGGCAAACACTGCAGCAGCAGTCTTGATATAAAATATCTCCTTTATGGGCCCATTTTCATAGATATGAATTCCCTGATTGTCTATAACACACATATTAGTTTGCTCATGAAGCCTCTGCAAATTAATGAATCTTTCAGGCTGATCCCCAGTTACGGCTGCAGGGATAATCAGCTGCCTGGGCAGAGTCAAGGAAGAGACCACTTCTTTAAGGCTGCATTGATGAGGGCACACCCTCCACCTGATGCAATCCTAACCCATCTGACCTGACCTCAGGATGCAACCTGGCCACCCTACTGTAAAAATGCTATTGTGTCATGCAACAACACAACCCCATCACTGTGTTGGGCACTAAGGAGAAGACACCCAGAATAGCAGGTAAAAGATGAACTCATTTGTGAAAAATGTCCTGCTGATGTTCAAGCTTTATCATGGAAGGAGCATTTTCCCAACCTGAAATTTTTTGTCTAAAAGAGCTGCCAGGTTGTAATTTGTTATCATTAAACTAGATGAGGCTGATACTGGAAGGAGGTAAGCCAATTAGTTTGGGATGTCAGTTTTTGTTTTCCACTGTCAAAGTCTGTTAAAGGACCTTGATAGATTGCTGGATTGGCTTTTTCAACCTGCTAATCCCCATATGAAAGACAGGCAGGCAGCTGGGTGCAGAGAAGCATGTTGCAGTCAGGGTGGAGAAAAAGGTTGCATCTGCCAACATGGTGACAATGGGCCATTGGAGGAGGAGGTGAAACTCAGGATCCAAACATGGAGAAGAGTCTTGCATGACAGCTGTGAACGAAGAAAGCCTGCACTTGAAGTTGTTTGGGCTAAAATCTGCCATTGTTTTGGTGCAGAGCTACAGGCCTTTTTGTGACCCAACTATGTGTTCTCAGGTTTTAAATAAGAAAAGTTAGTATTATCTCGTGCTAACCAGCAACAAGATCCCTAACTTCAAGTTCCAAATAATAGCACACAGTAAATACCATTGTCTTTATCACAGAATCAAATAGGTTGAAATAGACCTCTGAGATCATTGAGTCCAACCCGTGACCAAATACCACCCTGTGCACTAGACCAGGGCATTGAGCATCACATCCAGCCCTTCCTCAAACACTTCCAGGGATGGTGACTCCACCACCTCCCTGAGCAGCCCATTCCAATGTCTTATCCCCCTTATTGTTAAGAAATTGTTCCTAATGTTCAACTTAAATCCCCCCTGGTGCAATTTAAGACTATATCCTGTCATCCTATCACTAGCTGCCTGGAAGAAGATGCTGAACCCCATTTGGCTACAACCTCCTTTCAGGGAGTTATAGAGAATCAAAAGATCACATCTGGGACTCCTTTACTTCAGCCTAAACAACCCCAGCTCTCTCAGCTGCTCCTCAAAGACTTGTGCTCCAGACCCTTCACCAGCTTTGTTGCCCTTCCCTGGACAATATCACCTGCATTACTGAAAGCAGTTATTGGATAAAACCAGGCATCAACTCCCATGGGTTTAACTGATAGAGCTCTATTGAAAACTATCTAAAATAGTACATATATCTTATAATAATATAAATAATCTACAGTATCATATCTTAGTACTAAAAAACCCCTGCCCTTCAGCCAATCCAAGGTGTGAAATCTTTCATTTTAGAGAGTTCCTTCAGATCAAAATTGAACTTCAAAAAACTTCAAATTTTATGTAAAAAATCTCTATGGATATGGAAGAGTCCAATCAATAATTCCACAAACTGTAATATATAATCACAGTATGTCACTGCACCAGGCAAAAATCTGTTAATTTCTAGCTACAGTTTTTGTTTTCAGATCCTCAAGACATCAGCCACTCTTTTAAGAAACTGGTGGTGCTGGCTCAGTCCTTAGTGAACATGTTGTGCCATATTTCTGCAGTCTCATCCCCACTTTTACTGTCAGCTAAAGTACTGTGGCAAACCTAATTCTCTAAACAACTGGAATTGAACAGAAACTTGGGAAAAGAAAAAAAAAGTCTAAAAGTTTGAAGGACGGATCTTCAGCTGCCCTAAAGTTTAACAGGATGGCTTATTAATGCCACCAGAACAGTTTGTAGCAACTGATAATCTCCCAGGTTTTGAGATTGTCAGCAAATTCTGTTTTGCAGTACAAACCTAGTCATTTCCTGAAATTGCATGGCTCAGTTAAGCTTAAGAGAACTATCCAAGTTTGTTTAGAGTCAACATTTATTTCCTATGTAGTTACCTGATCTGGCGCTCACCTAACATCTTACTGAAAGTAGGTTTTGCAAAAATAAAGGAACTACTACTCAAGGCTTCCTACAAAAATCTTCACCAATATGTTTTACTATTTTACAGGACATGGCAATTAATACTCAAATGCATTTACTATTCTCAAGAATTTTTTACCCCGACATGCACAGGTTGATTGATATTATTTTGGGTGTCTCAATTTAGAAAAGAATGACTGTTTCCTTTGGCATTTCATTCTGCATTTTTGCTGGTTCTAATGCCCTAGCTACAAAGTTATCAATGTTTCAGATGGAAGAGAACTCAGGTTCTGTCTTTGCACAATATTTGTGACATGTACACAGATCTGAAGGATCTACAGAAAGAGAGGTTTTAGACACATTTAGACAAATCTGTAAAACGTGGTCCAGCAGACATGCCTTGGCAGGAAAACACACACTTCCAAACCCCTGCCAGAACTGCATGTTGAAGCTGAGCCATCAAGGGGGGTGTAGCACTCATTCCTGTTCTTCCCACCTACTCCTGAGGCAACACTGGGTTCAGTTGAAGGCTTTTATCTGAGGTATATCCAGCCCCAGAAACATTTAAGAAGGTTTTTTTTTTCAGTTGCTGTTTCTTGTTCACTTTGTCTTAATACTTACATCATATTTTGTTTCAGGGAAGGTTAACCAAAGTTCAGGTTGTGTTTTCTCCAAAGTTGTGAGGTCTTTAAATTAACCAGCTGGAAAGCAGGTGGATGTACCACAAAACCCTTGTCAACTGAAAATATTAGAGTCTACTTCCATTGTATATATTAGCATCCCCAATAGGTTCATATTGGTAAATAACACAGATTTTAGGGGGGAAAGAATCAAGACAAGCTTTCTTCTAGCTCTCATCTGCTCAGACTTGAAAATATGTGATAGAAGAGAAAACTGTACATTTAGGACCTAAATGTTGTTTACATCAGCTTTTCTTAGGATATCTGTGGAGGAAGTTTGTGGGCATCTGTTCAGCCCTGGTGTAGAGGTAGAGAAACACATATCAGAAGGAACAGCCCTCCTGGCTGTCTCACCACTGAAATTTTTAAGTGTGAAAAGTGCAAAACCACAAGCAGACTCAAAACCCTCATGATATTTCTTCCCAATGTTGTGGCACATAGGCTTTGTAGAAAGACGTGACTCTCTGGGGCATATAAATCTACACAGCACTTTATATTGTAATTAAGATGAAAGAAACAAAGTGTTCTGTTAAAAAGACTGCCAGCTCTCCAGAGAAAATGGCTTTGTGTATCACTTTATGCTAGTGGTGACAGAATAGAAAACAAAATACCACAGTTACATACATGTTCTTTGTCTAGAAGTATTTACAAATAACTTTACAAATTTTTACACACATTTTTCAGTTCTGCTTGTTTACTTTTAAATTAAGAGAAAAATTAGTCCCCAGAGGCTTCTAAGGCTTCGGTTGGTGCCTTGTACTGTACATTCATGCTTGGCTTCTTCCTGGGAGAAGGGAGGAAAGGAGTTTAAAAATGTGCAAATCACAGACATCTAAACAGCCCTGGGTGTAAGGGTTCCTAGAGATGGACATCCATTGAGCAGTTGTCCTACTTCTCTTCAAATCAGAGACAGCTACTTGAGATGGACTTGGGGCAAAAGAGATTAGGAAAGAAGGACTCATATATGAACTGCAATAATTAGGTGACTACATCAGTGGCTGAATATCATGGTAAGAAGAGTCATAGATCAATCCGTGCTGCATTCAGCAGTTCAAACAATGCAAGGAGTGACATTGTGAATTCTAAGACAGCATTGAAATGATCTCTTGAACATTGTTAGGGTTTGACTCCTGCTGCATATTTTGGAGTCAAAATTACAGTTTACTGACACAATCGTGACCAGGCACAGTATGATCCTATCAGTCAAAAAATACTGATTTTTTGAGAAAGACACACCCTCCTCCTAGTTTTCACAGGTTGTTTTTCTACATGCCTCAACACTAAACATTGTAAAAATATTGAAATTAAAAAAGAAAAGAATTTACAATTTACAAGTGTCCATATAAGTAAATTATTTAAAAATTCAAGATCATCTACAAGGATCTACGAGCTAACAACGCTGATAATGACACTGAGCCTGTGGGAAGAAGAGTCCACGTGCCGTGAGGAACAGATGTGGTGGGTTTCTTCCAGAATGATGAGTCACAAGGTTGGTCTTTTTTTCTAAAATCTGTTTCTTCAGCTACAGCAGCAGAAGTCTTGAGTCCATGTTCATTACTTACTTCGACCTAAAAAGCAGGATATAAGAATTAGTTACAAATGAAAATCTATTTTGTTTACCTTCTAATTTGTAAATTGTAAATGCATCCCAGCTGAGCGGTTAGTAACTAATGAACAAGTGGGTAACTCTCATGTGGTCACTAACTTTGTCAGCTGTGAGACTCACCTATGTGGTCAAAAATGAATGGCTGGGTACAAAACAGTAGCTTTGTACTGTGGATACCACAAAAGCAAAAAACATTTGGGAGATGTCCCATAGCTGGTGAAGCATATCTGAAGCTCAAACAATAATAGATTCATTTTAGCATAATATATTACAAGAGCATGAGACATATATTCACCCAGTTATAAAATTCTCACGTGATCTGATTACAAACGGGCATTTGAGCTGGACTCACACTATTTATAGTCCTCACCATAGGGACACCACTACTGAATCTGTGTATTCTCACATGACTCCCTGTAACCGTTTTAACTTGTGTAATCTTGGAAAATCTGTGTTGGTCTTTCAGAGCAATTAAAAGATGGGTAAAGTCTCGGGAGAAGATACAGGCAGGACAGGATCACACAGATGCACCATGGAGTGGTTATCCCTCCACTGGCACAGTTTCTCATACAGTGGATCAGTTCCACAAGCACAAATTATTAATATTCTTAAAAAAGCTGGGGACATCCCTAACTGGAATTAGGGATTCAGTATCTGTCCAGATAGAGTTGCTCAAAGTTGTAGTAGTTTTATTTTATTATTATTATTATTACAACTATAACAATTATAATTATTTTTTTATTACTATATTAGTGCATTTTTCTTATTATAGCATGATTATATTATTTTATTAACATATATTATAATATAATTATTATTAATAACAATAATCTCTAATGCAACCCAAAATATAGCTTCTTATTTTTTCCTTCTCGCCACCATGGTCCTCTCTTTTCCACATATCAGTACAGGAAGAGTTTCTGAATATTACTGAGCAACCTGGCTGTTGACACTGTGATTCAAACAGGCACAGCAGTCCTCTTTAGAGTCCATATGCTTTAGTCCCAAAGAGAACACAATTCTTTTTCCACTCCCCCTGGTGTCTCCTGCCTTACACACATCTTAATTGAAACTGCATCTCTGAGGGCAAAGATCCTGCTTCTCCTTGTCCCGTAGCCTAACAGAGTTACAGGCAGAACAAAGAGCAAACAGGCAAGCCATGATCATTCATATTTGGATTAAAAATTGCTCCCCATGGGAACAAGTTCAAATTTAACTTCTCAGAGGTGAGAAGAAAAACCAATCTTAGTCTTGCTAATCATTAATAATTATGGTAGCACTTAGCAGACATTGTACTGAATGTCAGCCCCTGATAAAAGCAGGCTGTCTTCTGCATAGTTTGGATGAGACCACAGAGCCTTGTATTTTCAATGGGCTATGTTTAGTTAATTTATGAATGAAATAAGGGAAATAAAAGGGATTAAAAAAGAGAAATATAGCCAAGCTTTCATCTATAAAGTAACATTTATAAAGGTGCTTAATGTATTTTTACAAGCATTATTCATGTTCAGTTCTGAGAGAATTCTAACTCTCAGAAATGGAGTTTTGCACAGCCCAGACACCAGAAATCACTTTTTAGAGATATGAAGAACTTTCAGACTGCATATGACTGATACAGATAGCAATTAACTTATCAAAAGAAGTCAAGAAGGCTAATGTGCTGCAGAGAGAAAAGTATCTGCAAAGTTCTGGCACAATCCACTGACCAAATTATTTCCAGCAATTTGATTTTTAATTCAGACTTTGATCACTGACAGTAATTTCCCTCCCAGCTTAGATAAAGGTCCTCTATATCTTTCAGTACATACAACCAAAACATCAATAAAGAAGGAAACCCAATATAATTTCTGTCCCAGTTTTATACTCCTTGAAGCTATAAAGAGGCCAGAGAGGGCCCTCCCAGAGGCACAGGGATAGGAAATGGGAAGATAACTCTTACCCTCCAGTATTGTAACATCACCAACAATCCCCAAATCCCCCATGTTACTTATTGAAAATCTCCTATCAAAGAACAAATTATCAAATGCTGTGACTTTTCTACTGCAAAACAAATGAATATATTTTGCAGGAATGTATTTGTAAGTATTTCATGAATATGTCTTTTATTGTCTTCTTTAATTATAGTAAGCTTGCTAAGAAAGTACTAAACATTTATGCACTTGATGCTTAAAACTAATGTGAATGCAGGTAAAGAGATTAAAATCTTTTATGGAGAGGTGTAAATATTGCAGGCACGGCCTTCTTGCTCCTGAATATCAATTTAACTTTATACTCTAGCAACTTATTCAGAAGGTTCAAACCCCCATTTTGCAGTCATCTTTCTGACGGAAAATGCAGCAAAATAGACATTTAATGAAATATTACTAAAGAAATGTAGCCTTCAATGTAGAGTATGTACTGAGTCAAAAGTCAGAAGGTTCATAATTTCATTTAGTTGTCTTGATGTGTTATTTGTTCCTGTTCCAATATACACCATAGTTTTGGGCCTTCATAATTCTATAATGTTTAGATAAATTTTTAGTAAAATTTTATCTCTTTTTATTGCTACAAATTGAAAGCTGCATCCTGAATAAAAAATATTTTAAAAACCTGCAAAAATTAATAAAGTCACGAAGTTCAAGTGTGAACTTTCAACCCCAAACGATCTGTTAGCAATTGCCCATTTTAAATTAAAATTCCTAGCATGCATGCATACACCAGGAAAAACCTTCAACCCATTCTAATTCTGTTAAGTGATAAGTAAAAAAGAGTAAGTCATTAAATCAGTTTCATTCAGTTAGCTGTATGTACGTTTCATGCTGCTTTTAAGAGGCATGAAAGGCCCAAAGGTAAATTTAAAGAGAGAGAGCAACATGACAACAAGTTCCAGCCATAAAGAATTTCCCAGTTAACAACTTCTGGTTTACCAGCAATACTTTGAAAAATCATCTATGTGAAGTTATATGAGCTTCTGCCAAAATACATATACTAGTAATGTTTCCCCACATCCTATTTTTTTCCAAATAAAAAGAATAGATATGCATTCAAACTTATTAATTAGGTTACAAAGCAGGAAGAGTCTATGAAAATGTGATTTTCATGATGCAAGCAAATAAGTGATGACGAAGACATAATGAACTTCCAGTGAAAATCTATAGATAGATTTTAAGTTGACAAGCAGTTTTTCAGCAAAGCCTTTTCTTTCAGTAGCTAGACAAATGTAAAAACTACTACTTTTCTATAAATGGGTTAATCTCATTAAGGTTTCTGCAGCCACGGAAGCTATAAAACCAGTTCTTTTTGCACTAAAAATTCAGCAAGAAAGCAATTCCATACTTGAGCAAGAGCCTCTCCTTGCGTTAAGATGAGGCATGACATGGCAGACATGGTGATATCTCCTAATTCTTGCTTTAGCAGATATGCCATCAATGACAAAGTGTCCTTACTCGAATGTTTCATGTGGATTAATTTTTAATTAAGTTCTAATTAAAATATAATTAAATTATCAGTAATCTGATGCCCAAATTATTTTAGGAGAAGGTTAGCTTTCAGTTCAGTTCAGTTAGAAGGATTAATGTGGTCCGTGGGACCAGAACCTTACCTACAGGCTTTACAGGCTTTAACTCAACATGTTCCTGGGGGGGCTGTCGGTAGGAGTATGTGTCAAGTCCACCTATGAAATCAACTGAAAATACAACAGTTCCAGAAATGAACAAATGGAAATGAAAATATGTCAACTGAAAAAGAAATGTGGACACATTCTGTTAAAAAAAAAATAAAAAAAAGTAAGTGCACGCACAGGTTTGCATACAAGAAATAAACCAAGTAGATAAAGATGTTGTGCAAACTGCTTACAGAAGGCTCCATGCTCTGCCTTCCTTGGGCATTTAGCCCCATGCCTGCAAAGACAGGCAGCAGTTGGATGAGCAGACATACACACTCCTGCCAGTATGTGTGCAAAAGGAGTGTTCACGGAGGTGCAGAGCATGTAAAGAGAAACCACTATGGGGTGAAATAGCTGATTCTCTTTAGGGCAATCTTAGTATATATATATATGTAATTTATTTAATAATTCCCCTTAAACTCCTTATAAGAGTTTAGAAATGTAGGCAATGGAAATGGTTTAGCTTGTGAACCTAATTTCAGCTAAACTCTTCAGGCTCAATGGCTTGTAGAAAAGCATCAACAAAAACCAAAGGCATGAGAGCTGAGTTAAGAATAAACAAGTGATCACTAAATACGAAAAAGCAGCATCATCTTCTCTGGATGAACTTGTGGGGTCAGGAAACCTTTTCAGAATCCTTCTACTTTCTATGTCAGAAGTTATGTGCTCTTGAGAAGTTTTTAGCTTCTTCTATGATGATAATGATTAAAAAAGAAAAAAAAGATATTTTAGTCTGAATCTTGTATATTGTTCTTTTGGTAAGATTTTAAGCAGCTCCAAGAGGCCACAATTTCAAGCTATCCTAGAAATCTTAAAAGCAGGTTTGTGGAAAAGACTATTCTATTGATTTCAAAGGGCCTTTTGCAGACATGTCCAGAGCTGACAAATTCACAGGAGGATTCTTTGGTTGCATGGAAAGCAACATCCTTCACTTGTTTATATACAGACATATATACATAAGACCTAAGCAGAATTTTGATACTCATTGTGCTAATTGCTGTATGAGCAATGAATGAAAAACCAGTCCTTTCCCAGTCAGTGTGTGCTCTAGGTAGACAAACAAAGTGTTTACCCAGGGTGAGGTGATGGGAAAATGAGGCTTAGAGATTGACAGACTAAGGAAATACCTGCTGTGATATCTGTGGAAATGCTCCTGTTGATTTCAGTTTGCTTCTCCTCCTGAGTCCAGACATGGCTCAAAACTGAACTTGATGTACTTCAATCAGACAACATCATCTCTTCCCAAAGACTGTTCTCTTAAAACTGTCTGAGCAGGACATAATGTGCTGTAGAGCTTGCCCAGCCCCAGTGACTGCCCCAGCCCATCTGCATCTCCTCTTTCTACTGTATTTCTTTCATGTTGCAGCTCTCCTTCAGAATGTTGTCACTGTACACTATAACATGTATCAGAATTTACTTCAGCACTAGTGGGATCAAGTCCTTACAGAGGAAATAGCTGCAGATGAACTGTCGTAAAAGTTGATTTTTAAACCACATAATCACAGAATGGTTTGGGTTGGAGAAGACCTTAAAGATCATCTAGTTCTAGCCCCTCTGCCATAGATAGGGACACCTTCCACTAGAGCAAGCTACTCATCCAACCTGCCCTTGAACACTTCAGGGATGGTGCATCCAACTCCTCTGGGCAATCTGCTTCAGCGTCTCCTCAGTTTCACAATAAAGAGTTTCTTCCTAAAATCCAATCTAAACTTACTCTCTTCCAGTTTGAAGCCATTCCTCCTCATCCTGTCATTACATGCTCTTATAAAAAGTCCCTCTCCAGCTTTCTTTTAGGTTCCCTTCAGGTACTGGAAGGCCATGATGAGGTCACCCTGAAGCCTTCTCTTCTCCAGGCTGAACAGTCCCAATTCTCTCAGCCATTCCTTATGGGAGAGGTGCTCCATCCCTCTAATCTACTTGGTGTCCCTCCTCTGGACGTGCTTTAACAGATTGATCTCTTTCTGGGAGAAGATGTGCTGGGAACCTCAGAGCTAAATGCTAGATGTCTAATACATTACATATTCACCAAATAATTTTTAAGACTAAATCATATCATGTCCACAGTGATTTTTTTGTTGTTTGTTTTGGTTT
>VYXD01015929.1:225276-311556 GCA_013397195.1 Hylia prasina
TTTTTTTTTAATTGAGCACATGTTAACACAAGGAGCTAAAAGAATGTTTTTGAGGCAATTCACCACTTCAGAACCACACGTCATTCCTCTCAGCAATCACAAGCACTGTCTGTAATTGTAAGCAGGGAGAGAATTTAAAGTAACCAAGCCTTTCCACCAACAAATCTTTTTGAGCAAGAAATGAAGTTGAGATGTATTAATGATTGACAACATAGACATGTCTTTGTTCTGACAAGGAGAATATATTTAGTAGCACCATCCAGCAAGTGTTGAGATGAGCTGCTCAAACCTGCTTAGCCAAGGTTTTCTTTTTAGCAATCCAAGATGTCTTATGTAGTATTAAAGCTGAAGTTCACCTTAAAATTTATATGAAGCTCATTCTCAGGGCAAGAAGCTGTTCCATCACACAAGGCAATGGAATGTGCCATTTTTCATTATGCATTCCATTTTATGGCTGATAGCTCTTTTGATATGAAGATTTGTCATCAATTATTTGAATTATAAGTTACTTCTAGTTTTAAGAATTAATTTTGATTTACCTGGCTTCTTCATCCCTTTTAATTAGTAGTCTTACAAGACTAAGCCTACAAATAGCCATTAAACATAGAAAATTGAATTTTTATTTTCACTGGTGGCAAAGACATTATTATGTACATTTCAGTGTAAGCAGGCATCAAATATCTTAAAACTCTATACTCTGAATGAACTTTTGGATGCAGACATACCTCTATTTAATTGGCCAGAAGTAAATACTAGCAACATTTATGTCTGTTTTCCAAGAGTAAAGTATTGGTTTAAGGACAATATAAAATAATTGTTCTTGTTTATTTCTGCCTAGTTAATGGAATACGAATAATTTCTGTCATAGATTCACAGGGCTACATTAAATAGCTTCAGAAAGTTGCATAAGCCTGGAAGAAACTTCAATTAAAAAGCAATGTTCTATACAGTTCTATAGTATTATGCTTAAAAATAATAATAATAAAAAACCAAGCTAACAATCACAGCAGTAGGGATATTCAGTCACTAAATAATGAACACCCCATGTAGTCCAGTCATTAACTACAGTCACACAGAGAGAAACTTAAAATCCTAGGGAGAGGATTTTTTAGCATCCCACAGATAATAGCAGGTTACAGCAGAAGCTGGTTATTTTATCTGCAGCTGGCTGCAAAACATGATCCCTATTCCCAGGGAACTGCTCTCTCCTTGTGTCACCTCAGTTTTGTGGTCATGCTGGATGCTTAATGGCCAGTGTGAAATGTTCCTTTAGAGTTCACTACCTGCTGTGCTTGGAAGTGCAAATCTGTGTTGGCTGTCCACCACAGGCAGTCCATTAAAGTGATGTTCATCCATTCAGGGGCCACATCAGAGGAAAGACTGTCATAATCTGCCTGAGTGAGAAAAGTGCAGTATGCTGCTGGCTGAAGAAAGTGTATCCACTGTCATCAGTAATTTTGAGGGTTATTCTTTGCTAGGCAGATGACATTTTGGGTTGCTATTACTGCTATTTATCCAGCGCATTCACCCATATGCAAGTTAAAATTTGTTTTCCTTTGAAGTCAGCGTAAAAGAATCAGAGCTCAGGAAAAAAAATTCCTTTCTCCTTTTCCACCCTCTCATCTGGAATTCAGCTTCTCTGGCAATATCCCATTGACCTGCTGGCAGGCCCTGTGCAAACAGCTGCCAGAGCTTGTCAGTTCATTGGTATATTACTAATTTCTTCTTTCAAAGTTGGCAAATTCTAAGCATGTCTGGAGGTGCAGCATATGAACTGAGCAGCAATGTGGCAATACCACAGTTCTTAGTAAATCCTGCAGTCTCTTGGCTTGGAATACCTTACATTTTATTGATGCTTGCCTCCTCATTTTATAAATGGGAGTAAGCCCCAAAGCTGATGGCTTGAATGGTTGGCACCTCCAGCTGTTCCCTTTCCAATAGAGAGGCAGAGTAGCAGGTGCTCAGACTTGTATTTTTATGTACAGAAGGTTTTCTTAACCTATGGGGTTCCAAATAATATTTTGCACTGAAATATCATCCTTGTACTGAGACTTTTTATTGAATGGCAATATATCAATGCAATTACTTTTATTAAGAAAAGGTATTTCTTTTAAAGCAGAAAAGGAACCAAAATCAATTAGGAACAGGAAGCAAAACCAGGGGATTGATGATAAGTCAGTACTAAATGCATAAAGTCAAAACTTTGGACTTTTCAATGTTTGTACTTGTAGCTTACATAAACTTTCCAGACAAGCATGTTTTTTCCTAAAAAAACCTGCATTTTCAGTTGCCTTCCATCCTCAAGAGATCCTCTGCCCTTACACCCTTCACTGCATGACCCAGACTGAGTCAGCTGTCTGTCTGGAGCCAGTACTTCCCATTTTCCTCTCTTCATACTAACCCTGAGTACCTAAGTGTCAAGCCATGTAGCAGAAAAATCACACATTCCATTTCAGGATTCCATTACAGGAATAGCTTCTCATTTATGTAGAGGACTAAAGGAGGGAAAATGTGTGCAAGACAATTAAGAAGAGACATCAGTAATCATTTGTGGCACTCTGCTGCTCTGTCTCTATAAAGTACTGGCAGATGGTAATCAGGTTAAAACAGGATAAAGTGGTAGAAAATTGCTCAGACACAACCTTTTACTTAAATTTTTATTACTAGAAGCTGGGAGGGGAATATTTCAATGTTTCACAGTAATTATTAAGATATTTGCACCAGATTTTCTTAATCTTCACCAGTGGGATAGATCATAATTTTAAAAACTGCTCTACCTTGTAACATGTAAGTACCACACTTCTCTACAGGGCTGCACTGAAAGAAGGATCCTCTCGGAAGAGTGCCTCAGAAAGGGCACTGGCATGGAAATTTTATCTATGATTTTTGCTACTGAACTGTCTCCTCATTTCACCAGTGATGTGACACCCAAGATATCAATATCATTTATTCTCCAAGGATATGTCTGCCAAGTAAGCCAAAGGAAGTATGAAGAAGATTCAAGATGTTAGGAAGTGAAAATTGCTCAAATCTTCTTAACTCAGACTTCCCCAGTCATTCAAAATCTGAAAGTATCTTCCAAAAATCTTCTCTGTGTCACACCTTTGAAAGCTATTTGCAGCCATACCATCCCATTACTGAAACTGACAGGCTGCCTGATTATGGTGTTTTGCTGGTTTTTTTCTCCTAAAAGTAAGTATTTTTCATTCACTTTCAAGTCATTAAGGACTCCTGGCCACTGCATGGTAAAAGGCCCTGGAAAAGTATGGTTATCACACATAAAGTATGTAGGAAAATATTTTCTATCAAGTAATATTTACTAAAAGTTTACGATCACTAATTCACTATCAGAAAAAAATATACTTTATGCAGCAGGTATATATAAATTGTTTCCTTTAGGCTTTAGAAAACATTCATTTTTCCTGACATTGTGCTATCTGCCAAACCACATTCAAAGTTTAAGTTTATGAGTAGTTTTCCATTGTGCTTTAAAATGTTATACTGTACTCTCTCTAAATACTTATCAGCTTGGGCATCAACCATCCTGTACATCTCAGCATAGCTGGCTGTGACTTATGTTATTCTTCAGCAATGCAATTCAAACTAAGTATGTCTGATGATACATTTTCTTCCTTTATAGGTCTCTATATTTTTCTGTGCTTCATTTTAATGAAAATGCTAACATCCTAGTGAGAATACTAATATATGGAAGTTGTATTTAAAAGCATTTCAAACAAATAAAGCTAGGGGTTTTTGTTTGTTTGTTTGTTTGTTTTCCTGAGGCTTCTATTTAAAGGTTCTATTGCTAGTTTTAGTCTGAGATTTCAAACACAGTGAAGGGTAACTTTCTTTCTGCATATGATCAAGGTAAATTTTAGACAGTTCTAATTAAAACTTCCCAGATAACTTTTTATACAGTGAGAAAATTAGAGATGTAAAACTGGTAAAATTTATTATTCACTAATTACTTATTTTCCCCTTTCTGCTACCCTTTTTGATCTATTCCCTTTTCGTGCAGCATGTCCTGTGATTCCCTCTTTAAGTTACTGTACTGCCTTGAGCCTGGGAAGGAAAAATAATCCATGCATAAAAGACATTAAATGGCCAGAAACCATATCTATCAATTACATCCACACGATACTGGGACAAAAACAAGCTGAGTTCTATCCACAATCTATCCACAATCTATCCAATCTATCCATCCAATCTATCCGCTAAAATGGCAACTCAAATAGTCCCAAGACTATTTTACAGAAGGCTGTTACAACTTCAGTCACACCTCCAGACACGTGATGTTCACAACAAATGTGTCCAAGTTGACTTCAAAAGAGACAGAACTCTGAGTCGGCTTTTTGAAGTTACGCTTTGATCTTTTTTTGGCATTCCAATTCAGGAATACACACTATGTATTAGTGTGCCTTTATATTACTGCTGCATTTGATGCCACAAACTAGAGTGTTCTTTCAAAAATGGTCAGTGCAGATGCTCAGACCAATTGGAATTGATCTATTCCACTTGCAGTTCATTGCTAGGTTGCAGGTTAGGTGTTTTGGTTTTTCAAGTGGTTAGGGTTTTTTCCTATCAGCTGAGTCCCACGAGGTTCTGTTTCTGACCTGTCTTTCTTTGTCTCCATAGAATTCCTTTTGGCTTCAGTTATTTGTCAGTATGATCCAATTATTTATTTCTGAGGCAGCACTTAAGTATTTATAACTGCCTTGTTATTATATACCCAAAAATATCACAGCTGTTTTTTCTAACCTTAACTACAAGCCACTGATATTTTAGTATGAGAAATGACTGTTCCCTGTTTTTAAAATTAATGCTGAACCTGTTCAACCCTAATGAATAATTAAAGATAAAATTCCTAGAGAAAAGTACTTGCAAGATCAAATACATGACATGTTAGAACACATGTGACATTTAGAGCAAAGGATTTCTATGTATTGAAGAAAGTTCACATCATCCATTCACAACAGAACATTAATTTTATTTTAAAAAGGTATGTTACAGGACTGGAGGGATTCTTATCACTGAGTGATTCTGGGTTTTCTGAGCTTCCCACCATCCTAGGGATGAAAGACTGCTTCTGAAATTTGCTACTATCATCCTCTATGACAGGATATTTGCTTCATGTGTTTGTATCTTTATTTGTCTCAAAAAAAAGTGAAGTGAACCAAGGACCTTCAGGAGAGTGTCCGTGTTCATGGCACAATACAGGGTGCAAGCTAGAGACGGAAGGAGCTGCCAGCCTGCTCCTCAAGCAGAGACTGAGCTGGGGAGCAGCAAACCAGGCAGGCCTTAGAGAGCAGAAAGAACTTGGGAGGCCAAGCAGAAAACCTGCAAATCCAGAAGCCAGAGACTTGGCTGAGGCTCAAATGGTCCTCCAACTGCACATAGAAAACTATGAAGGAAATGCTATAAGCCTCTCATTTCTGTTCTGTATGATCTAGTAACTTTGAGGTTTCCATTTTAAAAGCCTGCTGTTTTATAAATGCAATTAATTCTGCCTTTTATGAGTTTTGTGTTGCAGTGTTTTTGGGAAGTTTTCTATAAAGGGAATCATGCACATCCACTTCAAAGGTCTGGCTTACTAAAGCTCTGTCACATTCAGCCCATGTTGCAATTTTTCTTTCCTTTATAACGTTTATTATTTATTTTACAATCTGCTTAACATGCCTGCCTGTTAATGTCTTTTGCTGTCAGTCAGGGAAGTCGCCTTCTTCCCTGGCCCTTCCTTTATTAGTAGCTAACTTTGCTGGGATCCAGGTACAGAACTACCACCTTTACCTCAAAAGACTTGATATCTTGAACTTGCCACAGATGCTAAACTTGTACTTCCAGTAGCCTGAGAGGTCAGGTGTCAGCTTTTCCAAAAGATTACTGCTCTGATGCTATTTTCCGCTTTATGACATCAAACCCATTAATGCTATACAATAGTTCTTTCCATTTCAGATGAGGCTGTTTCCATTTCTTCATCCTCCTTTTCATTTATCATCCTGCCTTTGCCCTCATGACTACGAGTGATATTCTGAGCAGAAATCCTGCTTCACCACATGATATTTGCTCCTTTGTGTGGGGCATTGTATGCATTCCCCAGCTGCATCTACACTGCACTGCACTGCTACACCTCCCTTAGGGGTGGTCTGCTTCAATCTTTGAGCTGGCAGACCCCAAAGTTTTCTATCACAAACCTCCCAGGGTTTTAGTGTCTTTAGATCCAAGCTACCTTTTTACCCCTGCTAAGCAAGCAATGTTTCCTCCAGCACTGATGGAGCCTCCTCTCATCCCAGGAGAACATCCCTCCCAGCAGAAGCCTGTGGTCCTACTGTGCCTTCTCTGAATCAAAGTCTACAGAGAGGAAACAGAAGTGGATAAATCCCTTCAGTGACCTCCAGATTCTCAATGTCTTCCTTTTAATTTTTTATCTCTGTGAATGAGTACAAATCAGTAAGCTCTAATCTTCTGTTTCTTCCTGCTTTTAGTTTCTCAAGATGAGGAAGCCAGCAAAATAATCTTTTGTTTATCAATATCATGTGAGCCTTTTCCAGCTCCAGTAAATGCACTATCAAGTACTTCTATGGTACCCTCATTCTACCCCAGAATATATGACCATCCAGCATTTTAGAGCCATTCTGGATATATCTGCTAAGTTTAATCACATCCAAGTGAATCCATGAGTCTTTGTCTCTGTGTTTCTCTGCAAATGACAAAATCTATTGCTCCTCATATTTTTATTCCTATTTTTCCTGCTCTCTCTTCACATTCAAGTCAACTTTCTCATCTCTTAATATTGCTTTACCATCTCTGTCACTAACTCAAATTAGCTCCTTAACACCCCAAAACCCAAAATGAGCTTTCTCAGCTTTGAAAAGAGAGCTGAAAATGTAGAATGTTATAAAATGGGAGCTTATAATAACCAGTGGTAGTCTCATATATGATGGAGTGAAAAAAGAAATATTATTTGTGTTAGTAAACATGATGGCTAGGAAAATGGCTTTCTTATTGTTAGGAAGTGGTATCATTTCATATTAGGAGAAAAATGAATGTCTGGAGTAGAGTCTGTAGCAGGATTAATATTCACTTTGAAGCCACCAGTGAATCAATCTGCTAATGAAAAAGAAAGATAATGCAATACTGCCCTCATCCATAAAAAACTCTCCCTGAAGAAGTAAAGTAAAAATATACTTTTCTGAAAACCTTGTAACGCTCAAATTTCAATCCTCCAAAATAACACATTGTCATGATTAAGGAGGAAAAGAGAATGAGTAGAAATCAATGCCAAGGAATAAGAGCCATCATATAAATTGTGAGAGTCACACAGTATCAGTTAATTTTGCTGTATCTAGTCTGTGATATTGAAAAAAACACAGATGAACTGAGATTAAATTTCTCCTAGCAAAACCAACTGTATATTTACTGATTCAAGGCAAAAGAATGTCAAATGAAGTTTAAAGTGAGTCCAGCTATGACCCAAATCACAGAGCACTGGTAAGAGAAAGACTTGTTATGATACAGAGTTAATAAAGCACATCAGCAATACAGACTAAATGCAATAAATATAATGTAACCTTTTTGAAAAATAACTTTTCTAGGAGCAGACAATATATTTTATTTGATCAACTGGCCCAGCTGGAAAACCGTAACAGCCAAATCTCCTGATTTATTAAGACAACACCTCTTGCTATAAATCTTGCTTATCTTATATACTGAAACCGTTAAGCCTGTTGAAATAGCAGACCTAAAAACTCTAAAAAGCACAACATATGGACAAGTCAAAGTTTAAAACAGGAGGAATTTAAAAAGGTTACTTTATGAAAGGTTGAAGTTGTGATGACATCAGAAACACAGTAAAGAGAACTAAAGAAGAGGTAAGAATTTCACAGAATAAAAAGAAGTGTTTATCAACCATCACCTAAATTAGTTTCAATATTTTAATCACAGAATATTCTGGGTTGGAAAGCACCCACAAAAATCATTGAGTACAGCTCTTAAGTGAATGGCCCACACAGGGATCGAATCTACAACCTTGGTGTTAATTAGCAGCATGCTCTGACCAACTGACTTAATAACTTCTCCTTTCTCTTGCTCTGTGACTGTGGTTCTTGTGATACTTTATTTGCAAGGGTTTTTCTCTTGCTTCGATCTAATTAGTAATCACTGGTTATCCCTCTCTTTTCCAAACAAAACTGACAATTTTTCTTTGTGGAAGATGGTGCTTGCCTTTAGATTTATGAGATTCAGACCTGAGGTTTTCAAAGATATATGAAGTGTTGGACAGTTAAATCTTATTCAATTTTTTTTTTCAATTTTGCCACATCTTGAGAAAACATCCATTACCAAATAAAATTATCTTCAAAATATACCTGACTATGACCTGAAATTCATGGCTTGGTTCAATGGACTTCACTGACATGTGCTGGTTAGCCATCTCTTTTTGAATTTGTAGTACCCTCTTTTCAAGGTAGTTTGAATATCCTTTAAGGCCATAATGTATGATTACATACATTGGAACCCATTAGATAAGGGACCCATATTGTATAATTTTTATCATGGATACTCCCTTTAAACAAGAAACAAGCAGCTTTGCCTTTTCTATTGCTGTGTTTCAAAGCTTAGTGCTGTTAGAATCATGAACAAACCTTATCTTCAGGAAAAGTCAGTGGCAGTCTCTCAGCTCAGGTGGCCTGCATGGATCTGTTCTAATTTTTGAGGCTATTATCTGTAAAGAAGGGAGGACTTTTCTTTCTTGTGAGATGAAACCTCACCATCTCTCTTGCAGGTCAGGCATGGGCATGCAGGAAAGGGCATTGAGAACTCTGGCCACTTAAGCTCCTAATTCATCTGCAAGTCTGTTGGGTCAGTCAAACAGGTTGAGTTATGCATCATATCAGGGAAGCTGTGGGTATAGTTGTCTCAGCTTCAACGGTTCATTGCTCACTGAATTCCCAGATTCCTTATCAGCATATAACAAAGACAGTTTACAGCCCAGTGTAGACCCTGATTATTCCTCTGCCCCCCTTGGCTCAGCACACCCTTTCATTATGGGGGCACATCATTTGCTCCAGGCTTACCTTCCCACACCAAAGGCAGCAGTTTTTACAAGACTGAGGCCTTAGACATGATTTGCTGACTGGGAAATTACCACTCATGCAGCAGTAACAATGAAATGAATGTTACTTAAGCTGAGACCCAGAAATGAGGATAACATATCTGCATGACAGTTAAGATTTGGGAGAGATGGCATTTACACAGAAGAGTGGGAATCTGAGAACTTTCTTTTTAAGCTCCACAAAATAAAACAGACACAAAGCTGCCATCACTCAGAAATGAAGGAGTAAGATGATTGCCACTGGAAGTGGAAAATGGATTTGTAAAGAGGTTTCATTTTAATGGAGCAGCTGGATGAAAGGTACAGACAGGAATGGGCACCACTTAGGCCTGTATATGATGCTGAGTGGAAAACTCAAGAGAGCAATGCTAGATGCTGGAGTAAGATTGATTTAACAATAGATGCAATTTAAGTGAAAAGGCTAAGGTGCTGGCAACTGGGGGCTGGGATAGCATCCACTTAAAGACAGATTTAATTTAAACAGAAAGGCCAAGGAGGTGGAAGATAGAGACTAAAACAAAATCAATATTAAGTTAGGTTAGTAGAAACTAGAATCAAATGAGCCAGTTAAAAAAAAAAGGGTATACTGAGTATTTGGGAGTAGGGAAGCAATGCATGGATCTAAGAACTTTTGAGGAACTCTCATTAAATGATATAACCAGTAAAATTATTATTCCATTTTAATAAGAATATTATTTATTAAAGTAGTAAACAAAAAAATCTTAAGGGAAGGTACAATCTCCAGTTTAAAGAAAACTGTGTCATTATAAGTACATTCCTACTTGAAGACAACTCTTTTCTATCACAAAATCACAGACTTGTTGGGGTTGAAAGTGATCTCTGAAGATTGTGTAGTCCAACCCCCCTGCTAAAGCAGGTTCACGTACAGGAGGGTGTTATTGGTGCATAGCTACAGAAAGAGACTCCACAGCCTCTCTGAGCAGCTTGTTCCAGTGCCCTGCCTCCCTTAAAGACTTTTTTTTCTCTTTAAGCTCAAGTCGAGCTGCCTGTGTTTGAGTCTCTACCCATGACCCCATGTCCTGTCACTGGGGACCATCAGGAAGAGTCTGGCCCCATCCTCTTGACACCTGCCCTTAAGATATCTGTGTGCATTGATATGTTCTCCTCTCATTCATTTCTTCTCCAGACTGAAAAGGCCCAGCTCCTGAAGCCTTTCCTCATAAGACATGCTCCAGTTCCCTAATGATCTTTGTAACCCTCTGCTAGTAGTGCCTTTTCTTTCTTGTCCTGAGGAGCCCAGCACTGCACACAGCACCTCAGATGTGTCCTCACCGATGCTGAGGAGAGGGACAGGATCACCTCCCCCAGCCGCTGGCAATGCCCTTCCTAATGCAGCCCAGGACACCACTGGTCTTCTTGGCCATGAGGGCACACTGCAGGCTCATGGACAGATGTTGTCCACCAGCACCCCCAGGTCCTTCTCTGCAGAGCTGCTCTCTGGCAGGTTGGCCCCAGCCTGTGCTGGTGCAGGGGGTTACCATCATTGTAAAAAATTCTTCTGAATTTGTCCTTGTTGAATTTGTATATAGTTGCACAAATGTGTGAAAATATATATATTTCTATATGTTATATGGCATATAATATTCATAGAATCACCAAATCATAGCATAATTTGGTTTAGAAGAAATCTTTGAAGTCCATCTAGTTCAATCCCCCTGCACTGAGCAGGAGCATTTTCATCTAGATCAGACTGCTGACCTTCAGTTTTGTTTCTAGTGATGGGGCACCTGGCACTTCTCTGCACAACCTCTTCCAGTGTTTCACCACCATCATTGTAAAAAATTCTTCCATAAATCTAGTCTGAATGTTCTGAATAAATGGTGGAAATGCTTAACATTAATTGTATTTGTAAAACAGAAATTGATCAGGTAGTAGTGAACTAGACTTTAAAAACTCTCCAGCTATCAGTCTGGAAATCAATTCAAAGTTAAGGGGAGTCTGTATATACCTGTGTTTAAACCAAAATATGTATATATTCAACTACATACACATCCATATAGATATACATATCCACCTACACATATTTATACAGATATATACATGTACATATTTATCAAAATAGGAAAAATTGTCTCCTAATGACATAATACTGTTCTGACACATATCTCTCTTCAGAAAACGGCGCTAGTGCTTTCTGAAAATAGTACATAAAATCTATTTTGCTTTCCTTACGGATATTTCTAAATACTTTACCTGTGCTCCAGAAGTCTCATTTAAACGACTACATATAATATATGTGCATATTTCTACAGCCAGAATCCAGAATTGCAGATGGAAGCTAGTGATTGCAGCTCTGCACCTTTTGGCAGAGCTTACACAATTCATTGGTATAACAGAGATCTTTAAAATATATTACATTTTACTCTCCCAAACTCTTCCTCAGCTTTTTACAAAAAAAATTAAATTATTGGAGAACTCCACCTTGATCAAAATGACCAAGTATCATTTCAATGTATGAAGTAGAGGAGAGTATGCTTCACCCACTGAGCTGTCTGTAGTGCCAGATACACCTGGCCTTGGGCACTTGGGATTTCCTCACCCACAAAAGAACATTTTAAAACTGTACTGTGAGTTAATCACTACTGCTGTGACCTACTAATATTCTGGAGAATATCCAATATTATTTTTGCTAAAGTGATTGAGGTGATTCTTTTCTACTGAATTTCAGGAGGAAATTTCTGACTTGTGCTTAAGGGAGGAATTGTGAGAATGCACTGGAGGTACTCTGACTATTTGAGTGATTTATCGCCTTCCTTCATGAAAAATCAATGAGCTGATGGCTTGCATGGAAATGGTGTCTTGACTATTATCTCCATCCCTATTCAAGCAACCCAGCATTAAAGAAATTAATTCTTTACTGAAGATAGACTAAAATATTTTACTGAAGGGCTTTAGAAACTCAAGGGGGATTTCCTCAAGTTATTTGATTCACACCTCAGAGTAAGCTATGTTCAACCAATGAAAAATTGGAATTAGTTTACACTTCATTTAGATGATGCCATTTCTTCACGCCTTGTCTGCACCCTGTCTGGACAAACTTTGTATTCCACATGAAACATATAGTACTTTCAAGCAGGTAATTTCTGCTGCTGCTCGAAATACCCCACAGTTAAGACTCCCCTTTCCATATACTGTGCACCATCTATTATTTAAAGACAATCTCTTAGAACAGTGTTCCGTAACAGCCAATGGAGAATACAACTGGAAATGAAGACCATTTTGTACATTTTGCTAGGAGAATGTAACAGCAGACAATTGCATGAGTATATACATATTTTTTAGATTTGCTTTCCTGTGACATCCATGGTTTTTAAGCAGAAGAAAACTAAGGGGTGATCATGCCTTTGCTGCACTTTTTTGCCAATAACCTATCTAGAATCAAGATTTCTTTTTCCTTGTATCCATATTTATATCATTTAATTGCTTTTTTTACACTTCAAAGATTTTATCCTTGGTTTTGTGCATTATATCTATGTATATGTTTCCATAGGAACTAGAACAAATACTTTCTCAGGCAATGTATGATAAATGAATGTTAAAAAAAAAAAAAAGAAAAAAGAAACAGAAATAAGTTGAAACAGTATGTAGAGGTAATTTAAATAGGGTAACATCCCTGCAGTATTTCTTCCTTTAGTCAATGCTTCAGAATTCATTGTGTTAGTTTAGTGTAGGAATGACTATGCATTTTCATGTAATTCACACACTAAGGCTGATGACAAATGAAGAGGACACCAATAGGACTGTAGGACCATAAAATGTTATTAAACCATAAAGTGTTGTTAGAACAGAGGTTTATCCTTTTTATTTCCACTACAGGAGAAAACGGAGTCAGGTATAAGTAGAGTAGTAAACAGATGAGTCTGCATCTAATCAACAAACTCCAGCTGGACAGACTTCTAGAGTCTACAGAAACTGCAGCTTGACATTTGTCTCCATTAAATGTCTGGTGGGGCTGTCCTGGGCCACAGCTGAACTGAGGAAGCCCCCTGGATATGCCTGGTGACATTTCTGGTCACACCACAACCTCTCCTTCAGTTCACGGTAGGCATCTGCAAGACGATGACAGAGGCTGCTAGCAGGGAATGAGCCTGAAATGTGGGCAGCACCTCAGTGCAAGGAGCAGCAGGAACCACCTGTGGCATTGGCGGGACACCCTGGCTTTCCAGATGTCACAGAGCACCTTTGAGGACAAGGTATGTTGGAAACCTCATCTCTGCAGGAGGTCACTTTTTATTTTTAGAAAACTGTTCAGTTGAACTCCAGAATACATCAGGTTATGAATCCATGACTATTCTCTGCCTAGCAATATGTATACCTGGCAAAAATACCTGATTCTGTTGTTTTTCCAAAACAGGTGAATCAAAATTCTGGGGGTTTCTTGTCCAGATGGACAGAAAGATGCAAACTGCTTTCAAGCCTTCAAAAAATACTGGTAGTCACTCTCATTTTCCAGAAACGTTAAAGTCAGGAGAATCCTGTCTGTGTGCCACCTTACAGTGCTGTTTCACTGCCAAGCAATAAAACTTATTATCATTTTAAAAGCCTGCATCAAGCATACTCATCCACTGGTCAGGAACATTTTGTTTCAAGTCATTATGGTTTAAAAGTGAGAGTGGTGAGTGCTAAAGCCCAGCAATGACCTGTGCTGCTGTTTGACAAGTCTCATTAAGTCCTCTTTTTCAAGGAGGTACTTTAGGATGTTTGATTCTTGTATTGCCCAACAGAAGAGTAGTGCAGAATCTTCCTTCTTGGTGATCCTTGATATTAAACGCTTTTATCGCAAAAATTCTCTTCTCAGAAGCTAAGTGTACTCTACTGCATATACAATTGTAATTAATGTAAAGATAGTAGTAGTGGGCTCCCAAAAACTCCTTAGTTAAGGAAACTTGGATACTTACATATAAAGGTAATCAAATATTTTTAATATTAGCTATTGTTAGCTAGTTCTTCATTCACTTTGCAAAAAATTGCATACATATAAGAAATTTATCACTGCTGGACCTACTGTCTAACTATAAATATTAAATTAAATGTGATATAAAATCCTTTCTCTCTTGTTTGATTACTGACAACAGATGCTCAATGGTGGGGATGAATGCAATGCCATATGTCAGATAAGGCAATGCAGTAGTTTTTCAGAGGAAGTAATAATGTATCTTGCTTTACTTAGTGTCTTTCTAATGATAGCATATGGAGGGTCATATTGGTACCACAATATGGGGAAACTTGTAATTTGTAAAAACAAATTCATTTTCCTATCTGTTCTAAAAGTACAACTGAGCTCTGAACACAACTAGCATAGAGCACAGACAAAAAAAAAATCATTTTTTTCTTTATTAATTTTGTTCTTATATTTTCATTTAGGGGATAAATCTTCATGGTGAATGGAAGTCCTTTCCTTTATTTTTGCCCATGCACAAAAGAGGTTTAAGTTTCATTGGATTGGCCTTTTTGAATTTCAGCCTCATTTTTACACAAATGCTGAAATTACAACTGTAGTTTTGTGGCAAACCTTCCCCTCTGATTTCACTGTTATTTCCTTACGCAATTTGTTTACAAATCAGTTTCCACTCCACAAAATCCAGTACAGTACAGAACTATCACTTCTGACATGTGTCAGTGTCACATTTATGAACTAGTATTTAGCAGTAGTAGTCCTATCAACTGTTTCTCAAAAAAGGCCAGAAACGATTTAGAAATTTATTCATGATTTTAGCAATGTATTTTGCCTAGTCTCCAGACTCCACTGAATTAAAACAGTAACTCTGACAAGGTGGAAATCGGTTTCTGAGCTCATTTTTAGGAGAAAATGATTCACAAACAGGATAGTGACAGGCTTTTACGATTACAGATTTCACATATTCTACTCCTGCAAAAGGGCTTGTAGAGATTGATAGATCTCTACAAAGAAAGAAATGAAAAAATGAAGGGAAGAGATATAAATAGGCTTTTTCATTAGGATGAATGATGGAAGGTATTAACCCCACTACCCTAATGTGCCTTTTACATGTCTTTTTTTTTTTTCATTCCTTTTGACCTCCTACCATCTTCCTTCTAAGTAAAAGTTAACTACAGTATGAAATGTAGGTAAGGTGAGCAATAGCTGGAAATAACTGTTTCCTCAAGCATTATTACTGTTCAGAAAAGTGTCCATCAGCTGAAATGTCAGGTTCAAAATCCATTTAAGCACTGCACAGAGGCTAAACAGGCAGCTATTATTAATTTTTAAGTCTGCCTGATGGGTTTTAGACCAAGAACTGGGGTTAACTGAATGCACTGAATATTGCAGAGTATATTTAATTAGGGAGGCTTTGACACTCAGATGGCTGAGGATTTATACTGTGCAAACTACTGCCAAAATATGACAGAATAGCTGCTTCTACCTAAGAAAAAGACCTGCTGCATCATATTAAAATGCATAAAATTGGCCTCATCTGCAGGTTTTTGGACTTTTATCCTAATGTAAACACTGTCTACTTTCAATCTGTTTTGATGCACCACTGTGCTTACATGTAGAGTAATTTTCTGTTCATTGTGCTGCAAGTTAGCAATGTGAATTTCTCCAGAATAAGTCCTGTTCGTCTCAGTTAGTTATCAAACCAAACCATTTTCTCACTGTGCCTTAAGCAGACATTTCTTTATTCAAAACATATCTGTGGGATTCCTATGAAGGGTTTAACATTTGCCTGTAATGTATCTATCTATAAGCACAGAGTGCTCTAAAGCACAAACAGGCACTAAGCACAAAGTGAGATATTAAAGGGCTGTTTATTTGTCTTTGATCCAATTCAGAATCCTAGAAGGCAATAAAAAGTAGCAAATCAGAAATTACTTCTTTCCAATGTTGTGAAGTCTCCTAGCAGTATCTGTTCCACTTCTTTGCTTCCCTTTTTCCTTCCTTTGTGCATCACTCGTGCCCCTACGTCAGATCATTCTCCAAAAAACCCTATTCAGCCAAAAAACCCCTATTCACACAAGAGTATAGAAGGCCAAATGTAAGGATACAAGTGAAATGGGAAATTTGTCCATTCCTAACAAAGGACATAACTTGTAACAGAAGACTAAATTGTCACTGACAGTTCTGAAAGACAAGCAGAAATTAAATGCATACCCCTGAGTCATTTGAGGACAACGTGAACTGGGTTAGTTCAACATACTGGATCACCTTAGCACTTGATGTGTTTTATTGGTTGATAAATATGTTACCTGTTCTCCATTCTCAGGGATTTAAATCTCCATCTGTATCGTATGGTTTGAAACCCCTCAAAAGAAAATTAGGAGGGCTCACCATCAGAGGAAAATGAATCAGCCCTCATCTCTTCTGAAACAGATGTTTTTAAAGTGAATAGGGCTCTTAACTTGACAAAAAACCCTCTCATGAGGCCTTGAATATGCAAACCACATATGCTCTGTAGGACATGACTGCAGTTTTGTGACATGACTGGGAGTTTTGTGGTTCACACATGCCTAAAACAGGCTGTGTAAAGTACACTATAAAGAGCTAAACAAACCCAACAGTAATATTACATATTTCTGTAAAAAGTGAAGAATCTGTCTGTCCAGGTACAGGTGCATCTGTGTTTGCATGTGGTTGTGCATGTACACACACAATTATTCTTCAAAGGCTCTGCAGTTTGTGTCTTCCTCCTCAGTCTGCAGGCTTCCCCTAACACCTGATGCAGCCTCCCTGTTCCAGGCATTTGTTAGTATCTGTCTCATCAACAAAGTTTCCAGCTATCCCTATGAAGCCCTGGCTACTGCCCTCACTCATCACAGCCATATGGAAAGGAGCAGTGTCTGGATTTCACTGAGCAAAGACTGCATTTATACACCCCAAACTGTACAGCCATTGTGCTGCTGTGCCATCTGCTGATACTCTGTGTTACCAGTTCCTGACTAACTGGCAGTTTTCGGCTTTCCCAGGAAGCATTTTCTGGGCTGTTTCTCCTCCAGCTCTACATTTTATGTTTCTTCTCCAAATTTTCATATTTCTCCTTTGCAGCTCACATCTTTATCCAGGCTCCTTTTGCCTTTCCACCTGCTTGTGGCTCCTTACCGCTCAATCTTATCCAAGAATCTCTTTGATATATTTTCTTCCAAATAAAAACCTTTCAATGAAATTGTAAAAATAGATTTGCTACTAATGTCTGTTGCATTATGGCAAAGAACTGAACCTTGTACCATTTGTAGCAATGGAAAAATATTTTGTTTATAGTCTTTCACACTCTTTTCAATGAAACATTCTGCTTTTCCATCACAGACATGAATTAATGTTTTCAATAAGATTTTCCAGGTATTATCAAATAAATATTACTTTCCTATAAACTAAATCAATTTTTCCTATGATCTTCATCTACTGGACCTATTCTGTGAAGAAACAAAACAACAGTGTAAAGATTTCTGAATAAAAGGTTATGAATAAATATTTTTTTGCATGTTATTTATCCTATAACCATAAAATGCTACTGACATTCATTCTTTTTTCCCCTAGAGAAAGCTATTTTACTCCTTATAAATGAGAAGAAGTAATTTAAATGATCTCATGTTGTCCCTTTTTTAATCTGTTCTTGTATTTGCTCCTCTGCTCATCCAATATTTTTCCATTCTCTCTACTGCTTTTACCAATGGCTGTCCCAGTCATGTAGGTATGGTGACATCCTCAGGCAATTCTCACAACCACTTTTCATACAGCATCCTACTCAAATGTTCAGCATATTCAGATTTTTTCCAATACCCTCTTTACGACTTTTTGGTGTGAACTTAAGGTGTGAACATTTTCAAAGTTTTGAACAATATGAATATGTATATAAGGGTTTCATTGACAAAACCGAGTTAAGAATATGGGGTCAGCATTTTAAATACATGGTCTAGGTGCCTGTAAGCACAGATCAGGTTTACCTAATTATTGGTCAGAGTGACACTGCACACTGTAAATGGTCTGTCCTCTCCATTAATTTTTTTGCTGACAAAGCTGTCTTTGGAAAAACAGATTAAGAGGTTTCAGGAGCTTTGATTCAAATGTAAATGTACATACATAAAGACATACATATATATCTATATGTATGCAACATGGATCACATAATTTTCACCACCGTGACAAGCTCCTGTAAGAGGTTCACAAATCTCTGTGAAGAAGTTCAGGAAGTGCAATCCTACCTCAATAACTTGTTAGTACTTAAGTAAGTATGTCCTCAAACATAATTGGGTGTGTACATGAATGCCAGATTCTGCCTTTTTTCAAACTTTGTTCTTTGCCTTGGTAGTTGCAAGACTAAGTCTCAGCCCGGGTACCTTGGCTCCAGAGATGGTGAGGTGTGTGTCAGTACTTACAGCTGTCCTCCTCCTCCATGAAAATACTGATCACATAACAGGCGTACACAAATCCAATCAGCTGTGTGAAAAGAGAGTAAAAGCCATCATTAGAACACACTGAACATTTATAAAGCTTTTACTACAATGATATATACAGGTATCACAGCTAAATTTTAAAGGTATTTACTTCTATTTCCCACATTTACAAATATCAGTGCTAATGGTCACAACAGCTAAATTAATTTCCTCTCTTTTGCTCATGTTGTATAACATATACTTTATATATTAATATGCATCTTATAGTTTAAAATATTCTCCTAGTCCTAACTGGCATCAGTATTGATGAATACTGCTATAAAGTAATGCTGATGGAAAACATCTGTACCCTGATATTCAGCTACTATTTTCATTTATCTGTTCTTCAATACCTCTGTTTCACATGGCTTTTCCCCAAGAATGTGGGCCCCCTATGCACCTCATATTCTTATTAAAATACCAAAATATTTATTGTCTGCTACAGAATTAAGTCATAGTAACACTTCTATGGAATCCACAAGAGATGTCTTTTGGTGCTGCATAAAATATCCCAGTGAAGAACTGTTAGGCAAAATTTTAAATTGACAGCTGAATTGTCATGATGCAGCTGAACAGTAAAACTGGGTTATGATTCACTGACAGCAGGAAACACCTTATCAGTAGTTTATCTTAACTGTGCAGGAAATGAACAGTATCATTTCCCCAAAGAAAAACAACAGTCAAACCATGCCATTATTTTAACAGCAGCACCCGTGAAAACATCCTCTTTAACCCAGATCTGTGTCACTTGTGCCACCAAGGGGAAGGGATTAAGATCTTTAAGATCAAGAAATAGAAAGTCCACTCACTCCTTATCCATGTAGACAAAATGTTTTCTTATGACCATGACCAGAGATGAGGAAAATCCCACTGGGCAAGGAAACCTATTAAACTGCACAGCCAGACATGTCCAATCTTCAGAAAATATTGTTTGTGCAGCTGTACACAATTCATGCTATCTGAAAGCCTTGAAAAGACTCTTCATGAGAGATTTCAAAAATAGCCCAGAGATTAGTTTTAAGAACACTCATTTTTCTCTGGTCCATTCAAAAAATCTAATTAAAATAGTTATTCTAAGGATGTCATGGATCAGCCATCTGAGAAAGAGGTAATTTAATAGTTACCTAGACAGGTATAAGCTCCTTCAGAAGCAGAGAAATCATTCCAACCTGCTTTCTGGTTGGGCTGCACTAGGAGCTTTACAAGCAGCTCCAAAAGCCTCTCTGCAGACAAAAAGCTTGTCCACACAAGGGAATTCAGGGAAGTTAAGATGAATTAACTAAAGCTGTGAAATCAATGCACATAAGATAAAGTACATTAAATCCCTGTGTGGCCTTTCCCATTCAGAAATAAAGTGGTCCTAGTTCACTGCAGCTTAATCCTTCTCCAAGGGATTAATCTTCCCATGGAGAATTAAGCTACAGTATGCTGAAGCTGAGCTACTTGTGAATGAGGGCTGTCACAGCACTGTGGCACAGTCCTGTCGGACCTTCCTCTCCAGGGCATTCACCTCACTGGTGTTTTGACAAAAGTGACTTTAATCCAACTTTTCTCTCATTCTGGGCAGACTGTAGGATCAGCAGCTTCTCTGACTGCTTTTTTGTGTCCAGTTTGCTGTGTGGTATTGCCACAGTCTCTCTCAGGTGAAGAGCACTTTGTTGCACTGATGCTCTGAGCCAGCTAAATGCAATCCAGCTCTGGAGGAGGTGTTTGCTTGGGGTAGATCAATGCTTGAGCTGCCCATCCCCATGTGCCTGGTGCTGTGGAGGCTGCAGCAGGATGGGAGCCACAGATACAGCAGGGCTGGCTGGGTCACCGTGTGCTCACTTCACCTGCTGAGAATTGTCTGGGTGATTAGGAACAGTCCAGCTCCTGCTGTTAGTGACAATGGGATCTTACAGTTCTGTGACAGCACATCCAGGGTCAGCATTGGCATACAGACTCCTTGACAGATTAACCACATTTTTTTCTTCAACTTCACAGTTTAAAGCACCTTTCAGGCATGACAACTAAAACAACACACTATAAAGGCTTCCAAGAGATCAAAAGAAAAATCATACCTCAGATGCAGTGCCTGTGCCACCTGAAGGTTACATATAATTTAAAAAATATTGCATTAGCACCACAGAAAAAACAGAACATGGGTGATTTTTCATAACAGGATGTCACCTGTCACCTGTTTGTTTACAATGTTTCCTGATCACCATTTGTGTTGTGCAATTTGACTACATAAGTCACCTGCGTTTGTTTCTTTTTCCTAAACATGACTAAAATATTTTGAAGAGTAAAACTGCTGAACAAATGATGAACATGATAGAAATGAACTGCAGTACAGGTTGTTTGTGAAGGAAGTTCATATATTACAATTATTTACTCTTTCCCCAACATGTATTTTTTCTTATTAGTAGTATTCTGTATTAATTTAACTTTATGAATACAATTTCTCCTCTATATGTACATGTGTAGTCTGTATCCATACATATGATATAAAACATATCTCTGTAAGTGCTTCCAGCAGATTTCTCAAATGTCGAAGGTGCTGGACAAGTGGATAAAGCACAGCAAGACTTCCACTCTAACAAGTATTAAATTACCTGACACAGAGAAAGCAATATGGAAAAGTGCTCCAAAAAGTCTTCCAAAAATGTGGTCATGACAAGCCTGAGTTTTAACAGTCCTAAGAGCTTACATCTTGCTCTTTCAGTAGACCTTCTCCTTAATCTTTTCCCACTCTCTTCAATGTTTGAAACACACTTTGCCTAATCGATGACATTCTTGCAAAATCAGCAGCCTTTCTCTCCTTCTCAGAAATACATTTCTTTATATTCCTCAGCATTAGAAATCACTGCTAGCTGTTGTATTTGTGATGTATATTTGTTTAAAACACACCATTTCCCCCATCTGCTTAGTTATTAATACCAGAAGAAATAATAATAAAAAATATTCACCCTTTTTCAATTTCCTGGTCTTTTCAAGGGGAAAAAAAGAGATGGCTAACCATAACCCTCCAGAATCCAACAATGCCTTTCTGTAGTTAACTGTCAGAATGCATGTTTCTGAAAGAATAAAACAACAAGGAGAAAAAAGAGCCCTTTAACATCAATTGTCAGGTATTGCTGCTCAGGGGGTCAGCAATGCTTGGTTTGTAACTAACAAACAAGTAGTTGGATATTTGATATCTACAGCAGCATTAGCAAGAAGTGATAAAGTGGGAATATACCCTTTGGCACATGAGGCCTGTTTCCAGGTCCTTAAACAGAGTTACAGCCGCCACTGTGTGAATATTTTTGCAAATGAATTAATTAAAATCTCTTATTTTGTGCTATTGATGGACATGCTAATAAAATATTTATTCCAACAAATTACTTTTGGTATCTTGATTAACACAGCTGCTGTTTAATTAATAGTGTTCTGCTCATGTGAACCCATCTAGCCATCATGCTAATTGCCAATCTTGCCAACTGGAAATGTTGGCTATTGGCCTGGCACCAAGTGATAGACTTAAATGTGTGTCCCCTGATAACTAAAGCAAATCTGATGCATGTGGGCTGGAAGATACTTGAGTTTCAGTAATCATCCAAAGGGACTAGTGGAGTGATTGGAACAGGATGTCCAAAGCATCAAAGATCACTAGCACCTTAAAGTATACATAGGAGCCTCTGGCTTGATCCAGAGAGAAAAACAGATGGCCAGGAGGCCTTGACAGCATTAAGTTCAAGGCATGGAAACCTTTGGGGATGCCTGCACTGTACAAGACTGCCTGTCTTACCTGGAGAGCCCAGTCTAGTTAAGTGCCTCAGAAGACACCTGTCAGTGCTATTCTGCAGAAAATCAGGCGGGAAATTGTGGGTAGAAGCTGCTGTCCCCAGCCTTCATCCATCTGTGCAGTGGTTAGAGTACACACCTTTCTCTAGAATGAATAAGCAATACAAAAAATACTCAGCTTTCTCAGGGAACCACAGAACGGTTTTCTTTGGAAGGGACTTTCAACCTCTTCTAGTTCAACCTCGCTGCCGTGGGCAGGAACACCTTTCACTCAGCCAGGTTTTTTCAAATTTCACCCAATCTGTCCTTGATCACTTTCAGGCATGAGGGATCCAAAATTGCTCTTGGCAACCTGTTCAAGTGCCTCACCACCCTCATTGTAAAAAACGTCTTCCCTCTGTTCAATCTTGATCTATGCTCTTTCAACCTGCAACACTTACCCTTAGCTCTCTCACCACAGAGCATGGTAAAAAGCCTCTTTCCATCTTTCTTATAAGCCCTCTTTATAAATTGAAAGGGCAAAATGAAGTTTAAGTAGTCCCAACTCTCTCATGGCCCTCTAAGTGAAGTATCATGAAAGCAGAGTAGAGGGGTAGAATCTCCTTGTTTGACCTGCTGGCTACACTTTTTGTGATGCAGCCAAGGGTACAATTGGCTTTCTGGACTGCAGGTGCAGTTTGCTGACTCATGTTAAGTTTGTCATCCACCACGATCCCCAAGTTCTTCTCAGCAGGGCTCCTTTTGTGCCACTCAGCCTGAACTGATATTATGGATTGCCCTCAGGCAGGTGCAAGATCTTGCATGTGGCCTTTTTGAACTTCATGTGGTTCACATGGGCCCACTCCCTGAGCCTGCCAAGGTCCCTCTGGGTGGCATCTCTCCCCTCAAGCCCATCAACAGCACCACTCAGCTTGGTGCCATCAGCAAACCTGCTGAGGGTGGACACAATACTGCTAGGTCAGTAACGAAGACATGAAATAACACTGGTCCCACTGTGGGCCCTTGAGTGATACCACTTGTTATTGAACACTGAGCCACAATTCTTTGGATGTGACCATACAGCATTTTTAGACCCATCGGAATTTTCCTGCCAAAACCCTTATTTCTTCAATGAGTAGCTGATAAGTGTTGCTGAATTCTCCAAGTCATAGTGAAGGACAGGCTCAGGATATGAGAAAGAGTTGTCATGTAGGCTATAAGTTGGCAGAGACTTCAGTGTGGAGTCCACAAAGGGATTTCTTATTAGTGGAACATGGGTACATTGATATGACGTTATTATCAAGGCTTTTGATGCATAATTTATTTTCTGCTGATATCCTTAGGTAGAAATAAAATAGTAGTAGTCTCTGTTATTTTTCTCCCATGCAGGCAGCAGAGTCTCAAGAGGACCTTAATGCTTTAGCCTAACTAAAATCTCCAGGCTTAAGCTGTGGACATCTGCATGAAATGCAAATACCTGGTTTAATAGGAGTGAAATAAGATTATATAATTGTCGATTATTAAACTGAGAGAAACTATTAAAACATGTAAGAAATTAAAAAACTAATCATTTGAGCAAATATATGCTGTGAGATATAATTGCTTTAATAAATGGATATTATTAGAATATATCCTATTAAAAATAAGAATCAAACTGAGTGAAAAATGTATGTTTACTTGCTAATTAATGTATTTTAATAGTTACTACTTAATGTGGATTAACCTTTCCTTAGGAAAGCAAGGACAAATGCAAAATAAAACTAGAGTGATGATTTAAATCAAGGCTGTTTTCTGCAGACTGAAATTCTTTTTATTAAAATTGATGATTTGGATAATTTTGATTTAAATCTTCCTGCTTTGCTTTGTCATCATCAGCTGTGGTTTTTAAATACACTCACAGTATGAGATTTTTTTCCTATCAGCTTCACATACTGCAGTTCCACTGGTTCAAAGTAGATATGTGAGTCTTCCCTAAGTATTTAAGATTACATGAAGCAGTGCCCTGGGCTATCAGGTTAATCTTCAAGGTCAGGTATACAACAGGTCACTTAACCACTGTTAAGCACCTACACAGAGTTTTGCAGGGATCTTGTTGCAACAAGAACAAGAACCATCCACATAAACAAAATAAATGTACAGTACTTCTGGCTCCAAGAGGATGTGTATTGGGGTGCCCAATACCTCTGAGGGTCCAGCCCTTACAGAGAAACGGCTTAAAATAATTATTGTGACAGCATGGTTGAGTGTGTCTTGAAAAATCAAAAAGGTTTAATAAAAGCAAGAAAATAATGCAAAACAAAGAACAAGCCAAGCACAGTACAAGGACAGGTCCCATGTACCTGCTAAAACACCTCAAGAATGCACTGAGCACCTTTGTTCTCTCTCTTTAGTACTCCATAGTTCAGGGGGGCTATTTGGCCCCTGGCCCAATGAAAAATCAGGCTTTGAGCTACAATTTCCAAGCCCAATCAATGCCTCCGTGCTGGCACTGAGCCAGTTACAGTGAGAAGGGCACGGAACTTTCTAGTTAAACTTCCTAAAATGTCTAGAGATAAACTGAAACTCTTTCCTTTATATAGAAATGCCCACTTGGGGGTGGGGTATGCTTTCCTACAGATGTGACATTGTAGGTAAACTAGGTTTGGAAGATTTCTCCAATCAAAATGGAAACTGTGCTTCACACTCCTCCTTCTACACATCCAGTCCACCCAGATTGTCATCGCACTGAATACAGCTTTTTCTTGACTTCTTTTTTACTGATGAGAGCTGAAAATCATTATTTCTTATTTATCTCTGGGGTTCTTCAAAACCGTAAATTGATAAACACAATTCCTTTTATTCTGCAAGATGCTTCACTATTACCCAATTTCCCACAAAGACTGAGGAAGTATCAAAGGAGAAGAAATTTTTGAAACTGAATCTTTATGCATAAAAAATTTGTAGGATACAAAGCTTCATAAGATGTTTTAAATTGACCTTATAAAATGGAAACTGTGTAGCAAGAGTGAATTTTCTGAGCAAAAAGGTAAAAATGCATTAAATTAAATAAAAGCATCCTGACTATTACTATCTCCTGATTAGCATTTTCAGAAGAGCTAACAACTACTGAGGAAAAGCTGAAACATGAGTAGTTAATCTTCTTAGCTACCAACTTGCCACTAACACTTTTATTACTCTGCAGAGAGGACTGTAAAACCCTTTTCCTCCCTTAAAGACTAGAATACTGCTAAAACAGAATCGGAGATACATAAGGGAAACAGGATATTACTCCAGTATCTGTGTGTATACACCATTCAGCAAGATAGAAATACGACTAAGATTATCAGGCACAAAGAAATCAGAACTCTGCATATTTCAAGACAATGACAAAGGAAAAAGATCCAGAATATCAGCATTATATAGCTGGAGCATAATAATAACCATTTCCTACTATAGTATATAGTTATCCAATTATATGACTCTATACAATTATGCACACTATCTGCTTGATTCTAAACATTTTACTAGAAACATATTGTAAAAGTGCATAATTATAGATAATTTCAAAACTGAATGCATTTTTTTTTTGAATTAAAGAACAGAGTCTCAAAGGTATGTCTGCATTTTCCAGAATTATATGATGAAATGCATAACATTTTACACTGGTAGCAGAGGGAGACTCAGCCTGAAAGTACTTAGAAATCTAAAACCATTAAAGCACACAACTGGAAAAATGTCCAGAAAACATAGTAGAAAAAGGTAGCAGAAATCGCTGAAGTACACTATGTTGTCTGATTTTTTTTTTCCCTCTCCTTCATCTTCCTAAAATCTATTTGATTTGAGTTGAATAAAATTCAGGCTGTAGGGGTATTGTCTACCAATTTAATCAGCACGGCACAGTGTCAGTCTGGTCCCACTGTGCCATTTGCAGCTGTAATGGAGAGTTCCTAGAGACTACAACTCTGATAGCCCTAAATGTGCTAAGGACTCTAAAATTGGGTGACAGGAACTTGAGGGTACTTTTGCTATGTATTTACTGTGAAGAAACAATTGAGTAGATACTAAAATGTCTATTCTTAAAATACATAGAGGTTGTATTTTATGTTGTATGTTGACTAATACTGCAGGAGACAATTCCTCTTGCACACCATCTAGCTGGCACTGGGAGCCCAGCAGCATGCTGGAAAAGACTACTACACATCTTAGCTACTGTGCTTTTTAAGTTCTATCTTGTATTTGCTGTTCTCAAGTTCTTGTTCCCATTGTGTCTCTATAGCTTTAAATTAACAATTGTATTGACAATCTAATTTTCCCAGGCCAATATCAGAAACTTTGTTGCCTGCACTTGGTCTGGGAATTTATTTCTCCAGCAGCATAAAAATATAATTACCCCTGTTACCCAGCTGGCCAAAATGACTTTACCAATTAAGAGGAAGGACTGATGTGTTATGTTGCCAAGGTGTGTCCCAGCTTTGTTAGGGCTGAGAGCAAGAAGGAAAACTTAGTGTGTTTTCTCTCCCCTCTTGCTCCTTAGCACAGCTATGGGTTATTCTCCCTCCATTGCTTCTGCTGTGAGTCCTTAGAAATAATATCTTGGGTTCTGAGACCTGAAAGATGGAGGATTGAACAAACTGTGTAATCCAATCTTGTGTATAATTCTGTAGGTCACAGAATTTCACCTAGGTGCTTTGTTAACACTATGATATTGTCAGAGTAACCCTTACAGACTAGGTTGGGGTACTGGTGCTCCAAGATGAGTTATGGCCATAGAAGTGAACTGGGAACCTTTGTCCTTTACTCAGAGAAGAGATTAGAAATAAACCCTAAGCATTAATTCTTATCTCTTCGGTTGCCTATTGTGTGATACAGATCTAAATTTCTTATTTGGAATGAAAAGGAAGTCTCAGTATGTAAAAACACTGAACACAGTATTTAAACATGACTAGTCAAACAGTGTTTTATCTTGGAATATATTAATTGCTTGTTAATGATACAACTGGATACAGGGAAAGTCAAAACCGTAAAATAAAGCCAGCCTTAAACATTGAAAGTTTAAGAGTGAAACAATGGAAAGTGAAGGGGATGAGGGTGGTAAGAAGGAAGAGAAAGGAGATCTACATCTGAGCAGACTCTTAACAAAACCACCAAAAAAGAACTGGATAAACAAGTGAGACTTTACATCTATCTTTTCTCCAGTGCATAAAGAAAATAAAAGTCATCCTAAGAACAGGGTCAAAGTTCTCATATTTAACTCAATGACTAATTAGTTTGTCAGCTGAATAACAGGAACTGAGAAAACCCTTTACATCTAATTTTACAATAAACAAGAGAAGACATGATCTTCCTTCATTTCTGCCAAACTAACTTTGTGTTATTTGCTTTTGTATTTTCTAAATACCTGGCTTTTATTTGCTTTCACTTTTACTTATCAGTGCTAAGGATAATTTCAGAGCTTGCAAATCACACTGCATTTCACATCTATTGATATAACAAAGAAGTTCAGGTTTGATGGTGTCCTGTAACCCAAAGTATTTTCTAAAGTACTAATCAGGTAATGACTTTGCCTCCACCTAAGCTGCACATACCACTTTGGAAGCTGGTAATGAAATCAGAAGAAAGAATGAAAGAAATATCTGCCTGTGACTAAAGCCAATATAAATCTCTTTGGCATGTGACAAGGTACTCGGGAAGGTTTTTTGAATCCCAGGGAAACCGATTATGCATGCAGGGGGTACAAAAGCAAAGTGCTTTCAGAACAGCAGAATATTGCAAATCTTGGCCATTTTTTATGCTAATACTCCTTTTAAAATTCTTTCACTGCTTATACTGCAATTATGGAAGATGTTCTTTGTTGATAGAATGCCAAAAGATATTTTTTCCCTCCTTATTAGAACTGAAGGCACATAATGAGAGTATTATTTCCACTTACTTCTTACAACAGATCCAGAGAATGCATTTTAATTCCAACAATTCACTGAAATCTGTAAGAATGACTTCTTTTCTACTGAATCATTTCTTTTCCTTCATGCACAATGCAAATAAGACATGCATGAAACAATTATATGACCATGAGGCAGTACACATTTAAAGGCAAACAAACAGTGACATGGGAACAAAAATATCTAGTTCAAGATTTCATTGAATTATGACAGTCTGATCCCCACTATTAGCTAAAAGCACTTTTATAGATATACCTTAAATACCCAAGTAATAATAGCTAAGACTGAACATAATGTTATTCTGGCCCCTGCTAATCCATAAAGATGGTTTAAAAATCATATGAAAAAATTGCAAAGCTTTCAGTAACAACAGTTATGCCACAGCAGTAAGTCAAGGGAGGTGAGTCTCTTCCTTTGGCTTGCTTTGGTCTAGCAAGACCCCACCTGGAGTGCTGGGTCCAGCTCTGGGGCCCCCAACATAAGAAGGACATGGACCTGCTGGAGTGAAGCCAGAGGAGGCCATGAGAGTGTGGAAATTCATATAAGGCAGCATGAATGAGCACAGGTTGTCCGAAAACTTTTCTTATAATCTGGTTTGCAGGGCAGGATGGAAAAGGAGCATACAGTATTTCTCTCTGTGGGTATCAATTCCAAAGTATTTTTGGATACTGCATAGTTCAGTGTTCTTCTTCTATTACTATTTTGTTTAATATATGCAAAGAAAACCACACCAAGACTCTGTCCACCAGACTTTACTTCTTTTGCCTTTTTGAGTGTATTTGTTGAAATACTATGGTGATGAACAATAGCAGATTACAGATAGAAGAGGTGGAGATAGGATGACCTTTCTTGATCATCCCTTTGTTTTTCCTAATCAATTTTCATCTAACAGCATATTTAGTAGATCATCTACCCCACGTGTGCTTGTGCTTGTGTATGAATATGTCATATTTAAACTATAGAACAAATGATTCAGTTTTGAGCCACAGCTGAACTGGGTTTTTTTTGTCTTTGGAAGGAACAATACTATAATTAGAAACATGGCAGAATTTATGCGCTTGGCAGCTAATATAACAGCCTCTTCACTCAGCACAAACTGTAATTATTCAATATGAAGACATGGGGACAAATATGACAGAATGGTGTAGGATGAAAGATTGTGGAAGGGGAAAGCCATGTCCTTTTTTTATCTTACCCACTGTAGTTCTCACTATGGATAACATTGTTTAATTTGTTCAAGCTGCTACCTGAATGTGCAGGAAGTACTAAAACACAAACACACACACATACGTCCTTATAATCCTTTGTGGAGTGGTCTGCTGTGATATGCGAGAAACAAGAATACCATAAAAGCTGCAATGTTATCAGTTTGCTCAGGTATTCCCAGTTAAACTGTGTGCTAAATGGCTTTTATGCTGGATTCCCACTGGGCAGAAAAGCTATCAAGAATTGCAGTGAAGCTTTGCTTTCTATCAGTGCCTAATGAATTTCCAAAGCTGCTTCTCCCATCATGTCTGACCCATTGTGATCTCTTCTATCACACGTCCCTGGCACAGTTTATTAGTAGGTGGCCCCTGTATACATGTTGTGGCTTCATGTCCTGTTCACTCCTGTTTCTTACCAGCAACTTGCACTTGGCACTGCACCCCACCACTCCCTTTACCTTCATCTGGGTCTGATTCTGCAGCCTGAAGCCCAGAGTGCATCCAAAAGGAGCATTTCCTTTCCAAGGTATCTGAGCTCAGCCTGTAACCAGGCAGCATGCACACACACAAGCTACGCTGGAGCCATTCTAGAAAGGATTTTTCTCCCACTACCAGTACAAACCCACCACATGCATCCCTTCATGGCTGGTGAATGTGTGCCCACAGGTGGGGTATATGGGAGGCATTTCCTTCTCTTGCCCCAGAGCCAAGTGTCAAGATGTTTTAGCACACGGGAGGTAGACTTGGCCCTAACTACTGCCCTGGGGCTACTCCTGCAAAGAAGTGCAAAAACAGCAAGAGAGTCTGGCTCTGGCAAAAGCAGCTGCTCACCTGCTGCACTGAGTATGTCCTGGTTGGAGGCTGGTTTCACTTGGAAGTGTTTTTGGAGTACCTGGCTCTGGCTCATCTAGGCTGAGCTTCTGGTTACAGTAGGTAGTTTCTTTCTGGGAAACAAGCTCAGATTTAATCTAGGACAGAGGTGAGGGTGCTTATTTGGGTCATGTTCTGGCATGAAGAGAGACTCTGTATTTCCCAGCCTGAAGGAGATTATGTCAGGCAGAGAAAATGTTAACTTGCTTCTGCTCCCTCTCCTTGCATCCAGAACTGGGATGGATGGATCTTTGCCAAGAAATCTTCCCCTGTACATTAGGGACACCAGAGCCTCAAGAACATGTCCTTAGTCGTTGGAAGAAACCTTATTAAACATGGAGAGAAGCTGAAGGTATCACCAAAACAGGCACCTTCATCTGGAATGGCACAGACATCTGGAATATGTTTCTAGGGTTCCTGTGCTCTTGGCCAAGGTGTTTGAAGTCTCTTTCTTTTCTTTCTTTCAGGTACAAATAAGTTTAAGCCTACTAAAACATGCTGTGCAGCTCAGGCTAGCTGAATAAATACCTGGCAGGTTAAACTTTATGTCACTCTTTCCCCTACTGAAACAATCCCCTCATAGTGTGAGCAGAAGTAGAGCTGGCTCATTTAAAGGTAGGTCTATTTTAATAGTAACTCTCACAGTTCTTTGAAATGTTAGCTTTTACAAAAGCCAGTTTAGACCAAAAGGAAAATAAAAGAGAGGCAGTTTGGCTTCTGTAATAAGCAAATTGGCACAAACTGTAATTATTCAATATGATGTGGGAACAAACATGACAGAATGGTGTAGAATGAAAAATAATAGAAAGGGAAAGCCATGTCCCATATTAAAGTGCTTTGGGGAATAATTCAGTTGATACAGAACACTTACACCTCCAGAAATTTCTTTGACCAGATCCCTAACCACAGTTCTCAGTAATTACATGCTGTCATGGAATAAAAACTGTTCATCTCTTAATCTCATAGATGAGAATAGAATAGGCCTGGGCTATTTCAAATGGGAGGGACCTACAGCGATCATCTAGTCCAGGTGCCTGACCATTTCACTTCTAAAGGCTAAAGCATGTTATTAGGGGCATTGTCCAAATGCCTCTTATGCACTGACAGACTGGGGGCATTGACCACCTCTTTAGGGAGCCTGTTCCAGCATTGCACTACTTTCATAGTCAAGAGATGCTTCCTAATGTCAAGCCTGAACCTTCCCCTGCAGCTTTAAACCATCCCCACACATCCTATCACAGGATATCAACACTGAAGAAAAGATCAGCACCTGCCTGTACGCTTGCCCTCCTCAGAAAGCTGGAGAGAGTAATGAGGTCACCCCTCAGCCTCCTTCTCTCCAAACAAGCTGAATATCCTTAGCTGTTCCTCACAGGATATAGTCCAACCCTTTCAGGGGCTTTGCTCCCCTCCTCTGGGTGCATCCAAGGACGTTCACATCCTTCTTAAACTGTGGGGCCCAGAATTGCCCACAGCACTCTAGGTGGGGCCACCCAGATGCAAAACACAATGGTATTAATCATCTCTTTAGACTGGCTGGTGATGCTGTATTTGATGCACCCAAAGGTGAGTTTGCCCTCTTGGCTGCTAGGGCAAAGTGCTGACTCTTCCTGAGCCTGCTGCCACCCAGCACCCCAAAAAGTATAAGGATATATAAACCATGTATGATTTACACAAAGGAGCAAAGCAAAACAAAAGTCCACTGCAAAATGTTGTAGATGGATCTCACGCACTGAGTGACTGGGTAATAAAATTAGAGCTGAAATTCTATGTCAATAAATCCAAAGTAATGCACATAAAAACCAGCTGTAACTACACATAGAGAGTAAGAGGCTCTAAATTTGATATTAGCTCTCAGGAAACTTGTGAATAGTTCATTATAAACCTCAGCTCAGTGCTCAGTGGCAGTCAGAAAGGAGAATCAAACAGCAGAAAAGCAATAGAAAAGAAAGTAGAATACATCATTATGCCACCATACAAATCCCTTGTGTCCTGCATCCTCAGTGCTACACACAGTTCTTTCTCCTCGTCTCAGAAAGGAAGTAGTTGAATCAGAACAATTACAGAGAAGGGCATCAAAGATAATCAAAGCTATGAGTGGGTTTAGAAAAGGGAGAGATTAGACAAATTCACCTTTGGAAAGGAGACAATTAATGACAGAATCATAGAAAAAATAAAATCAGGAATGACTTGGAAATGATAAATACAAAATAATTAATCCCACTTTTCATTATATAAGGACAATGGAAAATCAAACCAAATTACCAGATCACAGAAAGGTGCTGCCTTTCATCACAAACTGATGGAAGGACACTTTCCACACAAATCAGAAATAAACTATGGAACCCACTGCCCTGAACATGCTGGAGAGATCAGTCCTATAGATGTATCAAAAGCTGTTCTTTTCAGGGAAAAACATTGATCAAAGGCTGTGAGAAACCAGACGTCCCATATGACAGGGAAATCCCAGCCAATATAACCAGGAGAAGTTAAGCCTTCATTTTTACTGCATTGAATATGTCAATTTATTACTATTTACATTTGCTAAATTCAGCTGTAAATGTTTTAGCTGGAAAATGAGGAGCATGGATTTCGAATGCACACAATGGGAAAGAGATTAAAATATTAACTCTGGGCTTAATGTACATATTGTAATTTCAGCCCAGTATTTGTTGAATTGAAATGAATAAATTGAAGTCCCTTGGAATCAGGTTTTGAACTTCATAAGGAATGGTTTAGCTAGGTATGCTGCCTATTCCAGATGAAAGGGAAGATGTGATGTTGATGCTTCCACAAAAATATTGAGAATAGATATGAGTGATGATCACCCATTATGTTAGATTTCTAGGATTTCTCTCAGCAGTTCATAATCTAAAATTTCCTTGCAACCTCATTAATTGTGACAAATATGGGTTGTGATTGGAGCGGGGCCAGAAAAACTTTTTTTGTTTAATTAGGACTAAATTGTCTATTACAAAATGTCAAAATACTTTACAGATTTTATTCTGAAGTCTTTAAAAAGTCAAAAAAAGTCACATTAATCAAGCAGACTTTGCAATAATAAAAAAATACAACTTAAGAACAAAAACAAGTGCAAGGGAAAAAAGACCTTTCAAATGGAAAGAATGATGTGTTACATTAATTGTCACGTTTCTAAAATACTGCCCAGCTCACTGTGGGATGCATTTTCACAACCATCTCTAAAACTGATGTCAGTCTGGCAAGTAGTAACCTATGAGCTCTTGGTATTTTTCAGATTCTTCATCCACTGTCAACTTAGTAAATAAGTTGCAATATATAGCAAGGCTTTTGACACTGTCTCCCACAACATCCTCATAGCTAAGCTCAGGAAATGTGAGTCAGATGAAGGGACACAGAGGTGAATCAAGAACCATCTGAGTGGCTGAGTTCAGAGGTTTGTGATCAGCAGAGCAGAATTCACATGGAGCCCTGTAGTAAGTGCATTTCCCAAGGGTAAATACTGGGTCCACTCTTACTCAATTTGTTTATCAATGACCTGGATGAAAGGATGGAATGTACCCTTAAGTTTATCAAATTCTTATATAGCTTTTTATAATTCTTAAATTTGACAATTTGGGGAGCCCAGTGCAAACTAATAGCTGTTATTTTTTTGCAAATTTTAATATTCTTAAATATTGTCATTTGTTTTAGAACACAGTCATTCTGTCTTATGTATGGCTTCTCTAAAAATCTGCATCACTGTGAAGAAAAAATGAAGTATTTCTTACATTTCTATAGAGGTAAGAAGTGCTACTATAGAAACTTTAAAATTTGTATGATCTTACTGACTTTCATGAAGAAAGTCCTGAGAGATTTCCTTTTGATGTTGTAATACATAAACCAAATAATATCTATAAGAAATAACATTGAATGGGAAAACAGCTTGCATACAGCAGCCCTGAACTACTAGAGATGACAATTCTGAGAGGAGAACAGTGGAACAAGCACATTAAGCACCCAGGAACCTGATTGCAGTGACCTGAGATGGAATGTAGCTTCCAGGGGCAAAGAGATCCATGAAAAAGAGAAGTTCAGGAAAGTGATCAGACTGACTGGAAGAACACACACTGAACAAGTACAAACTTTTCCAAGCAGAAACATAGAAAGTGATGCATTTGGCTCAGTAGTGGTCTTCTGGATGACCTGCATACAAATTAGAGAGAAAAATATAAAATAACACCAGAAGTGTATGGGGATGAGCTCAGAAAGATCAAGACAAGATACAACTAAAAAGAGAATAAAGCATAATAAGAAAATACTCAGTGGCATAAACTAATAAAGGGCATGCTCAAGTAATGAGCTGTCACAGTCCTCAGTGATACAACCCTGCCTGAGGCTGCAGGTTCATGTGGCAACAGTAATTATATTCCAGATGGAAACATCTCCTCCAGGACTGGAGGCATGGGTTTGAGATGTGGATGTAAGGCTTGGCTAGGTTCCATGGCGCTGCCTTCAGGGGACTACAGACCTTAAGGTGGCAAAAACCCTCAATGTCTTTTCTCTTTACTCCCTTCTTCAGCAGAAAGAAACCATTACCTGTGGTTGGTGAAGTAATGCAACTGACACTCATAAGGGACTCAGGTGAGAATAAGGAAGAGAGTGTTACTGATCATCTGCCTAAAATAGAAAGCTGAAAAAATTCAGATGTACTAGTCCTGGTAAATTCACCTCAGAGCATGTAGAAGTCTGGCTAAAGCAATCTGAAGCATGTTAGAACATATTTGTAACAATATAATGAGAACAGGAGAGGCTGAAGATCAGAAAATCAAAGATTGTACCCATCTCTTTACACAAAGACAGGAAAAAAGAAGAGAAAGAGAAGACAGAATTCAATCCCTAAGTTCATTTACTAGAAACTTCTTAAAAAAAATCAAATTATTACTTAGTAAACAAACATACTAGTAGGACAAAGTGCTAAGTACTGAATCATGTTATATCAAGTCTGCTCCTTCTTAGGAGAGATAATGGACTTTGTAGTTAGGGGAGGAGAATCATATGTGACAAATCTTGATTTTAGTAAGCATTTTGATGTTGTTTGACATTCTTATAAGCAAACTATGAAAATACTGCTTAGACCAAAGTACTGTTGTATAGACTGAACAACTGGCTTGAAAACTGAACTCAGAAATAGCTACTCATTTTCCTCCATTAAATTAAGAGACAGTTGTTGATGGGGCTCTGTGGAATTCCACCTGGGCCCAGTTCTACCCAGCAGTTTCAGCAGTCACTGGCTTATCTGCAGACACCATGACCTTAACAATTCCAAATGAGTAGGTTGGCAGTGGTTGCAAACCCCATGGTGGGCAAAAATAGAATTAAAATAATATTGGCAAATGGACAACAGGTCTGGAGAAAAATAGAGTCCAAGTGCAAATTACTGTACTTGAGTAGGAATAAGGACTAATCAACTACCTGAAGACAAAATAGGGTGAACAACAGGCTACATAGCAGTTCCAAAGAATAATGAACCACACCCTGGCTGTGGCTGCATAATGTCACACTATTGGGCAAAAACTAGACATCATGCTGGGATGCAAAACTGAATTTTAAGGTGAATCAGAAATGCCCTGGAACACAGCAGCAGTGTGGCATCAGATGACAGGTTGTGTATATTTTGTAGATTGCCCTTCAGCAAAGAGGAGAACCAATCAAAGAGATTTCAGATGAGAATTATAAGGATCATCAAGCATCTAGAAAACATAACATCTTTGGAAATCTTATGATACTAAATTACACACTCCTTTAAAACTTCTGGACCTGGGAGTCTGCATTTACAGTGTATTGTTAGTTTTCATTGTTCATAGAAAAATGAAGTGCAAAGGGCTTCTTCAGATTGCTGCCACCTAAACCACTTATCAAACAATTTTATTCTAGAAATAATAAGTTACTGTCAGAGGATAAAAATCTTAACAGAGCTTTTCAAATTCAATTACAACATGAAACAATTACTAATATCAAAAGACTCAAGGCTTTTCTTATTAATATTTTGAAGCAGCATGACAGATTATTTTGAGTGTGTCAGTAATGATTCATACTTCTTGTTGAGTACCCATTGTAAGGGAGCATGTAAGACAGTTGAACTGTCTTTTTTTGGACCAATATATGAAAAACATCATTAAAGTCGTTATGAATCTAGACAGGGTATAACCTTGTCTGACAGCTGTGATGAGAGCAGATGAGATGCAAAGTAGAATTTGATTGCTTCAGGTTTTGTGCTGGCTACTATGTGGGCAAGATTCAATTATTATGAAAAATAAATGACACACGGGAAATCTGCCCAAAGCTGAAAACAGAAACAAGTTGTGTGTGGGTGTATTATTCTCTGATGGTGAAGAGACACTATTCAAGATCTTCCAAACAGGCTAAATAAAACATCACCATGAAACAGTAAACATCTTCAACATGAAAAAAAAAAAAAGTTAATTACCACTGGATGCTGGGCTGTACATGAGAATAACTCTGTAATTCTTTCTCAGAAACACCTTTGAAACATTGCCAGATAGATGTCCAAATGTCCACACCCACCCAGAAGGTAAATGATGCCTAACATATGCATCTACTATAAATTTAGGAATCATATACTGCTTTGCCAAGCCTCCAGCTGCCACTCCTGGAGGCTGATACCTTGTAGGTCTAGCTTCACACCCCCTTACCATACACAGATATCTAAGGCATTTAAAATAGCCAGCTGAAATCTTGGTGGGGTAGGACAATCACACCAAATACTTTCATTTAGAAGCCACAAGATATTTTCCCAACTGAGGGAGAATGAAAAACTACTGAAATGAGCACACAAAGAAAGAAAGAAAGCTGAAAAAACCCCCCAACTATTACACAGAATGATAATATTTTATAATTACAACATTTCAACACAGAAGTTTCTGAAAGCTGTATCCATCTCAGATTTCTACAATGGATCAAGAGGTTACACCAGCAAAAAACCCACTGTTTTATCTTTTTGTCAGGAAATGAAATTGTCACCTTTGTAGTAAACAACAATACCCGTAGTATGCTTTGTTCATTTTCTGATTTTCCCGTTTCACTATATGCCTCTCCCATCTGTTTTGTACCCATGCTGTGTCCCATCTGCAGTACAGAAGGTGAATAATCCAGATGGGAAGAATTTTCTCTGCATATTTTTCTGTACAAAACCCTGGGAAATTAGATACTTTGACTGATATTTCTAGTTTCTTTTACTGTTAGTTGTAGCATTACATATCTCCCAAATACTTTCAAAATATATTTACTTCTTCTGAAACTTCCTTAGATGATTTGCAGAAATCAAAAACCAATCATTGTATTACTGTATATAAAAACTAATTCCTATGGAAGTTGAATTCCTACCTGTGGGACACATTTAATTCAAAGAGATTTTATGTGTTTGAAAACCATTTTGGTACTGAATTACAAACAGAAACAGATAGAAAAGATACTGTCATATGGACAATTAGGTAAGTAACTCTTCTACCATGCATTTCCTATATTTTTACAAATATCTTATTAGCATAATGTGTCCTTTGTGCTAATCAAGTTCTTTACAGATCAAGTTCCATCTATTCAAAGTATCCTTATTTTTTAGAGGGTTGAAATAGCAAGAATAAAGAATTATGGTAAGTGCAGTGCATATGAAAATATAACATTCTCTTAGGTAAGTGGCTGCAGTTTGGTCTTCTGCCCAGCTTAGTTTATGACTAATACACAATAGGCATTAGCAGCTTAGCTCACCTTGTTTTCTAATTGTTTTTTAATGTGAATGATGAAAATAGACAGAAAGAGGTCTATGGAAAGAAGAAATATTAAAATATTAAATGTCATAGGAAAGAAGAGATAGTAAAAGTGGAGCAGCGTCTGCCTAAACAGAGCAAAAGACTTCATTATATTTTCTCATTCCTTGCTTGCAGGAGGCCAGCTGACTCCACAAAGGGCTATGGAAATAGCTGTGGATAATCTGCAGCTTAGCAAGGATTTCATACTAACTGTGCTTTCTAATGCTATTGCCTTGCTTATTTTACCCTTCAAAGGAGGATCTACTGGAAAGTTATTTATTTATTTTGCATATAGATGGCGTGCTTTGGATATTATGGTTAGTGTCTCTAGCTGCAGAGCTCAAGGACATATTCCATCATGGTGCTTAGCAATTTTCTGTCCTCAGCTCTCACAAAGATAACTTGTAGTCAGAGCAGCAAGTTAAGATCAGGAAAAGAGAACCCAGGGTTTACGATTTATTTATCTAGATCACCCAGGAGTCAAAGCTCAGCTAAATTCAAAGAAAAGCACTTATGGAAAGGAATTTCTCTACATTGAAAAGACGCCTCACTCTGGGAGTAGATCAGCTTTGTAACTCTCAGGAGAGGCACACCTGGGGCTGCTGGGGACCTTGGGGGAGGACAACAAATCTCAGGTGAACCCAGCTGCACTGCCCTAGTGGTTGGTTTGTTAACAGAAGAATGGGTGACCATAGAAATTGTTTTCACACAACATAGGAAAAACTATTCTATTCCTAAAAATGGTTTACATCTTCCTAAAGATGGTTTACAATGCCTGACCCCAACCTATTTGAGCTCTTACTTTTATCATATATTCTAAGCAAATTCTAAGCTGCATTATTCTTAATAAAAATACAGCACCCTATTGGACAGAGTGAGTATCTAAGCTAAATTTAGAAAAACAAACACCTGACTAGATATTGCAGGTGAGGCTGCTGAAAGAGAATTAATTTCTTCAGAGAATAAAAGCCAATACTGGAATAGTATTTATTGGATAAACATGGTAGCATTCAAACATGGGTTTATTGAAATGTTATTTTAATACAGTTTAAGATCAAATGATTCCAGATGGTTAATCTGGAATCCCTGCAGATGGCCCTGTCAGATATACCAAAAGTTTAATCAGACTTTGAACAAACTGATGGGCTTTGAACAGCCTGGAGTCCTGGGGAGAAAAAATCCTTAGGAACAATCATGAAGAGATTGATGAAGATATCTGAATAATAGGCAGCAGCCATTATGAGCATCAAGAGAATGCTTGAGTGCACTAAATTAGGCAAAAAGTAACAGCACATAAAAGCAAAGCAACTGTGGCCAAGAATAATAGGTTTCTAAGACAGGAAGCTGTGCTTTTGATTTTCCCTACCTGGCTGAGACTTCAAATCTTGAAAAGAAAGACACATACATAAAGGATTAGCAAATACTTATTTCAATACTTGGAGCAACATTTACTTTTAGACAAAGATCACAGTAATCACTATCTCTAACATTTGGCTACTGACAGAATATAGCAAATGTCTGTCCCTGTTTTGCTATGGACAAAAGCTGTTCAAACTAGAATAAGTTCAGACCAGATACTTTGCCACTCCCTTCCTTTCACAGAAATACAAAAATCATGCTTACTTCTATAAGCACATTGCTAATTAACCCTCATATGAGGTACATAGCTACATACTGAAATATTAGTTTAACAGTTATCGAATAAGAATGGTTATAGAGCCGTACAATGTTTTGGGTTGGAAGGGACCTTAAAAATCATCATCCCATGGGCAGGGACATTTTCCACTATGCCACGTTGCTCAAAGCCCCATTCAACCTGGCCTTCAACAGTTCCAGGGATGGGGCATCCACAGGCCCCTTTGGGCAACCTGTTCCACTATCTCACCACCCACTGTGTAAAGAAGCATATGGAAGTACAACTCCTCAGTCATTCCCTCCCCCCACTAAGTGTCACACAGAACAAGAATAAGAACCAAGACCTAGCAGCTTATGCATTTCCATCAGCAAACCACTTAGACCTTGTGTCAGCTGTTAAAAAGCACACAGTGTGTTAAAGGGTATCAAGTCAAATAATGATAACTCATGAACATAGTTTAGAGCTTTTCTCATAAAGGAGACATAAGGTCTTAAAGTCACATAAAAAAAGGTTGGATACTGGAGTTTAATTGAAGCATAGTAGATAGAATAATAGAAACATAATCCTGATCCTGTCACATACTAGTCAACATCCCAAATCCCATGTTAACATAAACAGGGTAAAGAAAACCTCCAGGTGAAAATCAGGTCTCTAACCCATCCTCATCTGTTTTTCTTTACTTTAGAATACTTTTGATAGTACTTCACACCGAATTTTCCAAAGTGAAGCAGACAACAATCTAATGTCATGACTAATAAAGACACTTCAAGTAGTGTTTCTGAGTGGTTTTGAGATATAGAGAGTAAGAAGCTGTATATAGAGAATAAGGTGTTCTGACAACAAAGAAATTTGGTTTCTTTGCCCAGATTCGCTGAATCATCCCACTGTGCCCTTTATGTTTCACCTACTGCATCAGCAAAACCAAGTGAAAGGGTTCAGCTCTCTCAGGGTTGTGTCATCCCATCATCACATGAGGCTTTGAAAGCATCCCTATCTCTCTGTTACTCCCTGGAAGTACATACAATCCTTCTGAGAACAGCAATTCATACTGCTCCAAAAACGTTGTCTAAGAACCAGTCGCACCCAAAGGCTCTTAAACAGAATTTCTGTGGCTTTCCAGAGGCTGGTTTGAGGTGGCTCCACACCCCCCACCTACCCCAGCTCCCCAGAGGAAAATCCTCTCAGTGCAGGGATCTGAGCCACTGTAATGCTGAACTCCTCCACAGGCATGCAGGTAAATAAGGATGCACCCCACAGGTAATATTGGCCAAATTAACGTATCAAAGTCCCAAACAATAGCATACAGACATCATTAGGGATGTTACAGATGCCCCACAGCAGCTCACCTGCCCACTGGTAATTATTTCTGCTGTAGGTATTTTTGGCTTCACAAGATGATTATAGCATGTTCTCTCATTATTAGACTTTACAACTCCCATGTCAGGTCCCAGCCTAATTGTCCCATAGGTAAAACTCATTCAGAGCAAAATGAGGGATCCCATGTCAGGACAATTATCGTCTCAATTAGTGACATTATTAATATGTTCTAGCAGAAGAACAACTGCACTTTACTGCATTAACAGGTGGAAATGTTCGATTCCTAATTAACATTATGGGACAGAAAATTATTAGACTACATCCAGAAAGGTCAAATTAAAGGGTAAGAAAAGAACAGAACTATACTGAAATAACTGTAGCCAGGGAGCCCATTTCAAGTTGTGGACCTCTTTGCAAGGAAAGGAAAAGCAAAAAGCCAAAATCTTATCACATTGGGAAAAAAATTCTGAAGGTGTGTGCTGTGTTCTTCTAAGAAATCAATACTGCATTTGTAGAACAAATTACTTCACAAATGCCAACGTGCAGATGCACTGTTGGCTGCTGCTGCATTTAGAAACTCTGTCATAATTCACAGTAACAGAAAAAGCCTCCCCAAGCTGCTTTTTCATTGACCATTTAGCCAGCCATGCTGCAGGAATTCTTCTGCCTGTCAGACCCTACGTCCTTCTGTTATCTCCCTGGTTTCCACCCTCCTTACCCGAGGAAATATGATCTGAGGATGATTCACAACATAATAGAGAAGAATCCAAAAATAACAGCTTTTACACTGCATTTGCAAATAGTGCTGAAACAGCAAAACACAATACTAGGCAAATCTAGGCTCTCTGAAATTCCCAGGATTCCAATTAACCTTTTATTTTGTTTTGTTTTTTTTTTTTTTTTTTGTAGTCCAGTCACTCTGTTTTTTAACACATTTTCTGTCCATTATGTTTTGTTTCCCTTAAGGATTATCTCATACAGTGTTTACAGAATTAGCAAGTGGGTTTTCAGAATATCACTAAATAGTGTGTTTGTGTGGAGGAATTAGTCTCAGTCTTTAAAGACCAGAGCTATTTTCCTTTAATAAAGCCTGTCTTCATATTTTCAGTCCTCACAGTTTCACTGCAATGGAGCTAAACAATATGGTATTTCACATGCAAACTTAGCCATGGAAATCCAGAACAAAGTCTTCAAGCTTCATGTCTAGGAATCCAGCAGGTCAAACAGTCTGAGATGGTCTCAGGGCACTTTCTCAAATTATTTTGCATGTTTTTGTTTTGTTTAATTCTTTGTTTGTTTGTTTTGTATTTTTTTCAAAGCTGACTTAGACTGGAAACTCACCTTTGTCCAGAGTTTTTGAGAGATACTATTAAATACTTTAGACTTACTGGGCAAATCAGTAAATAATTATATATTTAAGATTTATATGTATTTTGTAAAATCTTATGTCCTTGCAATACACATTGCCTGCTCTGCTGAAAAGCCTCTGTAGTTGATATGGTGCCAAAGCTGCCTTTCAGATTTTGTGCGGCCTCACTGAAGTTGGCCACGAAAGGTGGACTAACAGCCAAGGACAGGCACAAAAGGGAAAGAACATTTTGGGGATGGGAATAACACAAGCCACTCTGTGAGGAGGCAGAATTAATATGAAAGTGAGCAGAATACGGTGTGCTGTACTGATTGCCACGCTCCTGGCAGCAGACAAATGTACTGAGTGAAGAGCTTCTCTCCCTTTATCATTATTATGGTTATTATTGCTGTTGAAAGGAAATGGTCCCTGAAAATTTATTGGAGACTGATGTGCTATTTCCTTTTCATTAGGTGTTAGTACTTAATCTAAACTACACTTATCATTTAAACTCTCAACATTTTTGATTTTTAAATAGTATTGCAGAATGTATTTTGTATATGAGGTAAATCTGTACAAAAAGATTCACTTATTTAAACTTCAGTGGGAGTTTTGAGATTCTTTGCACCAGGGCCAGGCTTTCATCTACACTCTTAACTTCTCTCAGATTCCTCCTTCTTGTTTTGCTAACAAAAGTGATTTCTAAAAATAATTCCCCATCTTCACAAGCAGCTAACATACTTATTCTTGTTAACTGCTTCTGTTTCTTTTATCTGTCAAGGGGAGAGATTTAAAGACTTTGATTGCCTTCACATTTACAGAAAAAAAGCAAAATATTTTGCTTTTTAGCACCCACAGGATTTAGCAATGGAGGCTGAAATAACCCAGCCACTGCCATCACCAACAAAGTGAACCCCTCACCCTGAATCCTCAAATCCTCCTTGTTGCCTCCTGTTTGCCTGTGGCATGATCTGCTGCTCTTCTCTCACCTTTGTGCACACAGGCTTAAAGACTGATGGCAGAAACAGTCACAGAACTGTTGAACTTGGTAAAGGCCTTTAAGATCAAGGTAAAGATAAGGTTAAAGACCTTTAAGGTCAAGTCCAACCACTCACCCAGCACTTTCAAATCCACCACTAAACCACGTCCAAAGCACCACATCTACGTGCCTTTTAAATATGTGCAGGAATGGTGACTCAAGCACTTCCCTTGGCACCCTGTTCCAATGCTTAATAACCCTTTTGAAGAATTTTTTCCTAATATCCAACCTTTTGAGATTTCTGAGCTTTTGAAACAGGTGAAAAAGAAACAATGAAGAAGAATATTTAAATTCTTCAGCACAAGAATTTCCATCGATAATGACATGGAGTTGAAGCATCTTGGGTCAGAACTCTCCAAAGTTTGGCTTTCCCACTCTGAAAGCAGACTGCTCTTGCTATGCCTGGAGGGACTTCTCCCACTTGGAAGACTCTCCTGGTGTGTGAAGGTTGAGGGTCTCCGTCTGCACCACACAAGCAGAGATAAGCCATGCAGGGCACTCATCTTGGATTTTCATTCCTTATTTGTTTGTCATGGCCCTATCACATTGTTTATGGGAAGCATTAACTGAAGTGAAGCTTTGGATAGATTTTGATGCTTGACTAATATTTTTTTTTGGCCAAATCCATAGCATATTCACCAATCAAAAAAATCACACTGTTTTCTTCCCCACTTCTTTTCATATCCATTATTACTCTGTTGACAGGTTAACCTGCAGGATACAGAAACCTAAATATCTTAACTTGGAATTGATAACTTTCAGAAAGCACACAGAGCCTCTGGAAGTCCTTATGTAAAGGGTACATTATCTCTTTTAACTTAACAGGGCTTTCCTGTCAAAGAAATGACCCATGACCTCAAACAGCCTTTATGTTTTCCTCCCTCTCTCTTTTTCTCTACCAAAATATGGATTAAAATCACATTTTGGTCTGATGCTCTTTCATCATGACTTTGAATGAGTGTGAAACTTTCCCTGGAAATAAATGATTGTGTTAATTTTCCAACAATTATTCTGAAAGTGAAAATGCCTTCATAAGTCATGTCTTTACAGATTTGATTGAGAGTCTATTTTCAGGTAGAAGGGAACAGTCACATTTATTTCAGAGTTCCCCAGGTCTATTTTTCCCCTCTCTTCTTTAACTGTCTAAATATATGTTTTATAACATACTTATATCATGATACTTACAGTGATTATTTTTAATCCAGTAGATTTATGCTTAGACCTCTGGAATCATAATATTGCTTAGGTTGGGAAAGACCTCTGAGTCCAACACTTAACCCAGCAGGGCCAAGTTCACCACTAAGCCATGTCCCTGAGTGTCACATCTACACATGTAGATGCCTCCAGGAATGATGACTTAAGTATAATAATTTAGCATCTCATGTGGTCCATGCTTAAAATGGATATCGTACTTCTCTGCAACGGAGCATACTTTGCTCCAGCTTTTACCTACAGGATAAAAGCAGTTTGGTATTTTTATTATTATTTTTTGATTTTTTTTTTGGTCCATAAAGAAAAGCAGGAGACAGCTGCTTAGTTTTAGAGTTCTCGTCTCCACTAACATCCTCATTTGTTCTTATGGGAAAATTCATTTTCTTCCTTCCAATCAGAACCAGTGGTCAAATGCAAAATGTGAATGGCACATAACGAAGTAAATAAGGCACTGTGTGAGGGGAAATTTGGTCGGTTAGAGCACAGGTCTAGGATATAAGGACAATAATAGAGCTCTAAAAGTGCCATATGGTATCTAAAAGGCTCAATTTGTTTCAGAAGCGCTGCATTATACCAGATAAAAGACCTTTTATATCAGCTTCTTTATATCTCGTCTTTGCAAATCGACCCTGCTTTATTCCTTCACTCATTTACATATTTGTGTTGTTAACAGCAAATGAAAGAAAGCTCCAAATTTCTCAAGATCCATAAAAAAAAATCAGATTTATTCTTTACAAGCTTGTAAATGTATGGATAGTCTTAGAACTAGTAAATATATCTATTACACTTTTGCCCAAGACAAATATAATAAAATAGGCTCTATGGATGGTGATAGCAGTCATCTATAAAATCACATTTCAGTAGCATATTCCAGATGAGATTTTTAATCAGCAGGACTGAAATAAGTCACTTGCATTTTTACTTTCAATTGACATAATATCAGTTTCATGTACACATACTAAAATATATGTTATCTATATTTCAGATTTACAGAAAATAAGGCAAATGTAGTTTTAGAAAAGGAAATTAATATCTGCCTACAAAGAAAACAAATTACATCAGTTTTCTAGTTATATACACCCCTAATTTAACCCAAACAAGCTTTATATCTAAGTAAGTGTCATGGTTTAACTGAAGCCAGCAACTAAGTACCATGCAGCTCCTTTGTCACTCCTTGCTCTTCCCTGGTGGTGAGGACAATGGAGAAAAAAAAAGAGTCAACCTCATTGGTTGAGATAAGAACATGTTAATAACTTAAGCAAAATATATTGCTAATAATCCTAATGACAGCAATAACATTAATAACAGTAGCGATATACTAATATCACTAATGTAATACTAATAATGCCAATGATAGTTATAAAGTTAATAATAGTAATGAAAAGCAGAGAGAGGGCAATAAAACCCAAGAGAAAGAAGTGATGTCCAACACAGATGCTCACCACCCACTGACTGACACCCAGCCCATCCCCGAGCAGCGACGGCTCCTCACCAAGTGGCTCCTGTTCAACTCCCCCAGTTTATATGCTGAGTATGATGTTCTAAGGTATGGAATCTCCCTTTGGCCAGTTCAGGTCAGCTGTCCCAGCTTTGATCCCACCCAGATTCTTGTGCACCTGCTCAGTGGCAGAGGATGGGAACCGGAAAATTCCTTGACTTAGGGTAAACACTGCTTAGCAACAACTAAAACATCAATGTGTTATCAACACTGTTCTCATACTGCATCCAAAACACAGCACTGTACCAGCTACTACAAAGAAAATTGCCTCTATCCCAGATGAAACCATGACAGTAATTGAATTCTTTGGGTTTTAATTTCTGTACAAATAATAAAAATATACATAAAGCTAGCATTGGATCTATATAGACTTGGTCTTAATCTTCCTTAGCACGAATCAAAGGTTGCTCAGTTAACAGCACTAGAAATACAGCAATGTATGTGTGAAGTGAGAATTAAGCCATATTCTCCTTTTGACAAAGCTTTTCCTTTTCTGAGATTTGTATTATGTGCATTTGTATTATCTTGATGGCAAAGACACTATCTTTGCCAAGGGCATGAAGTGCATTGCTTGGCACACCAAAAAAACCCCTCATATTAATGCAGAACTGATGCTTTAGAGTAGGAATTGGTTTGCCATATACTCCTGAAAAATATAGAAAAGGATAATTGCTATTTTTATTAACTATCCCACTTACTGAATTACTTGCAGTGGTTTAGAAAGCCAGCAACCTGGACTGATCCCAAAAAATCACAGATAGATGTTTCTTTGATACGCTGGTAGCCAGAGGTAATATTCAGTCCCTTCTGATAGACATGCAGTATCTTTTAATCAGACGCTGACCCTTCTTTATACAGTCAAGCAAAAATCTGGAAAGTATGCAGCAGAGAAATGAAAACCGTCTGGGAAAATGTTTTGAGACAGAATTGTATCATAAGAACATTTAGAAATAAGTGTCAGAAGCTCAAGCACAATAAAAGACAGAATAGACCATAAGGGTGCAGAGTACTCTATTCTTGAACAACCAGTGTTCTTGGAAAAAGGGTGAGGAGCCGCTGCATAGATTTTTAGCAGTGAAAGCCTGCCAAAGAAAAATGAAAAAAGGAGATGTTAGAGAAGACCAACAGAATGTCTCTTCCTTTCCCTTTAACCTCTCTCCTTCAGGTTCATTGCTTAAAAAAACAAAACAAAACAAAACAAAACAAAACAAAACAAAACAAAACATCAGGAAAACCTCACTGTGGTGTTCCAGAAGCATGCCCAGTGAAGAATCAAAGAGAAAAGTGTTATGGCCTGGGGAGTATGAGCTTCCTGCACCATAAATAAATGAGTGCACCAAGAGTCATAGAGTTATGTATTTTTCATGAGAGAAAAGATGGACACCAGCATGTAATGAGAGACTGACATTTTATAACATAAAATGTTCTTCTCATAGTTAACTAAAAAAATTAGATAGTGAGATTATTATATGAGAAAAATAAACATAGAGAATATATAAGGAATTTGTTTTAAAAATGACTTTTTTAATACCTATATGCACCTTGATTTGGAGTGTCATGTATCCTCAAATGCATACGATTTCTGAAAAGACCAAAATTTGGCCATTAGCTATAGTGCCTAAATATCATATAAAAAGATTAATTTCTGCCACATAATTTAAAAAAAAAAGTGAAGCCCTTGAACAATATCCGTTCTTATTCTGTTAAATTCAGCCCAGTATTTTTAATCACTGATTTAAAGGAAAAGTATTTCCCTAGGGTTTCATTAAGCCTTGATGCTTAATGAACTACACACACCTATGGTTGCTGCCATGTGCTCTTGGCTTCTGTGAGTGAACTACGCTGCACAAAACTGTCATTCCTGACTTTTAATTCTTATTAGTAATTAAATGATTGATTGCTTTGAAATCAAACCATTAGCAGTGGTGCAAGCAGGAACACACTGCAATTCATCTGGGAGACTTCTGGAGAGCAAAGGTTTGACCAGATGTACGGGAGCATTAGAAGAGCTGTATTTCCAGTGTGCATTACTGAAGTGTCACAAGCCATCGTTGCCTTACCCTGTAATTTCCTGTGTTTACTTTGCAGATGTCTAACACATGGAACAGGGAGGCTCTAGTACCCTCTCCCATGCTGGAAAGCTGAGACAGTTTCCTGAATTCAGTAAGAGATGTAGCATGTTACACCCATTATTCTGGTCAGCAGAAAGTATGGGCTGGTAGGGAGCACATTTTTTTTAAAGGATTCATTCAAACTTTATCGATTCCACTTTTTTTTCCAAACAACTTAAAGTTTAATTATACTAAAGGAGAAGGGCTGACCAGAAACAATTAGTACTTGCAAATCTTGCTTCATCTGCTAGCACTGGAATTCAACATCCTTCGCTCCTTCACAATGTCATTTTAATTCTTGTTTAAACAGCTTCAGTGTTTTTATTTCTTCAGCTGTGACTGTTGGACCATTTACTATAGTCACGGCTCTCAATATGATAATGGCTTTGCAATTTTCAGTCACCTGTGCCAAATCTGTTTTCCTTCAAGTTTACTTTACGAACATATTTTTTTTTGAGTTACTATTTAGCATGAACAGAATAATATACCTAGAGTGGGATAAAAGTAACACACAACTAATTTTAGAGGTTTTTTCTGTCAGCTCCTGGCCCTCCTAATATATGCATTTATATGACTCCCATGTCTCTGCTTTTTGATTTTGTTGTGCTAAAATACATTTATATTTACAGACCACATTTGAATTGAATAAGTAAACCTCGTGTTGAAAAGAAAATCAATCCTTTTCGGATTCTGAACATATCACTTTTCTAGTAGGAAAAGAATTTCCCCAATTAAGCATGTGCATGAAACCACACAGACAAAAATACAGACTGATCTTTCAAAATCACGTCCTTTAAATATGTATGTAATAAAAATGGGCCAGTTTTTTTCACAGCCACTATCAAGTAATGAGAGAAAAGAAAGAGATTCAAAATGACCTGCTGAAAAGATGAAATGATTTCCATTTTTCTGCATCCTCATTGTCTTTTATGGTGATTTAACTCATTTTGCAGCTGTCCTATGCCTACCACTGGAATTCAAATCTTTGGCTTTTAACAAGAGTTTAGCCTGTCAATTTTTATCAGGGGCTTCTGAAGTTGCTAATAATTTACATCACTGGAAGTAGACTGCCATTAACATTGAGTCTGGTTAAATGAAATATTCCTGAATACTAACTGACCATCTCTAATGAGGCTATTATAACTCTGTATGCAGTAGTTTTGCATCCAGTATGTCCTTGATATTCCTAAGGAACTCATTCATTGTGGGCTTTCCATTTAAAAATTTGCATGAATATGAAAGCACGTTAAGGATAAAAAAATAACAGCACTAATTATGAATCAGCTTCAGGTCTACCAGCTGGTCTAATCTCCCTATATATACCAGTAAATTTAGTTGCCCAGAAACCATTTTAAACTTTTTGTTTCTAACCCTCATTTTGTTTTTAAATCCCATGAACATTTATCTGGCAACTAGAACCACATAATTCAAGTCTATGGACATAATTAAGGATTATTTACATGAGTGAAGATTTCTAAGACTGAGTCTTCAGCTCCTCAATCCCATGTAACACCTTCCATTGTTTCACAGTCAGACTGATAAGAATTATTTCAATAAAGCCTGAGTCTGAGCATGCCTAATGTATCCCCAGAGATTATAAAAAAGCACACCTTCTTCTTTGTTTCCTTCTCTGCAGTCCTGGATTACTTAACTCTTGAGGGAGCTCTGGGATGCACTTTCTGTCTAAACGTCTGAATGAAAGTTGCCACGGTGATGTATTGCTAAAGAAGAGATAAAACATTATTCTTCAGAGCCAAGAGACCTCCAAATGCAGTCCTGAACCAAGATATCTCAGGGCAAAGAAGTAGAAGATAAAAGCTGTCATGACGCTTCCCACATGCATTGTGGATAATCAAAAACATTCAGCTTGTTACTCAACTAAATTTCAAGAAAATTAAAGAGGGGCCATCGAGAGAAACATAGACAAGAGAAGCATAGACACTGCTGGATACAATAAAATGAGCATTTCACTTCCTTTCCTTAGTGGGAACTCCAAACATCACAGGCTTTGTACCACTTTACACCCCTATCCTTGTCAGTGACTTTGCATATCCTACTGCTTCAATCCTACTACTTTTCTCTATAGTTTGCTGCTAAAATGGATTATTCCATTGAGGCTGAAGGACAGAGATAGGACACATGTTCCTTTTTTTGTCCCATATTAGTTCCTTTTCTTCTCATAAGGTTAGCTTTCTCTAAAAATGTGTTAGCTCCATGCTCTCTGCTCCATCCTCTATAAATTCTTACATCTCAAACCATGTGATCATGACATCTGCTGTATCTTTGTGCCAAATTCAAGGTCATAGTGTTACCCATACTGTTACTTCCTTGCTTCTGCATTTGGTGTTCTCATGGTCTCTCCTTGTCCCCACACCTTCTCCTTTTGTTTTTAATCCCATCAGCTCCTATAGTCCCTTATATGCTATCCACAGTCACAGCTCTCAAACACATCTCTTCAGCCACAGTGTGACTCCCTGATCATGTCACTTTATGTCTCTCTCCTTTCTCTCTCCCAGTTCCTGTTTTCAGGAATGCTGACACTTCCAAAAGCAAAACTTCTGTACCTCTTCCACAGAAAGTACTTTCATATTCCTTTCTTTTCAACTACTGTATTTTCTCAGTTACTTTGATATAAAATATTAAAGTTGGTTTTGATTAGCTTCCCTTTCCTTCCTTTTATGTTCATATCAGTATTCTTGCACAAAAACTAATCTTCTTACTTCTCCCCTTATAGCTGTTCTAAATTCCTCTGTTCTCCTCCACTGTTATCTAAAACTGTTATGGCTGCAGCTTTATTTTTCCTTTGTGTTTTATCAGAACAACAAATCGTCCTCTTTTTTCAGTCTTCTTAGACCTCTTCTTTCAGAAATGAACTTGCAGCTATTTATAGCAACAAAAGTGGAGGGCAGTGCCTGGAAGGGCAAAGCGTGCTTCCTAAGAATGGAATGAGTAATCTGTCACAGGACATACACAAGAGTGCATGCTCATTAAAAATGCATGTTAATTCCTTAAGCAATGCTCCTCATAGCCTTTCTAACAAAGCAATGTTCCTCGTAGCCTCTCTAACACAGCCTAAGCCTTTGACTTCTAGCTGGCACTTCTCAGAAAATAGATATTAACAAAGTCTTGCAGTAGCAGCAATGAATAGAAAATAGTAGATCCTTTCAGCTCTCTGTGAAGTGAAAATCACTTGTAGTGGTAGAAAATTAGACCTTTATTCTTTCTGGTCCAGAGGGAACTTTCAAATGCCATATATTTGTCTCCATTTACTGGCAGTATCTCTGCAGGCTTTATCCTTGGGAGACTGGTAGTATTATGCCATTTAAGATTAATTGAGCAAGGCTAGGAATTAAATTAATATGTTTTCATTAATATTTGAAAAACATATTACCACTGCCTATAGGATTATTTGTAGCTCTCTGTGCACCACAATATTATTAATAGAGATTGTCTAAATGAAAAACTTCTATTCTGAATGTGTCTGATATTGTGAATTAAAACACATACTGCAAGGTGAACACATGTAATAAATGTATTATTAAAATAAATGTATATGTGCATTAGCTAATTATTTAATGCACTCTTCCCAACCAGCAGCAGAATGAATCCATTTGTATGACACAATTCCATAAATAAGTCACACCAGGAGTAAGCTGACCTTGGTTCACCCCACTAAACAGCTCTAGAAGGTTAAAAAAAATATTTTTGCATGCTGAGAAATTCAATTACTCAACCTCCATACTTTAGTCCCCTTTATAAAAAGAAATGAATTGTTCTGAAGTGAAGTTGTAATTTTAGTTTTACTCTGTTGGTCCAAAAACAGGCAGTAAACTGGGAGTAAGGCTCAGTGGACTCTACAGACTAGCAACCACCCAGTCCACTCAGCAGTTAATGCTTTTTCAGAGGAAAGAACAGATTTGGTGGTGGTGTAGAAAAAGAGGTACATAGTTTCTCAAATTATGCACATTATGCTAAACTAGGAAAAGCTACAAGCAGAGAAAAGAGAATAACAAGGAATAGAGTGGCAATATGAGCAGGGTTAGGAGCTTGAGCTTCGAGTGACAAAAAAAAAACAAAACCCAAAAAAAACCAAAACAGGCCAGCACATTCTGAAAATAGCAATCTAAACCATAACTTTTTCTGATGGAAATACTTGGAAAGCAATAACTCTGGGAGAGACTAAAGGGATATACAAGTTGTAAACTGGTTGTGAATCTGTGCTGGGAAACTAAGAAAGCCAGGATGATTTTATGCTGGATACCCATAAACAGTGTAGGCAAGGACACCAAGAGCCACATTCTACAGAGCACTGACAAAACCATGTCTAGAATCTTCCATCTCAATATTAGAAACTGTCAACAGAGAGACTATTTGAGGAAAATAAAGAAATATGTGCATGTAAGAAATGGAGTTTTCATACATGGAAAGATGAAATTCATGAAAAAAGCCCAACCAGGACTTGAGAAATAGGAATATAACACTTAATTCCTGAATTTATGTCTCTATGCTTACCTTTATGACTTACTTAAAATATCTTAGTTTGGCATAACAACAATAATTTCTCCTTGACACATTTAAAATAAAGCTACTTAATAAGAAAAACCCAAACTTAACACATATTTAAATTTTCCAGAAAAACCCACTTTAGTTTACTTTTCATTTTGAGCTGCTGGTGATAATACATCATTTAGATGTAGTGTTGACACATTAAAAATATTCCAGGAGGAACAAAATTGAAGAAGGAAAAATTACAATTTCCTTCAAATATATTATGAAAGAGTTGATAGAATTTCTTTAGGCTTCCTGTACTTCAGTATGTTCTGAGCAAGTGTGCATGTTTTGCACTTCTTACAGCTATAGCATCTTTTCCTCACTCCAGAGTGTTAATTTGGAGAGGATATCAGAACATTTTATATGCACATATGTAAGTAAAAATACTTTTAAAAGATGAAAGGATCTCAAAATATTTGTGATGGTGAGATGGAATGAGAATCATATTTTTTCTCCCATACATTAAACAGTGGGAGATTTTATAACCATAATTTAAAAAATGCATTTGCTTTGAAGCAGACTTCTTTTAGCCTGTATGGATGTTGAACAGAAGAACAGGGGGGGCAGTTTGCATCTGTCATTTAAACTGATTGGGTTTTTTTTACCTTCCCTTGTAAGTGCAGTGACAGAAAGAGGGCAGGAGGTCAGAGCCAACCCAGCCTCTACTCAGGGCACAACACAGTGAAAAATTGCTCAGATTCACCATTTTCAATGTGGAAATCAGTGAGGTCATGAAGAGAAACGAGGGCTGCCTAGTATTTCCTGACAGTCCTAGTTTTCTCTGATGTCTCTTTCTCAAGGACACAAAGACATTGTGTTCTCTGGTTTCCCCAAGCATTTTTCTTTTCTAAAGCTGAGAGATTTGCTACAATTTATAACCATGACCAGAACAGAATGTCAGATGGTTTTAACCAAATATTAGGCCACCGAGCACTGCCTTGGGTTCATTAAAGTAACTTAGGAGGCATTTTCAGGTTGTGCCCTACATCTTTATTTTTATTTCTGTTTCATATCAAAGAAAACATCAACAAGGCAAAATTGGTCCAGTTAGAAAAGCTGCCCAAGGAGTAAAAAGTCTGATTAATATTGAGCTTATATGGAATTTAATTTTAATGGAAAAAATTGTGTGTGCTCTGAAATGCATGTAACACATAAATAAGAGATAAATACCTGTGTCTTGGATAAATATATGAAAACAAACTGCTTGATAGCTTGAAGAAATGTGGGGGTTATTGATGAAAAGAGCAGGTATTTAATTTTCATCCTAGATTCCTTCTAGAGATTTTGGTAGTGATACTGACTTTTGAGGCAAGTTAATTAGCTGATCAGAGATATACCCCTTAAAAGGCCAAAAGCAAGGGTCACTTCAAAGGTTTTTCTAAATCAAACTCTGGTACATTTTCAAGTCCATCACATTTTGAATTTGATATTTTTTTGATTGTTGTGGCTCCAACAAAGGTATTCAAATTGGAAAAGAAGTCTTGAATGATTTCACAGAAAAAACGTTTTACAGAAATAAGAGCAGTGTTTTTGAGGATGCTGAGATGCTCAACACTTAAGGGTATCTTTATCCCTGTGATTCAGGGGTGTTTTAGTCAGTCTGTTCCCAAAAAATTCCTGCAGACAATTCCTTTGTCAATTTGGTTTGGGCAGTAACCTCTTAAATTTCTCCACAAGGCATTATCTGGACTGACTTATACACCCACTGAGTTTCTCTTAAAGATCTGTGCAATGAGAAACTTTTGGTGCTTGCCTGTTTTCTGTCTTTACAACTTCATGCTTACAGTCCTTTATCTTCTGAAAGAAGCTGCATCAATCAGGGAATGGTGGCTGCCCTTGGGAAAGGATATTTGGAATGGAAGGAGAGCACAGTAATACATGTGACAGCAAGCCAAAGGATGGGGAGGGCTGGTGGGAGGAGATGCAAAGAAGACAGGACAAGTCTTGTGCCAGCCCTGGGATGGTGGGGACGGTGAACAGATGAACCAAGATGCAATTCAATCCCATTTGGAATGCACTGTCAAACAAAACATCTCTTGAGGTTAAGGTCAGAGGCTGAGCCTCAGAATTTACCTTTTTTTTTTTTTTAGGTGAAATTAATGGGTGTTTTTATCAAACTGACCAAAGCCAAGAACATTTTTGTTTTATGCATGTATATCACAAGTTTATGAAATTTGCAAATTTAGCAGTAAATGCTGCTGGCTTGTCTTGTTATGCAGTGTAACTTGATTCAATATGGGAAATGTAAGTCTTTTTAAATACATCTGGTGATTAGTCAAACAGAACTATGCACAGAAAAGTCTGCTAATTTATCTTAAATAGGAAATTGCATTTTTCAGCATATATTTTCCCCTGAAAGCACTTTACCAAACTGACCTTTGAAAAGTTCTCATCCAAAATTAAGCTAAAGAAACCTGATAACCTTTAAACTATTTATCATTTAAATAGCATATTAATCAATTAAGATGCATAAAGATTATTTTGAAAATAAGATTCCCTAAAAAATATTATAAATGTAAGGGTTTTTCTCCATTTTATTCTACTCAACAAGCAAGCTACAGGTCATAATAATTCTAAAACTTCAGTATTTCAGCCTAGAAAAGATGGACAAGTTGGCCAACAAAGCCACATGATGTCTTGGAGAAAAACAAATATCTAAAATGTAATTACTTACTATTGTAGCAAAGCACAGTTTGAAATAATTTTAAGAAAATTATCTTCTCACTTTTAAATATCTTTCCACTAGCCTAGAATTTTGAAGTAATTCTACAAATGTATTCATTTATGAACATATATATACCATATATAATATTTATGTACTTATATTTTATTATTATAATAATATTTTTAATGCATTGCTCTTCTGAGGGCTCATATCTGTATAATTCAACCACAAAACCAAAACAACAGACAGCAGGGAATACTAGAATTTTTGAGAACATATGTTCTTATTTAAAGAAACCATTTAGGTTAACATGAATTTTTTCTTTGAAGATTTTGGAAGCAAAATGCAGTTGATTCATGAAGCCAACTGGATTAACTGTTGGAACAAATCCTGAGAAAGGGTGGCAGTTTATAATACCTGCAAAAATATTCCTGCAGAAGTTTGCTTTTCCAAGGAGGGTAATATTAATTAACGTAAAGTTGTAACAAAATTAGTGTCATATGAAACCATTTATTTATATTGCGTCTTTTTTCCTGGAGACATATATCAGCTTGAAATATATGCAGGTTGTATAATCCTGTGAATAATTTGAACATAACACAGGTCAGCAAAGTGCAATGTCCCTCTCACTTTCTCTGCTTGTAAAAGCATTTTATGGAAAGGTAATAAAGCAGAAAAGACCATAAATGTAAAAAAAAATGCCTGCATGCACGTGAATCACACTTCCAGATAGCACCAATATAATGAGACAAGTTCAAACTGGGATCACTTCCCGGCCTCATTTCCACCTGCAGGTCTTCCTCAGACACCGGTCCACAGGTTCATTTGAGGCATGTGGGTGCTCAATTAGATGTTTTTATGATGCCTATTAAATTATACAAGGTGTTCTATGCTCAATCCTGTGAAGCACTCATTAGCACGGTGTTATAATGGTGAGCAAGCTTGATTGCAGAAGCAGAGGTTGGGAAGCTCGTTCACGTTTTGTGAATCAAGCTGATTTTAATTGCCTGCCACCACGCACACTTAGCACTGCTGCAGTGCCTCATCCTAACACAGAGACATTAAAGGCCCTGCCAGCTGTGCCCATGCTTTCATCTCCCTTTCAGTAACAGCTTAATCAATGGGACATAGGACTGAAGGCTACCAAGGGAAGGCAAGTGCTCCTTGGCTCCAAGAGCCCCCTTAGGAAGACGACCAGTCCTCCAGGCAGTGAGGTCGGCACAGCTTTGTGCTGCAGCCCTGGCAGTAGGCTTGGCTCTCCTATCAGAAACAGCCAGCTTGACTTGATTTCCTTAACTTGCTCACAGCTGTCTCTGTTGCTGCTTTGCAAGGCTGCTGGAGCCTGCTGCAAGTTTTCAGCAGCCTAGAAGCTGCTCAGAGCTCTTTATTTCATTTGATATTTCTCTCAAGCACTTGTCTTCAAAGGGAACCTCAATTACTTCAAATCAGACTGACAGCTTGCGTGAAACACATCTGTGAGTCCTATGCCTCTGACTCACATCCTTGCCTTTGTTCACTATTAACCCTACTGTTACTTGGCTTTTCTTTTAGTGTCTACCTTTCTTGCAACTACCTGTAACTCAGCAGTGAGCCAGGGAGGACATTGATCTGTGACTAACACTGTGAGCATGTTGACACACTGTGTGACAAGTTATGTCAACACCAGGGAGAGGCCCTACGACTAAGGCACTTTTTAACACAATACTGGCTGCACAAGGCAGCCCTGGGAAGGGACAAGCCTGGCAGTGCCTCGCCAGGGAAGAAAAGCCCATAAGAGATGCCCATGGGAGAGATCTCATTGTCTCTGTGCACATCTGATGATTTATTTGCTGTACAGCTCCCTCAGGGATGTCACTGGGCTCCCTCTGCACTCGAGTGCTGCTCAGCCAGAAAGGCACAGCCTCATGGAGCGAGGGCGTGAGGTAGGAGGCAAACCATGCTCTGCCTGAAGAGGGAATATTCCTGCTTCTACTCCACAGGGTAATTTCAGGCTACATTAGACAGTGCATAACACATTTCACACAAATATTTACTAAGGGATGATTAAAGTGATAGTGTTTACATATCTCTGACTGGCTCACAGCTGTTTGTATTCCCACGCTGACCTCCTTAAGAGAGAATCTATACCTTCTACATGTTTCATTTACAGCAAAAGTAATTGAAAAATCATTCTGCCTCTCGCTACTATGTGTAAAATGGGGAAATGGCATTTCCTGGCATTGCTACACAATGCTCCTTTCATATTAAGGAGTCTCTAAATGGAGAAAGTGACTTTTAGCAATTACCTCAGTAGCAAAATAATGTACACGAGATAACAAGACAACACCTGTTATCAAATCAGCTACTAGACATGAAGGAATCATGTATCTGGAACATTGTTCTTACCAGCTACAACCTTTGGTCTGATATCTGTGGTTTGGTCTGTTTCCTGTGTTTTGTACAACTTTTGTAGGTGCCAGGGCTAAAGCTCCACAGGTGCCAGCAGAGATGTGACCAAAGACTAGGCTGGCAAGACAGAAGAGGGCCAGACTTAAGGACACTGCAGTCATACTGTAAGAGCAGAAAGAACCCATGAAAAAAGAAGGTCACTTTACCCATGAGATAAATGAGGCTGAACTGAAATCACCATAGAGTGGGTGAAATTTTTAAATGATGCATTTTGGGAATTCAACACAAGTATGACATCAGTGGTTGAAGACTACCTTAGCTACCATGATTTTCTGCTGGGCACCACACCTCAGGAAATATTGTGGAGGACCCAGAGCACAATGGCAATGATCACAAACTTGGCAATAGTGACTCAAAGTCACAACTGGAAGAAGGAATACAGGTAATCTAGAGAAGAAAAGACTATTGTACATATGATAGCAATTATAAATATGTGGAAAAAATTAGAGAGAAATTTAAAAAAAGTTTACCTGGTCCACTGACTGAATGGAAAAACTGTGAGGAAAATGTTCTTCAATTTTAGTAAAGAACATTTAGGTTGGAAAACTTTCTATCTGTAAGAATTTTTAACTAGGAAGACTGGAAATGCTGGCATAGCCAGAATTTGCAGAACAGATTGCATGAACAACTATAAAAGATGGCAAACATTACTTATGTTGCTTCAGAGGGAAAGCAAGACCCACTGATCTCTTTGAAATACCACAGAACATTTTTCACTTATTAAGCAATGTCTTATTAAATAAATATATGCTAAATAAACAAATATTACTTTACCAAAGGAAGCACTTCTAGGAGCAGTATTTTTTTTTTCCCAGCAAACATATGAAGTGCTGAACCATACTTATAAACATTGCAGACTAGAAAAGGATAAACTGAGAGCAGATTTTTGTTTCCATGGCCATATGTCAAGGTCAGTTGTTTATTTACCTGTTTTCCCCAGCAGCTATGTCTGCTCTAAATTAACCTCATAGACTACTTTCTCATAGGAAAAAGACAAAAAGAAGATAATAAGTCAATGTCCATTCATTGCTTTCTCTTGGATATTTTATAAATATGTATTACAAAGGCTTTGTAGGGTTCTGGGAGTTTGAGCAGTGTTTTCACACATATGGCTTTTTGTGAAATGCATCAAAGTGTATATGGTGTATGATATCAGGAAGAAAGAGCTAAGGAATTCCACCTAGGCTGTAGATGCTAATTGCTGCCTGTATGTCTCCATGACCTACTGATGGGTTGCTTGATTGCAGTGGTGAAAAGGTTCTAAGCAAGCCAAATAATTTCTCGTGCATTCCTCCAAGTTGTTGTTTCTTTAAGGCACCAAAGAGCTCTTTGCAGAAAGGCAAGAAGAAAACAAGGCAAAGGTGGTTGTTGTTATTAACTCTAGAGCTAATATAGAAGAGGAAGGTGCAAAAGAATGGCAGCAGGATGAGCAGAGCTGCATGGCAAGCAAGAGCAAGGAAGGCCTGGCAGGGTGGGCTCCATGCAGAGACAATACAGGACACCATGGTGCTCATCCTCATTCCTGCAAACCAACATACGGGGCACTTCAGACTACAAAAAAATTACAAATAAAATTTGAATAACTCATCTTTTAATTTTTCATATCTGGTCAAAATAGAGTCCTTACATGCAACCACAAGACAACTCTTTTCTTTGCTAGTTTTTCTTTTCTGCCTGTTGTCATAAATGTTCTTTTTTTCCTTGAATGTTAACCTGGGCAGCCCATGAAGTCCCCTAACCCTGGGCATGGAGAAAAAGAAGGACCAAAGCAAAAAATCCTATGTAGGGGATGAGAAGACAAGTGCTGCACCATGGCTGTGCTGTCTGCTTAGAGAAGTTCTAAGTATTTGTATATTTTTTCATACCTGTCCTATTTTGAGCAGTAGGTGTGAGCCAGGTGGGAGAAAAGAGTGTGGGAGGTCAGAAGGACAGGAATAAAATTAGAATGGTGCTGATGCCATAGGGATCACCAACCATCTCTTCTAGCCCTTCATACAACCATGTCAATATCACACTGTGTTGACTGAATTTAGTCTCCTCTTATCTTTGGGCCTCCAACAGAGGCAGGATGGAAAGCCAGGTGTTGTGGGGCACCCGTGAGAGGGCACAGTCACTGCACCTCACTTCTGGGCTGGAACCCACCAAGGCTTGCTAACAAGAAGGGCAAACCTGAAGTTTTCAAAGCACGTGTGACAATGCTCATGGAGAGGACATACTGTACCCAGATTACTCATACTGTACCCCAATTATTTATGAAAGAAAAACATGCCAATGAAAATAAATCCTAGCTCATCCACAGGAAATCTGAAATTCTGACACACCCTTATTCCCACAAAAAAAATTCCTCTTGACTCCTTGAGAGAATCAAGGGTTTTGGCATTTGATCTTAATAGCCCTCTTCTCTATTACAGTCTTTTTCATATAACTAGAGAACTGGGCTTAAAGCACAGGACTGAATAACCCATTTCCAGCTAATAATTATAATTTGTACAGTCAAAAAATTGTGTCTAAAATTTGTTTAGGTGGAAGATCTCCTGAACAACTTTCTGTAATAAAAGCACAAAGATCACAGTCTATTCACATAAGATTTGTAAATGAATGTGAGAAAAAACTATTTGTAGTTATTTACTGCTAGTAGTTGAGCCTTCTAAATATTCTCTCCAATTTAACAGACCCAGGCTGTGAGTGCACAGTTGTGGATATTAATGGTGGAAATGAACCAGAAAACTCTCTTTAGTGGAATACTGTTGTCCTCTGTCTCTGTGATGTACTTCCTAACAAAAAGCCATGAGGAATTTCTACAGTGTCTGTGCATTCCTTTGATGCTTTGTACTTGCCCAGTTTCAAAATCTTCAGCACTGCTTCGAGCATGTTCCTCAGCTGAAACTGTGTTAATGACAGTAGGTTTTTTACTGCTTACTGAGATTGATGCTTTCTTTGAAGGCTCCTTGCTCATTTAAATCTTTGCCTGGTAGCTAAAAAGCAATAGTACGTGCCTGTGTGACAGGCATCACTGTTCTGTCTGCTTCATACTACTTGTCTCACTGTAAATCATAACTCACAGACAAGACACTACTAAAACTTGAGTGAATGAATGTTCAGAGAAAATCAAAATGCCAATTAGGAAATGACAAATGCAACGTGTTCTTATTTATTCAGGATTATAACTTCTAAAATAAATTCATTTCAGTATCTAAACCTTGCAGAGGTTTTGTCACTAAATTATCCAGAAGAAAATATGGTAGGTCTCTGATTACTACTGACCATGTCTGGTGCCTGCATGACAGTAGCTCATCATCAGGCAAACAGTGTGCTGAAAGCAATGACCCACTCTCTCTTAAAATGACTACTTATTTTCAGTATATCACTGGAGAAAGCCTAGATGACAACCTAAAGGCAGTGTCCAAGCAATTGCTCACCACAGAAATGAAAATAGCAAAGAGAGGGAAAAAATGCCTTACAGTGTCATGTGGTGCATACAAGGAGCCTTCCCACTGCAGTATGGAGCACTCTTCTTCCAGGGCTCTCTTATTTCACTCACTGGCAGATGAGGGTGTTTCTTTTTGCTAAGCACAAATATTGTGCTTATCTGGACAAGCACAAACAGAATCGTTCAGCCAACGTGTTCATATCAAAGAGTTCCGTCTGGGAGGTGCTCATCACCTTCTGAAGATCTTAAGTATTTTTTACAGAGTCAGAAAAATGAGAGAAAAGTTACCAAAGACACTACAAAGTAAAAAAAAGAATTATAGTCTAATATGCCCTAGATTGTACCGTACATGTCACCAGAGCAGCAACTAGCAATTCTTCTTAGTCTTTGCATCCTTTTTTTCCTTGAGAAAGAGTAAACAGCAATTAGTCCTAAATATGAACAGGTATGAAATAGCCCAGTGTCAATTACTGTCTACATATAGAAGAAAAGTAAAGAGAACTGGGGTATTTCAAAATTGGTACTTAATTAGTAATGCTCGTTCACTTGAGTAACTGGAGCTAACACTTAACCTAGAAATGTCAGACTAGATTATGTGTGCACAACAGTTCAGGTGCTGATATGGAAAGATTCTTAACACTAAATCTGAAGGATGGATCAAAATACGTACAAGAAATAGAGCATCTGTACTTTCGTATATTTTGTGAATGTACTGCTTAGAGTCAGCTTACATGTCTTCTCTAAAGAGCACACCTGATGTTGGAAGCATCTTCATGAATTTTTCACTTTTCTGCCTTCTCTGTGAGTCCTTGCTTACCTTGCCTCCTCACTGTCATCAGCAAAAGCATGAGGCAATGCCTTTTCACCACTCCTGGAGGAGCTGCTCTAAGTGAACAATTTGCTGGGCCTTTGCACCTCTGGTGTCAGTGCAAGACAACCCTGAGGAGTGAAGCCTGCTCTGAATTAACACAGAATTATAGAGTCTTTTAAGTTGGAAAAGGCCTCTAAGATCATCAAGTTCAACCATTGCCTCGACACTACCAGGCCCACAGCTAAACCATTTCCTGAAGCACCACATCTACATGTTTTTTTCAAACGCTTTTCTGGGCACCCTGTTCCAATACTTGATCATTAATTTTTTTTTTTTCCTAATACCTACTCCAATCTAATAATAATAACAATCAAAAGATAATCAGAGGATGAACATGACTTGTTTAAGAGCAGTTACTGAAACAGGATTCCACCATATTTCTGTGTAGTCAGAGAGCAAGAATACTGAGGACTTCCCCTCATCTCTTCCTCCCTGCAGACATCAAACTCCTGCTCTACAATAAAGATCTCCTTGGTTTTTCTAATTGGTAGGGTGGAAAATTTAATCTCAATCTCATTTTCAGAAAAGTTTTGATAGCTGAGGTAATTAAGCTTCAGGCATTATCATACTAGGGAAAATGTAAGGCAGAAAGTCTCAAATTTGGTAGTTATATGAGAATGGGTGATATTTTGCAAAGCTAGGCAGCCTGAACGGCAATGATGACGAGGGATGTGCCTACACTCGCCAGAAATGGAGATCAGTACTGTACTCTGCACAGAACTGTACAGTCAAACCTTTGGACCTGAGAATCTCAAACCCCAGCTCCATATATACCAGCTTTTCTGGTTTGGTTTGCCTTTAACTTACAGGCTGGGTCTGGTCTGAGCCATAAGCTGAATGCCTGTTTCAGGCTCTCAGGCCTTGTGTGTCCTTCAGGAGTGCCTCTTCCAGTTCAGATTAATGCAGCAGGAATCCAGATCATGTACGTGGAGATGTCTCCCTGATGTGAACCCCAGCACAACAATCTGGCATGGTTGAGAGGTGTCTTGTAAAAACCAACTCTCATCAGAAATGAACATGAGCATAAATGCATGGTATCAATACTAAGGGTATTATGGTAGGAGCAATATTGAGGTTATACACCAAATGCTTTCCCTCTTCCCGTGGGTTCAGCATAAACTGGTGCTAATGATTTTTGCCTATGTCCACTCTTCAGAGTGACATGATTGATGACCAGAAGAGAGAAATGTCAAAACAGGAACATCAGTGACTTAGCCTTCAGTTTGGAACAATTGACAAATAAATAAAAAAAAAAGCTCCTAAAGTTGACAGGTAAGAGAAAAGTGGGAAGGGAGCAAATGCCTTGCTCTACAAAGAGAGTAAATTACAGTCTAGTTGATCAATAAAGGTATAGTAAGGTCAGTGAGAGAAGCATCGAAATTACTCTCAGATGAAAGATATTACTAATAAATTTGACTTGAGCATAGTCCATGTGATAATATCAGAAACAAAATGAAAGATACACTTCAGGAGCAGGGGAGCTTTGCAGACCATAAGGCTCACAAAGTTGCCAGCTGGCATTCTTAAAGCCATTGTGATGCCTTGGGAGGGCTGACCTGGAACAGAGACTGGAGAGAGTTAGAGAATAAAGCAGATATTTATTGAAAGGCCTTTATGGATCCCCCTTGGTAGTACAAGAGCCTGGCCAGGGCTACACCCAAGATGGACCCAAAATGGTCACAAAATGGATGACTGGTCAGGAGGTCTTACACTGTTATAAGTTTTGGTCCATTTGCATATTGGGCTTTAATTGTCCAGTTACAGCTTGAGATTATGAAGTCCCATCCTTCTTGTTTTCTCTCTTCAGTCTACTGTTGTTTGTGCTTCTGGGCCTGAAACCTGTAACAGTTATTCTTGGTCTCCACCTAGAAAAGGATTTGTTTTGTCTCCCTACTCTGTGAAGAGAGCTTACTAAGGCTTAATATGAGGCTCAGAACAACACCCCTAGGCAGCACAGAATCTGAAAAACATGAAAGCTAAAACTTAAGGCATCATTTGTACCTACAAAAATCCAACAAGTAAATTCTAACGTGATTCTATTTTTAAAAGAAAAAATATTTATTTGTCTCCTTTACTTTTCACTAGGATTATTGTTCAGTGTGAACTACTAATGTAAAAACTACTAATCCACAGAGCTCAGCTGATGCTGCCGCAGGTTGAAATGCAAAGCAGCTCCTACCTTACATCCTCTCCAATATATGCTGCATGTATTGGCTTTAAGAATTAGGTGGTCATATCCTAGTTCTTCCTGAATTGCACCCCAAAATACTGTCTGTGTGTAACTGTCCAGAGAATAGGTAGATGTAATGAAGAGCCATGTTATTAGAAGTATTAAATAACAAGCAAAACATTAGGGTTTACTTTGAACTAACATGATGCACATTATAAAATCTCCACATGCTGGAAGAAAGAGTAAATCCTCTGTGGTTTACTCATAAATATTTAAAGGATTATTCAGTCCATTGTGCAGTGAATGCATAACCAAATGCATTCTGATGTAAACCAGCCCAGCTCCTGTGTTTATATTGTCTGTCTGATGGAACACAATTACAGAACAATTTTTTCGTTTTCAAATTTCTACTTGAGCTCCTTGAAGCACCTAGAATTTGAACTTGGCAATGTATGACTGCAAATGCCCAGGGACCTGGCACCATACAGATTAGAAGTGCATGTATTCTTCAAGGATAAAACTATATACTGTATAGTTTATATTCACATAAATGTGTTCTGTAGGGGCAAATCAATATCTTATAAATGTACACCCTATATTTTTGCTCCTGATAGGGAATTCTATCACCAAGTAGAGCAAATCTACAAAAACAACTTAACTCCACAGTTTCAAAAAAGGAATACTGCATTTGTTTTTTATTACTCTATTTTATGCTCAGAATGAATATGGCTCAGGTGTAGGCTTTGAGTTTCAATTTAACGTATTCATAACTGGGGCAATTGGCAAGGTCTGCTATTTCTGACAGATGTAAACAGTCAAGCTCAGCCCTAAATGTCTTTTTGTATTTTTTTCTGCTTGTTCCCCAGTATTCAGTTTATTTGTTGTTGAAAGTTCTCTTTTATCAGAAAATCATAAACTGAGCCAGGGACTGAAATGCTGAATTCAGCCACAAATTAGAAACTGAAAAATAAGAGATGAAAGCAGTGGGAAAGGGAGTCTGTACTGTGCAGATGTACTTTCATTTTCAAGAGCCTCTGTTTCCTTAAATGAAAGGCAATCCGACAAAAAAAAAGAAAAGGGGGGTTAATTCACCATGGAAATATGCAAAACTTTTCAGGGCAAAGTCTTTGCATATGCTAAAGGCACAGATGATGTTCCATGTAAAGCATTACTTTTATCTTTATTGTTTTGAATATGTTGGATCATAAGAATGGACACACTCCAACTGCCACTTCAAAGCTCTACAGATAATCCCACATCCCACTTGCTTTGTTTGCATATTTAATTTTGCTGAAGTAAAAGGCAAATCAAAGCTCATACTTTCTTCTCTGAAAAATTTCTTTACAACCTTCCTCAGCAGTCCAGCTCATCTGAGCCAGGGTAAGTTACGAAGATTCCAACTCATTTGAAGATATTTCTATTTACTCTGTCTCTTTCCCTTACTTTTCACAATAAAGTGCTTCAATTTCTCACTGGATGGAAGTCATCAATCTCCACCATGTCCAAAAATTCTTCCTCTGTATTTCAAGGGGCTCCTAATCTGTGGAGCAGGTGTTGGTGTTGAAGCAGGAGCAGCCAGAGGAATGTAATTGTTTCTGATGCATGAGGCGGTCATTGTCAATCAGTCTGCAATGCAGATGTCAACAAAAGCAAGGTCGGACTCCCAAGTTGCAGGACATTTTTGCCTGTTCTGATCCCTGAGACTGAAAAATGGGGATGAGAGCAGGCAGTCTGCCCCCAGGTTTCACATCACCTGTCTGCAGGCTTTGCAGGACAATGTGGTGTCTGAGGTGACTTGCTCAAGGGAGGAAAGAAATAGCTGCAACTGTAAAACACCTTAATTCAATGAAAAAAACATGTCAGGGAGCAGAGAAGTCCAGTGTCTCTTCATCTGGCAGTTTTCTTCATTCCCTCCTTGAAGTCTTTGAATCTCTGTTCAGGCTCTAAAGGAGACTCCAAAAGGTAGAGCTCTACTGCTGAAAGTCTTTCAACCCCAAGAAAGAGGTTGAGAATATTAATATGAAAGCAAAAGAGCTGGTTTGGAAGGGTTTAAAGATCAAGAACTTTTCAATGTCATTTCTATTCAAAGCATTTCAAACAGCAAAATATATTCAAGTTAGGAGAGCTTTAAGTGAATAAAGCCTTTTTTTCTGGATTACATTATTTCCTCATATAACTTGATACACAGTTAAATATGTAATTAGAAATTAATATATCATGATGATACTCCTTTGGTCTTTCATGAAATCTGGCACCCTCCATAGCTAATGTGTGAATTCGCTCCTTCTTACCAGAGGGAATAATTTTTTCATTCCCTCTGTAAAAGCCTACAAAGAATTGAATGTCTGTTGCAACGAGTGCTGTAGGTTCAATAAAATTGCTAGGAAATATGTGAGAATCCTGGAAACTGCAAAGTCTACACAATCTTCTCCTTATTTATTGTTTCCTACATAAATTCTTTATCAGTGAGCACCCAGGGACTTTTTTTCACTCGCATCAGCTTTACAACTGTGTATTTCCCTTTATTACATTGTAATTATTTCCGGTGAAAAAGGTGGTGTGTTTTAGTGGTGTTAGTTTACAATATTTTAATAAAAATGCATTAGTCCCCCATGAAAAAGAAAAATCCTGCATCAGCTATTTTCAAGCAGCACCTCTAGACTGAAACTAACAGACCAAAGGAGCCAGCAGCAGTATAAAAGATTCTTAGCCCAGAGGTATGAGAATCTGCCAATTTCACATCATGAGGAAACAAGCACCTAAGAGATTACAACCTTATTTATCCTTTTTGCCTACAGACCTCCTACAGAGTCCCATATCCATTGTCTGTCACAAAACTGACAAATCATGAAAGTAAGAAGAATTTCTGAAAGGCTTAAAACCAAAAGCAAACACCTGACTCTTTCAGGCATTCTATTACAAGAGTAAATTGGACATCTCCCCATGTTTGATAAAGGAGCTGAAGAGTTTGTATGAAATTGCCAGCATGGTACCAGGCAGTCGTGTTCCTGTGGAATTGAGTACATTTCCTCAGGAATTCCTGGTGGTGAAGTATGAATTTTCATTTATGTGGGGCTGTGTGCAATCTCACAACTGGCCAATGCAGCCCCTTTATACTGGACAATGAAAACCAGACAGGCAGTGTGGAAAACAGGGGAAGAGGAATCAGAAAAGACCAACACAGTCCCAAACCCTAAACAGCTTTTGTGACTGCACAAACACCATGGAAATGTCCCACTTGTGACGCTGAATCACAGAAAACCCAAGCAAAGAAACTCCACAGCACTCTTACTTCCATAGGCAACATGGCACGAGTAAGTAAAATGGGCCAAGGCACAATCCCAGCCAACCCGGGGTAAGTGGTGTGTCTGCCGTGGCTCAGCACCTGTTTTCCTTGTCTCTCAGCACAGAAAAACAAGGTAGGCTCCTGTGCCCAGGTTCCTGGGCATAATCCCTGGCCTGTGCTGTGCCCACCATTGGGCCTTTCCAGAAAAAGTAAAGCTTTTTTCAGTAAAGCTTTTGATATTGTCTGTCACATTATCTTTCTGGACAAAATGTCCAGCACACAGCTGGGGTCTATGACCCTAGGAAAAACATGATAGCAATATGCACACAGTGGGGAAAACAGAGGATGATGCTCAAACTCATTTTCTGGCCCTCTTGGGTTCATTGGTCCAGACAGGGCTACTGAAGATCTGCAATGCACACCGAGTGTGCTGAAAGCATGAGGACATCCTGCTAATGAGTATGATCAATACAGAAAGCAGAGCATTGGAGGGGAATGGCAAACTGGCTTTTTTAGGACTTTCATAATCCATTTTAGCTGCCAGTGGAAAGATGTGCAGATTAAAAATATTCTGAAGTCTTTTGTGCCTTTTTCCTTGGTGTCTAATGACTTCAAACATACTGTAATTGGATAAGATTACTCGGAAGAGTTATAGTATTACTATTATTAATTACATATCATATGATAATATTAATATAATTACAAATTGCACCATATCAATATAATTTTATATTAATATTCTATCTTGCCTTAGAAAAAATTCCATGGTTAAAAAAAAGCAGACAAACTCTCTGGTACAACAAGCCCTGATTAAAGGACCATCTTTACATCACTATGTAGGATTTGCACAAGAAATAAAAAAGCTAAAGCACAAAAATCTTATAATAGGAATATTTCTCAAGATAATCACTAATTTTTTAAAATTATATCTATTAAGTTTTCTTCTTGGAAGGACCAGTCCCAGATTGTCTATTGATAAATTGTACCAATTGATAGCATGAGGCTGATACAGTCCACATTACCAGTGAACAACAAGATGGCACAACTAACAAGACTCTGACTTTTTAAGACTGAAGTGTGTTTAAATGAGGCTGCAGTTTAAGCCCTCAAATGAGCACACTCTAAAGATAACAAATGGAGCACAGAAAAAATTATTTTCTTTAATAGTTCAGTTTTGGTCAAGAATCACATTGATGGTTCATTTTCTGATAGCATGGGCAGTAGACTCACCACCTTCCACAAGAAAGGGGAAGCTTCGAATGTGTGCTGAACTTGGCAGATACCCCTGCCCATGGCAGGAAAGTGGGAACTAGATGCCCTTTAAAGTCCCTTCCGACCCAAATCATCCTATGGCTCCAAAAACCTAAGAACCAATGACCCTGTGTAGGGACCATGACCCATATATAGTCTCAGATGCTGTCCTGCATTTTGAGTGGGAAAGAGAATTTTGAAGCATGTTTATTGGGGAAGTTGAAGTAAATTACCACAGTAAACTTGTGTGCTTTCTTTTTCTTAAGAAGTCTCTTCTCTCTTTGAAAGTTTAAGGGATGGCATTCAAGTTGCTTTCTAAAGTAAGTTCATGGTCTGGGGTAGCTGTTATTGTTAATTAGGCCTAAGACTCTTTTCAGGCAAAACAACCACATGCAAAAGAAGAAAGGCATCAACAGCAGAGCCAAAAAAATTGCAACTATGCCTTCTAGCATGGCCTCCTGTGTGTGAGGTTAGCAGTGGGAAATCCCAGCATGGCATGGATTTCTGTAATTCACTCTCACTCTTGGTCATTTGCACCCATAACAAAACATGTAGAAAGTTGATTTCACTTCCCTAAAGCAACTACAGAGTCATGGCAGGGAAGGGAAAAGATGTCTCTCTTCATAGTTAACCCAGATCTCATTGCACAAGGGGTAGAGAAAATAGGAAAATAAAGTGGAGAAGTAAAGGAAGTGCAAAGCTTGCAGTCCAGTTTTGTCCTAGACTCAGCTCCTCTGTGGGCTGGTTTGGGGAGAGCATCTTTATATATGAGGTTACTGGTAGAATCATGGTCCCAGGAAGTGGAAAGGGAGAAGAAGTAATAACAAAACACTTTCCAGTTCACTTCTGCTTGCTTAGGTAAAAACTCAGTATCCAGGGAAGGGAACTTGGCAATCCCTGGCCATTAGTGATAAGAGATATCAAGAAGATGAAATTTGAAAGAAAAAGCTCCAGGCAATGATGAGGATATTTCAAACACCCACAGGACTTCATTCTTGAAAACTCTTTTTGGGAATCTGAATATTACTTGAATAAACACTCAAACTGTCTGGTATAACCAGGATGTAACTTTAGTTTTCTGTTGATCTTTGTATTTTAATTTACTATTAAAGTATTTTTATATTATGCATGTGTGTGTATGAGGATATCAGGTACATTATAAGTTAAGTAACAAGATAAAAATAAATTAAATAAATCACAAATAAAAATGAAAATGATCATGTTCTTTTAAGAGGCTGTTTAATTACGTACCACTTTTTACTGTGACTCACAATGATTATCAATTAATCTACATAGCATTAATTTACATAGGAGGTAATGGAAAGTTAAGCTAGAGAGTTTCACATCACTAAGAGTGATTTCTTGAAAAATCTTTACTTATAGCATAGAATCAGACAGATCCAGCAGATGTCTTTTGCTACACCTGATTTATTCAATTATCATTTTCAGATTAACATCAGCATTATAAAATAACACCATAATTCTTCTCCTTCCCTGGTGACAGTTGTTTCAACTTAAGCCTTCTACATGGGTGAAAAGAAATGAAATTTGCTTCTCACGCTTCTACTTTAAGAAGATTTTGTTGTTTTGGAACAGTCACTGACACCACATAAAAACTTACAAACTGAAAGTAATTTACATCAGTTTCCCTTTCAAGACCACTAAAAATCTTACCTATTTAGATCATAACCAAAACACAGCAAAGAAATGCCTCAGCCATCCATTTCATCCATTTCAGTGTCTACCTATTCTGAACGTCAGAGGACACAAAAATCCTTATTGTTACTTATTCCTAGACATAACCTCACACAACCTCTCTTTCTCATCTGCGTTTTTTGCTTTCTTTTTGATGACAAGACTCACTGCTTTTGTTCTATAAACGTGTATTAAAAGTGCTTACACCTTTAGGCAAGTTAGACAACCACTGAAAATTTCAAACTTAAAAAAGGCAAATTCACTAGGTAACTCTGTCAATTACTACGGTGATATTGTAAAGCATCACTTTTTAGGTTTTTATCAACATGCATTTTGACTGCACTCATGTACAAACTTTTTATTAATCTCTCTTGGTATATTGCAGTGGCACCTGGTTCTGCTCCCTGGCTCCTTGTCTTGTGGGCTATAATCCCTCCCTGCTTTCCTTCCTCCCCCATGAGCTATTCACACTCTTAATCTGTGAATGAGGAGTGTTGTGGCTGCCATCTCCTTTGGCAGGCTCAGAGGCAGCAGAAGAACAACACCTGCATCACTGCTGCATCCATGCCTTTCCCTAAGCAACATGTCCGAGGATTTTGCATGAACTGGGCTCTTTCCAGAACCTTCCATGGGAGAGCTGAGAGGAGATAAGTGAGGATTTACAGAAAGGGATGAAACAGCCCCTTAACAAGTCCACCATGCCCTGTAGTCAAAGGTGTCACCAACACAGGTGCAACATGGGAAAGCACATCCTGAGCTAGAACATACACTTCTGGTGGGATTCCCTGATCTGCTTTGAAGAATAAAAAGGAAACAGTTACATTTATAACAGGTTCCATAATACTAGATAGTGAACAAAGAATGGTCACAAGATAAAAGATTATTACAGAATTTGGGCAAGAAGAGAGCTGCAAAAGCTATGAAGGCAACAATTGCAGAACTTGCAGAATCACTTCTAAAACTAACTCTGCACTACAATCTTCTTGTATCAAAATCTATTTTTCTAGAAAACCTTGTCCGTCTTTCTGTGAGTAGTTCTGAGAGCAAGTAGTTCTGTGAGTGCATATGCACCCTGACTTCCTTCTTCAGTGAAAATCAAATAATTTCCTCAAATCTTGAGGAGTATGGGTTGCTTTGCTGCTTGTTTAATGAAATCCTTCCCCTGGCATCTCCTATTTCCCTAGGAAAAAACAGAGAGCATTGCAAATCACTGGGGACTGCATTTGAGAGACAAGAATTCCTTCTGCAGTCCAGTCACATTCAGGCAACAAATTTTAATGGAAGAGCTAGGCTGTGGATTGAGTACATGATTAAAAGAAAAATGTCCTGTCAGTGGAAGCTCACACAGAGATGGGTTTTAATCAGCGGATATTTTTCCCCCATATAAGAAAGTCTGGGCACATGTGTATCAACTACAATATGCAGAAAGAATCATGCTGCTGAGCAGGAGTGAGCACACATTTATTGCTGTTAGGCTCAGTGAGACTGCAGTGGGAGGCTCACCTCTGGCTTGCCTGTGTCTTTTATACTACATGTGCAGGCTAAGGAAGCAGTAAAATAGTAAAGTACCTTTTCTTCACTTAAAATCATATCTGCCTGTAAAAATCAATTAGAGAACTGTGTTCTTTGGAAATAATAATAATAAAAAAACACAAAAAAACCCCCAAAACAACAGCAACAACAAACCAACAGCACAGTCATGCCTATCCAGAGCTGTCAGTCACCAAGTGAACCCTTATCCTAGAGAGAGGATAAGTAACCATTGGTTGGTTTATCAGCTTCACAGCTGGAGCAAACCTGATGCAGCAGAGCTCTTTGTATTGAATTGTAGCTTGGCAGAAAGGTACAAATTTTATTCCACCTTACAAGTAAACTATTATGCACTGATTCCCACAGGCTGCTGAAAGCTTGTGAGTGTCCTGAGAGGCATGAAGACACATATCTTAGGAAACAAAAAGTTCTGGCTTTCTGAATTTCCAGGATCTTTGATGTCCCAGTAGCTCATCAAAGAGTTAATGGCTTCCAATGATATAGTCAAGGAAATATCCCTAAAGTTCAAAACAAATACTGCTTTCACTTTTCTTAATTAAACTGGTTTGATTTCTGCGTTCTCTAAAAACTTGTTTAGATTGGCAATCTCTGTTACACTTTTCAACTTTATCCTCTTATAAATTCCAAATTCCTAGTGCAACATTCAGCATTCTGCTCGACTCTAAAGATAGCATGTAGGCATACAAGTTTGCTGAGGCACTTTAACTTGTCTTCACCTCTTTCATCACCTCTCCTGATTATTTGCGGAGATACTCACTTGTATTGGAATCTGTGATCATCATGTTTACTGTGCACTGGGCTGCTGCAGTTCCCTGCTCAGTGCTAGTTAAAGTTAACTTCAGAAATTAAATCAAATGAAAGAACTTAATCAGAAAGAAAGTATCTACATGAGAATTGCAGTAACTAAGTTGCGGACATCTAGTCCATTGCAGTGTTTCTGCCATGGGCTTGGCAATTATGGGCTGAGGTTGAAGGGGAGGAAACCAACTATTTTCTGAATCTCCCATTTACTTCCAGTTCTTCTGCATAATTTGCACTGAAATATTAATGAGCTCCATAAAAATGAAAATAAACAATCGAGTTTATTTTTACTAGAAATACTTTTGTATAAATAAAAGTATTTCAGAATTCCTGCACAGAATTTCACTAACATTTTTCACAAGCCAGAAATTGTCACAGTAATTCTCAATGTAATTTGCAAAATGGCAAACAACTCTATATGAAGTGCTAGAAAATATGTAGAATAATTAAGTTCTCCTGTAGATTAACTGTCAAGGTGAGGGCACTTCTATATTGCTAGTGCTTGAACTGTTGTCTGCTATCCCTTCAGTCTCAGCCAGCTCTGGTGCAGAGGTTGGCCAAATCTTTCTCACAAATCCTTATCATAACAGTTAATGAATGAAAATGCAAGGAGCTATAATATCATGGGTTTCAGTTCCTTTTAAATGAGCTGCTTGAAAAAGCAGATGTCCCTGGATTGACAACAGAGATGGAAAACCACAGATTTATCTTGATCCTGTCTCACATAGTTGCTTTATTGACCCAGACTGGTAATTACACAAATATACGTGTGTATTTTACTGTCTACACACTGCCATGAATAATGGTGTCTAACTAAATTCAGCAAGGAAGGACAAGGCCAATTCTGGAAAGTTAATGCAGATACAGTTGCTCACCATTTTTCTTTCTCTTGGCTATTGACACTGAAGGCTTGTTAATGGCAAAGGTGAAGCGGGTTGTATGCATCCCTGAACCAATACTACACACAGTGGAGGAATTGCACAAGACATAGATCATGATACAAACACAATGACAGAACTACCACAAAGCATTGTAGAAAAAGTCAAATTTGCATAAACCTCTGTAGCCTCTTTGCAGACTGTTTCAAAGATTGACAACTCCTCTGTCTGCCCAGGCTGACAAAATTCTTCTGATTTTCAATAATCTGGTGATCTCACTAAACTTACTAATAAATCTGTGAGAAGCCAACAGCTCACCATAACTGTCTATTCACATGGCCAAGAGAAAAGTGTTGCTCCTGGCTATTTTTGGGTTTATTGTTGTTGTGATAATGATAATTATGATGATGGTTGTGATGAAGAACAGGCATATCTTTCAAACCCTTTTTTGAAGTAATGTTGGGTTCAGCTCTGCAGGCAAGAAAAAAGTTAATTTTCCACACCACTTGTGCAGTTGTTTATTATGAAAAGAACACAAACTCTTCTAAACAAAAAAATGTGGAAAGGGTGCAAACTAAAATTAAAGAAAATATGGTATGCCTTCAGGACAACTATATTTTACTCATGTGCCGTTCCTGTAGCCCTTAACTCTAAATTACCTCATGCTTTTTTATCACATGTGGATGTTGGCTTTCTTAATCAATCACATGTCACTCAAGGAAATAGAACAAGAGCAAAGAACTTGCCTGAGCACTGGTGTCAGCCCCTACAGGGATTTTCTTTGGAGAATGACATGCATGTGCTTCCTTGCATTCTTTTCTGTCCAATTATAAAAATAGCAGGGCCATAACTAAAAAAGGGGCTGCTGCAGTGCCCCAGAAGAGCCACATTATATATTGATATCATTAAACATTTTGTTACATTTAAATGAATATGAACCAAACTTCAGCTCTGGGTGACTGAAGGCAGGGGCAAAAGCTGCTTTGCAACCTCTTTTGGAGCAATTCCTGGAGCTTTTCCAATGGCATAGAGAAGGCCATCTGAACATCAGGGATAGTGGAAGAGCTATCCAAAATGATGCAAAAAGCATTCAAATTTACGGGTCAGTAGTAAAAGCTTAGTCAATGACCTGAAATACATCAAGCCACTCCAGCACTGACCATCATAATAGTCTCTATAGCTCAGTAGTAACAGTGTCTCCCTTGATTAATTATTTACACAAGACTCATAACCTCCATTTTAATGTCTGTTGTGCTAAATATCTTTTAAAATCAAATTCTATTTTTCTCTTATTTAAAAACAAAGTCTACCAATAATTAATTCTTACATCAAATAATCAACATTTGGCAGATTCTTTGAAGACAGCAGGGCAGAAATAATTCACAAAGCAAGACAATTGCATGGAGTCAGAATGAGGCACTGACTGGTGACAGATATTCAGAAATTAAGTCAGATCCTTGTTTATCATTTCCCTGTGGATGTGATGCTTGTGTGTACTAGAGAAGAACAGAGATTAAGAGCATCAGAGAGCTGTGGGAAAAAGTAAGGGGAGTAGAGTCCTCAAAAACAAGAGGATACAATGATATTTATGACACTGATGATTTTATTATTATGAATAATAACAATAATAATAGCTCCATATATTTGAAATCATCATCCCACCTGGTTAATTAAAGAAGGATAACCTTGCAAATGTATGGATGACAAGTCTAACGGTACTAACAGGTAGATTTTAAAAAGTGTTTAGCATCAATTTTAATTATGAACCTTTTGGGCAGGTAGAAACTGTTTTTATAGAAAATTAAGTAAGAGCTTGGGCTATATTGGGCAAAGTACCATCAGCAGATGAAGAGAAGGGATCCTGCCCCTCTGCTGAGTCCTGCTGAGGCCTCACCTGCAACCCTGGATCCAAGTCTTGAGTGGAGGGGGGAATGAGGGGTAATGAGGATGGAGCCAGGCTCTTCTCAGTGGTGCCAGGACCAGGGGCAATGGGCACAAACTGGAACACAGCAGGTTCCCTCTGAGCACCAGAAAACGCTTTTTCAGTGTGAGGGTTATGAAGCCAAGGCACAGGTTGCTCAGGGAGATTGCAGAGTCTGTCTCCTTGGAGATACTCAAAAGCTGTTTGGACACAGTCCTGGGAAGGCTGCTCTAGATGGACCCATCTAAGTGAGGGGGGTTGGATCAGATGACCTCCAGAGGCCCCTTCCCACCTCAACCCTTCTGTGATTTTGTGATACAGAGGTTGCAATTTTTCTACTAGTGGTAGACAAGTTACTGAGCGTTCAGACACTGTTGGAAGCTGCTTTAGAGGCCTGCTGCCTCTTAGGGAAACCATACAACACTTACAAATTCATGAGCTGAAAGAAGCACTGGGAAGGCATCTTTTTGGGACATACACTTCAGCAGATACTGACTCTGCTCTCAGTGACCACAGTATGCAGTTCCCAATTTGGCTACCAGGAGTGCTTTTTCTTATACTTCTGATATTACAACTGCATTATATTCTGTAGAAAGTAATGTATTTTTCCATTTTAATGTATGTTTTGTGCTTAGCAGTGTATGTGATAAGCTATTCCCCACTGAAAACTTTACCTTAGGCAGATATGCTCACTGCTTTTTACTTCACTATGGGAAAAATTCAATATTCTTAATTTCCCTATATCACATCTTTGTCTGGATTTATAGATGACTCTGCAAGAGAGGGTTTTGGGGTTTTTTGGTGGCTGTTCCTCTTCTGTAGGTCCAGCAGGCAGCCTGAGGGTTACAATAATTGACACTTATGAGAGGCAACAGCTGGATCTCCACAAAGTAAACCAGAAGCTTCCTTCAAAATATGCTGAATTTGCATCAACATGCTGAAGAGCTTCCATGTTGCACATTTTTAGGCTTAGGACTTTCACTTTCTTTGCTTCTCCCCTTCTTTCAATGGTCTAGATTTTAGGTTATCCTTCCATACCACGATGAGCATGGGAGGAAAGGTAACTTCACCCTGTACAACGCAGCGCTGAAAGAAAATAACATCTCCTGGCCCAAAACATCTAGTTGTGTCAGCCCATTGCTCAGCCAAAATATATTAGTTTTGCTTCTTCAGCACTGATGAAGTTATGTGGCTGCTAATTCCAGAGTTAGCAGAGTGAAACTTGGCTTGGGGCTTTGTGCTGCACTGTGTTAATGTCATATTAGGCTCTGGGGCTAATACAAATCTCGCTGCAGTAACTTGGAGAACTCTTTAATGTTCAGGCTATTGAAGCCAGTGTGTACCTGGTATTTAATACTCTCAGTGTGCATTATCTGTTTTCAAATAACAACAAAAATTGTATGAGGTGTCTCTCAAAGATGTTAAGCTGTCACCATTTTGACTGTATTATTAATTTGTGCTCTGAAAGTTGGGGTTTCTGTAATGATGATCTGCCTTGCATTTTAAAGGTGTTGTGCAGAAGAATTTATTCATCAAAATAATATATATATTATGCCCTACACCAAATAAATAGATCTTAAAGAGAAAATTTAACTATAATTATTCCTTACTATTGATTGCATCCTATTCTCTCATACTTCTCTTGATTTTCCTCCAATTTAAAGAAATATTTAACATCTTAATTACCAATCACTTAAATAGGTACCCAGAATCAGGATGAGATACAAAGTTACTATTTCATCAATAAAAATATTATTTTAGAAACAACTATAAAGCAGATATAAAAATAACTTTAGTGCATTAAAAGTAAATAAATGACTGTCAAGCCTATTTCCTGAAGCAGGGTTAAATGTAGTCACAGCTGCAACATTCTGTGCATATAAAAATCTTCATACCAGTTAGAAAAAAATAAAAACAAAAAGTCACCTTTCAAAAATGCTGTGAGTTATATATCTTGACAGGTATCCAATACTTACCCCCAGAGGCATTTCTTCTTTCAGAGGCTCTAACTCCCTACCAAATGGAAATGTTTTCATTCCCACTCATTTGGACAAAGGTTAGCATGATAAAATGATTTGTTATGCCAATAAAGTTTTTTGTTACACTGTTAAATGGTTTGTTACACTACTATTGCTACATAAAAATGTTATGAAAATTAAGTAGGTTGTAAGGTCCAAAAAGGAATTGTCTGCTTTTGGGACTAGCTGCCAGGAAAAGGTAAAAAGAATGATCTTATGATCTGCAGCTCCCAAGGCCTTTGAAAAGACAACCTAAATGACCTTCTAACTAACAACTGAAATTGGTGCCCCAAATAGGAAAGCAGTTATGCATCCATATGGATGGGACCTTCCTCAAGTCAGGAGTATTTAGAAAATGGATGGAAATTGCAAATTATTTGATAATCCAGGTGGTGACTTCTGTCTTGTGTGACAGTACATGAAACAAGCCTAGATTACAATTCAGAATGGAAACTGAAGTACAGATTCCTGGTATGTTAATCATAACATGTCACAGATGGCGTAGCAAGATGGTAAAACTGGAGAAAACCTTACTTTCTGTAGAGTTTTAATTTTAACTTTGTTTATATCAATCAAAGCAGTATCTGAAACTGGCAATTTTTGATTCACAGTCATGCCTTATAAGTTCCTGGCACAATTTTAATTTTTTATTTAATTTAAATTTTGAATTTTTTATTTAATCTAGCACAGCAATCAGTCACTTCTTCAGAAAGAGAAGGCCAGTTATATCTTACACTTTATAATTACTACAGAATTTCTATTTTTAAAATTTTCATATTTTTTAGTTTGTGTATATGTTGTGTTTATTCTCATATTCTAATATTAATATTTGTGTTCCTGCCACTTGACAGAATTTTATTGCACTGATAATTGCAGAAGAAAACACTTCCTGTGATCAACAACCCTCTGCATTTCCATCGAATTCTAAATTTAATAATTTGATAATCACAAAAAATACTAGAAGAAATTTTAACATATATATTTTTTCTTATAGAAGTGAGGAAGTGTTTGAAATATTTATGGTTTTCTCCTTTTAAACTACCCACACTTTGTTTTTCTTTGTCCAGGCTCACTGATGCAGAGTGAATGACACTGCATTGAGAGGAAAATCTGCTGCAAATGAACTCAAGGGAGAAGCAACCTGCTTTGAGTATCAGGGCCCCACAAATATAAGGAAGGTGCATACAGTTAAGCCTGGGTGTGCAGAATTGTTTTGGAAGGCCCACTCTCACAGTAATGTTATAATTTATGCTGGCATACACAGAGCTGGGCTGCAAGAGAAATAATTTTGTCTTCACTGGAAAAGATCCTGACTCAGAGTCTTTGCTGCCTGACTGAAGGATGGTCAGGAGAAGGTTTGTGTGGGTCTTGTGATGTTCCTGATGCCTGAGAAGCTGATACACCAGGATAAGACACACATCTTGTGTAGGTGCAAGTGATGTCACTGCTGTGCAAACCAAGTGCAAACCAAGTGCCCCAAAAATCCACAACCTGGATCATCAAATGGAATTTCATTAATCACAGATGTACAACTTTGACTAAAAGTAGAGGCAAGGCACTTGGCATCTTACAAAAGGCATTTAGTCCTGGAGAGGAATTATCTTGAACTTTCAGACAGCTGGACAGAATGATAGCTGTAACCACATATACCAATTTCTTTTCTTTTGAAAGAGCAATGCCCTTATGCTGAAAAAAATGTAAAAATTGAAATTAACAAATAATTTCAAATTTACCTGTGAAATTTATTCCACAGATGCTGTTTACTTTGCAAATGGTAGTATAAACCAGATTGTTAGTAAAACAGCTTGAAATACTGAAGAGAGCAGAAATACGCATCCCTTCTGGCTGCTCAGACCAGGTAGCTCACCTGATTAGCAGGTGTGGGCTGCAGACTGCACCTCTTCTCCCACTGTCTAGCAGGCTCTGGTGGCCATGGTTAGGACCATGAGCCATCAGCATTTATGTTCTCAGAATAAGTCTGGACATCTGGAGTGATCGATCCTACGTGCAACCACTTAGAGTCAGTGTGTTGCAATGCACTACGCACAGCTATGAAGAGACAGAGCTACCACTTCTAGGAGAGCACACACAGCTCATGCCAAACAACCTGTTAATCACAAGCAGAAGCAGCAAACAGACTGAGGAAAAACTGTGGCCATGACTGGGCTGTTGCTCCCAAAGCAACTCATTGAGTCCCAGTGCTTCCCTGTACTGCTAGCTTTTATAACAATTTCTTGTAATTGCATTTTTTGACTGGTGTTACAACAAATGTGGACAATGGAGGTAGAGTGTTCTGATAATGCAGAGTTCAAGGAGAGAAAAAATAACACGGCTAAATATGAACAAATACTTTAATTCCTAATATTTTTCTGACCTTTTTCAAAGATTAATCCATAGCTGAGCCTGGGAAGAAACTTAGGTACGTATCATGTAAAATATATTTACATTCAAGTCTGAATAGAGGGTATAATTGATTGTGAACTTCAGAAAGGCTTAGATAAATTAATTTTGGACAAGTCTGCTTTGCTTTGCTTTACAGCTCAATGAATGAGGGCCAAGGACTCAAGTTCATTCCCACCTATCCCAGCTACGGCCAGAATGGGTACTATGCCTGTACAGAGCATTAAGAGATATAAGGAAAGAAAAGAGCAGTGTGCATTTTAATAACATGTATATAATTCTCCGATGCAAAGCACAATTAAAAATCTCTGCAGCTATCCATCTGCTACACCCACTAACTACACTCCTTTCCAGGACAAGCAACAGCAGCAGGCTGGGTGTGAAAGGACTGATGGAATCCCAGTACGGAAAGAAACATGAACTTACGGAAAGGAGTATTTGGATAGCGCTGTGGATGACCTCTAGGTACTGGAAATCAATGATGCAGCCTGTCACAGAGACATAGGAATAATCCTCCAGGATGCCAGGGGAAGAAGGACGCACCACCCTCCGTATGCAGCCGGGCCCGTGTTCCCGCCACCAAGAGCGGTGCATCGAGATGTTAAAGGTCATCAGATCCGTTTCCTAGGAGAGGCAGGGAGAAAGAGTGAACACATTTGACTTCCTGTTTTTAAGGTAAAGAAAGGGGAAGTAAAAGATCTTTTCTATTATAAGGGCAATGGGATAATTATCCTTAATCTTCACCCCAATAATTCTAGCATGAAAGTAGAATGTAGAGTTAAAGTGGAGAGAGGAAATTACAAACATTCATTGATTATTTTCTAGTTGTGCACAGGAACTTCTGCCTGGCATAAGAACCGTCATACCAGGTACTGTACAAAACACATGCTCCCTTGGACTTACGGCCTGAGAAGCAATTTTGATGTTACTTGATTAGAATGTCACTTGAGAACTCTTTTTTTTTTTTTTTTTTTGTAGCCGACAGGACCAATTTTACCCCATGATACTGGAGACAACCTAAATCAAATTTACATAATTAGATTCAAATGAGATGTCTTCAGCCAAGCACTCTGCTCTCTTTTCTTCCCTCTGCCCCTCATCCAGATGACAAACTTCTCAGCTTAGTGAAGGAACCTACATTTGTGAACAGATCTGGGTTTAAAATAAAAGCAGTAAGTTCTCTTCACTAAAATCATTTTCCTTATCAGATATTAAACCTACTCAGATGAGTACTGGTTGTTGCACTATAGCCTACATGGAACGTTTAATGTCTGTGCATTTTAGTAAACATTATACTGCTTCCACCTGGAGTGGTGAAAGTGGCAAACCTACTAATGTACTAAAGATTTTCTAAGACTTTACCTATGAAGTACAAACAGGAAAATTAATTTGAATTAACAAAAAATTTGGGTCTTTAGGTCATGCATAAGTAAAATACATTGAAATTGAATGAATGCCGTTTAAATGCAAAAAAATCCCAACCATCCTCACTGGACATAAATCAGAGTTGAGTTATAGCGACACTTTAAATAATTAATTCAGATTTATGTTTCCATGTTTCCCATTCAAAATTGTCAGCCATATGCCCACAAAATACCCCTGGCTTCCATACATGATAGTTTGTGGCACTGCCATGTCACCAATTTGCCCTTTGCATCCCACAAATATGTCCTGTCTGTGGCCATTTACTTCCACCCTGGTCAAAGGGAAATTCAGTCCAGATTCCAGTTGCAGAAGTGGTTAATTTGTTATTTTCCTTTGTTAATTGCCTTTATTCTGGACACACCTGAGAATTAACAAGGGAATTAAATCCTGTCATCCTAACTATATCGTAGTTATCAGTAAGAAATCTGCCTTTGTGATCTGCTGGTTTTTTCTCCACAACTTCTCTACCCTTTAAAAACAGAGTTGTTAGATTTCCAGATGCATTATTTCAAGTTGATGAGGCATTTGTCTCTTGACTTTGCATGTCAATCCTTGATACTGGTTCAGAAAATTTTCAGCTGCAACATGAAAACAACTTGTGAAGTAAGAAGCTGACAGACAACTCAGTTTAATGAAAATATAATCATAATTTTAGAGTCACAGGGAACAGCCAGGGCTTTCTTTACACAACAATGCCAGAGATTGCACAGTGTTATCAAGTGCTTTTAAAAATTGTCAGCTCTGAGAAATGCCAGTTGTCAAGCAGCACACACATATTCAATCTAACCTATTTCAGAAGCCCTTTGTTGAGAGGGAATATGGATTGGTGGCTTAGTGTGTATCAAATATTGTGAGGTAACACTTTATTATCACAGCTATGGGAATAAGTTGTGATGTCCATGGTGTTGGTGTCACAGCTTTCTTTGCTCTTGAGGGTTTATTTATCTTTTATTGGTTTTTGTCTTTGTGTTTTTAAAATTATAGCCTATTACAGTGTTCATACTTGGCTAGTTCACAGCCAGTGACAAAATTCTATAGGGAAGCAGCTTGATAAGTTTTGCCAACACATGAAAAATGTATGATTTTGGCATGTGAGCAGTAAAAAGCCCTTATAAATAAAATCTTTCATTTCTGGAATACTGTTATGTGTGGCTCTTGGAGGGATTAAAAAAAAATGCTTACTTGAAGGTCATGTTCATGTTTCAACGCTGCTGGTGATTCAGGTAAGAAGGAAACAGCAAAAAAAAAACCAAAAACCAAAAACAACAAACCACCAAACCAAAAGTCATCACAGCACTTGCTCCTTTATAAAAAATAAATTCTTATTCAGAAATTCTGGATAAAATCTGTAAGAGGAGATTTTCATAATTACTTTTTACTTGGTGTACTACATCCTGAGTACTCAAAGCAGGTAAAAGCAGATAATGATGGCCCAGCCAGGATCAGTTTTAGAAATGCAAACAAAACCACTTGGTGCATTAGCTTGACCTCTGAAATATCACTTCACAAAATGGCAGCCATAAGCTGTTCGAGCTGATAAATGTTAAGCTGCCAATCAATAAAAGAAAGCCTGACAACAGGAAAAATCAATTTTTACCTTTTTTTTTTAGCAGCTGAAACACTTCTCTCTAACTACTTGGAGATTCTTAATCCGTAAAGTGAGTTAAATGCAACAAGCATTAAAAAAATTACCCTGTATCTTTTTAGTAATTTACAGAGCCATAGAAAATTCAAAGACTCTTTGCTGAGAGGTACAGGTTTTAAATATCAGTGAACTCCTGAGAGTGTTTTGGTATTTGAAAATTCACAGCTTGGAAACCCTGAGCATGCTGGAAAAGCTGCTGCCCAAGTGGCTTATTTTCAATTCTACGTTTAATGAAAGAATTTAAGGATTTTCAGAACCTACAAGTAGATGTCTAAAGTTTTTCAATAGATCATTTACTATCTTCCAATTTTTCATATTAAAAAAATGTATAAAATGTTTAATCATCAGCAAGTGGCAATTCAAATGCTTATTTCTTAGAAAAAAGTGCTGCTGCTTCAAAGCAAGAGACTCAATTTCAGGCTCTGTACAAGAGAAACCAAGTCATCCTTCTAACTAACCCAGCTGGGATTCATGTAACAGTTGAAATTTCAATCATGGATGGAAAATTGCTCTCTTCTGTGCATATATCTTAACTCTAATTCCATACATTAGTGGGTAAACTATACTTCCTCTGCTGATAACTTGTCAGATAGACACCATGAACAGAGAGGAGGAAGAACACAGGCCACAGGTCTTCCAGGAAAATTGTGAGACTTAGGGAAGTGACACAGGGAAGCGAAATCCCATCATCTTCTACTCCTCCCTTCTTTAGTCAGCATTAAAGCAATACTCCAATCTGTGGTAAGAAGTTTGCTCCTGAATATAGGATCATTAGCCCCATAATCATACCTTACTGATGCAGAGTCCCACTTAACTGTCTATGGCTTTTTAAGCCTTTAAACTATATACAGGATTTGTGTTGGCTGTCAGCCCAAGGATTAATTTTGATTATTATTGGAAATCATTGCTATGGCAGATACATTCTTTTAAGGTGAGATGTAATCCCTGGGAGTCTGAGTAATGCTGTTTCTAAGCGCTTGGAGATAATGTTTAATTTCATTATGTCTGCTTAAATTCTACATTTGGTTTCAAGTGGATGTTTTCTATTGGGCAGAGCTTTGAGCAATTTGATCTAGTCAAAGATGTCCCTGCCCATGGCAGGGAGGTTGGTCTAGACAATCTTTGAAGGTGCCTTCTGGTCCAAAGCATTCTGTGATTTTTTTTAGTCAATTTTTAGGTGGTGAATCTAGATAAAATTTAACAAATCATAGCATAAAATGGCTTATTTTAAATCTATACAGTAGTACCAGGGATGACGTTCCTTTCGTTTATTTGTGTAAAATTTACACACAGTGTCTGTAACACCAACACAAAAAATTAGTGAGAAATTAGGACTACCTAAAATCACTAGTTTTGAAGAAAACAAAAAGAAGACACTGAAACTCTAAGGAGAAAACCCAACGCGCCAAGATTGCCTTGCATAACAAACAAGTATTATGCTATGACATGATTACCATCACAGATATTTGTTCTTTCAGTGTATGCTTCTGCTTTATGACATTATTTTATATTTCTTTCATTCCTTGCTAATATTTAAAAATACACTCCTAGGAAAAGTATAACAAAAACAATGTGGCGTTGAGCAGGATGGAGGAAAACCACTTTTTTCCTTCAGAAAACAGCAGTCAACACTTGAAATTTTATAGACAAGTGAAAAAGCACAAAGACCTGGCAAAGCATAAAGTTAGAGATCTTGACTTTATTGTTGCTTGTGTGGTACCTAGCACTTCCTAACACTTTTTATTTCATTGATACATACTATATTGCCTATTATAAATGGACGCTAGGCTGAGGCATTAAATATTCTCATTCCATTTCCTAAGTGTAACAAGGATGCTCTGTTTTGACTTGTTACACATATTTTGTTTAAGCAGTGAGGAGAAAAGATTTTCAATCAAACACCTGCTCAGCAGGAAATAAAAGTTTATATGCATAATGCTAGAAAAGGAATAGTACATTTTCTTGTAATTCCCTACACCCAGTTATGTTTGTAGTTAAGATGCAGGGTCATTGGCAGGGACAAGGGACACACACATTCCTTAGTATCTAATCTCAAGGAGACCTTAATCCTCATTAGATATAAATTATGTGTGCCAGCATTAATGAAATCCACTCTAACTGTGTAAGTACTTGGAAACATGACCATCAGCTATTAGCCAAAGACCCCCACTGGCAGCATAAACTTACTTTTCCACCCTGCTTTTACTTGAAACAACAGGTTCTGATTCCAGCTTGCTCTCTGTGTGACCAGTTACATTCCATCTCCTCTCACTGCTGCTGAACAAACAGTTTTGAAGGACTGGGCTGACAAGATAGAAGAAGACTGAGGCCATTTCCCATTTCCAAACGGGGAAACTTGTGTCACTAGCTCCCATATTTTCTTTATTGGGATGACACTTTTTAATATTGATTTTTTTTTTTCTGTTTGAGTTTAAACTCTTGTTTCACTGATGGCTTTTACCTGTTCCATGAGCTAGAGGTTGAAACTAGCCCACTCAATAACGGTGGTAGCCCACTCAACTGCTAATGAGATAGGACAGTGAACCATGTTGATTCCAGGCTGCTCAAGATATAGTAGAGTCAGTATCTTTACCTCATCCTGAGCACTCTGGTGAATAAATGACATGAAGAGCATTCTTAAATTGAAGCTTATGGGTTGACTCTCTTGAGACTATTCATCTGTCTGAACTGGATGGTTGACTAGACATAGAAAATTCACCTCTGTGCTAGCAATGCACACTGAACCAGAGGAATCGTGTGACACACCTAAATTAATGACCACTAAAAGACAAAATTCACAGTACCAAAATCTTCAACCATAAACCATGAGGTACCCCAGCATCATGGGCTGAGTATGGTTAAGAGGTACAGAGGCAAAGTAATATTTGCTTGGTGTGATTAGAGGCTCATGGTTCCCAATTATAGAGATTAGAGGTTCACAGACTGTAATCATAGCATCAGACCATGACTAAAGGGAAAGATTTCCATATTAAGCATAATTTAATTTTTTTCCCCAACTCTATCTCCATTGTAATGCTTTTAAGTATTTGCACAGGCTACCCTCCACATTTA
>VYXD01015930.1:0-12323 GCA_013397195.1 Hylia prasina
CTGAGGAGCTCGGTGTTGACACAGCACCGTGCGCCTGCTGGCAAAGATCACCGGCGGAGGGACAGAGTTCGGGTGCCTCAGTGAAATTCAGCTCCCACGTGATTCTCCTGGCTGTGGAATCCTGTCCATTCCCACATCCTCCTGCCTCTTGCCCTGCCCTCTCACTGCCCCTCCCAGCTCCAGCACTGCTATAAAACTTTTTATATCCCCAAAGGATAATAAAAACATAAAATAGAATCCCAGAACGGTTCAGGTGGGAAGGGACCTTAAAGGCCACCCTGCCACTCCCAGACAGCAGTGACAGTAGGAAATTGGGTGTTTTTGGTGTTCCCAATTTTGCATGTGTTTTGGGTGACAACGCTCAGCAACATGTGCTCAACTTCCACGAGCTCCAGAGAAGGAAAATCCCCACCTCCAGATTTACTTTGCACTACATTTCCAGGGAAATTTCCAACCACGCTACTTAACTTCAGGAAAACAACAGAACACCAGAAAAGACAGATTTGGAGTTCAAGAAATACTGACATCAGGTGGGTTTGACTCCATGTTTTGGTTTGTTTTAAACCCATTATTTACAACAAATGGCTCCTAGCAGAGCCCAGAGCAGAGTCCCCAGCATCCAGCCCCTGGTATAGCCAGAGTGTGGAGATTAGCCCTGGAATATAAGCAGAGTGATTAGTACCAGGAATTGATATAGATATGATGCATCTTGCTGTCAATTAAATGGGGGAGTGAAGAAAAGCTGCACACAGGGATTCCATCTGCAGTAACGTGATTAGTTTGGCAGTGAACAAGTGTGTTTACTGAAATAAGCAATTGCTGTTTATATCTACAATTTCTCAGGCAAGAGTTCCCTGAATGGTTTTGATTACGCTCTTAGTGAGAGGAATTTAGTTTGGCAGTTTGAATTTAATCATCAAGTTATAAAGTGATCTAGTAATCCATAAGCCAATGCTCTCGTTAATTTGCTACTGTAAATCTCCAGGTAGGTTTGCAGAGTCAAATTCATCATCCTTATTCATTTTAACAACAAAATACAGTAATTAAAACTCCCCTAAGCAGACCCTGATGCATTATCATATCATCACATTACTGGATTCACCTTGCTGAGCAATTTCTGCTGACCAACAATGCACTCACACACCAGGAAGAGCAGGACTGGGAAAGGACAGCAGAATCTTACAACTCCAAACCAAAGCCCTGCCTTTCCCCTCAGTGATCATGAGGGGAGAGGGGGAGGAAAAGCCACCAGCGGTCTCCAGTTCAACCTGGCATATCCAAGAACACCCATCTCACACCTGCCAAGGCTGATGCAGTAAATAAAGGCCCAGAAAACCAGAATGCAGCAATTCAGGCAGGAAGCAGGAGGATCTGGTACTTCCAATACCCTGTCCCCATCAGTGTTGGAAGTGCTGGTGAAACAGCCAGCAAAGGCTCACTGTGCCACCTGTGCAGGTGCCCAAGTGTTTGAGGCCAAAGCACAGAATTCCAGAATGGTTTGGGCTGGAAGGGACCTAAAGCTCATCCTGCCTTGGGCAGGGACACCTTCCACTGGCCCAGGCTGCTTCAAGGTGTCAGCACAGAAAAATTATTTGGGATAAAAGCACAAGTGGTTCTGTCATTCTGACACCATAATCACACTCTGTAAAACCCTGGAGTTTCATCAGTCTGGAAGTCCATAGTGGTCATCCATCCCCAGAAAAAGAGGAATTCCCTGAGTTCTGGAATACTGTAGGCAATATGCCACAAGTGAGCTCTCCAGGTGACTTTTCCTTTCCAACTCCTCTTATTTAACAGTCCTAAAAGCTGCAGCTGCCATTTCTGACAGTAATGAAGCCAGGCTGTAAAACCCTGGGATAAAGACTCTGGAGAGAGCATTACCAGCTTGGAGCAAGGCAGGCAGCCCGATGGGGAGCTCACTTGAAATGCTGGGGTTTATTTTCTGCAACAGTATCTGAAGCCATAAGAATCCTGCCTTATCCACTTCCCAGCTTGGCTCCCCAGAAATGACTCATCCCATTCCCAGCTGCTCCTCCTCCTTCTCCCCACAGAAACAGCCAGAAAAGGGATTTAAAGACAGTTGTGGATGTGGCACTTGGGGACACAGGTCACGGTGGCCTTGGCAGTGCTGGGGGAATGGTTGGACTTGGAGTCTTGGAGGAATTTCCCAACCCAAACAAGTGCACGGTGCAATGACTGAGAAGGGAGCTCAAGAGCACAGCCACTGCAAGCCTGCTGGAGGAGATCTCCCAGGGAAATGTGCTTTCTCCACCAGCAGGATCCAGTGCACAGACTGACACGGGGATGTGCTGCACCTCCTTCTCTGCTGCTGCTTTACTGTGCCAGGTGTGCAGCACGCCCTCCCTGCTGGGGAACTGACTGTCCGTGCCACCCTCACCTGGAGCACGGCCCTGCAGGGACCAGAGGCAACAGGAGCCTGGCCCACGACTGCCTTGGCACAGACCCTGTCCCCAGCCCCAGGAACCCAACACGAGCTGGCACCAGCACCGTGTTGAAGCTGGGATGTTCAGAGGTAGTGCTGGTGGTGTCACTCCCAGCTTCTAAGCTTGAAAACACTGTCCAGACAGAGCTTTGACTTCAGCCAGGTCCTTCCACTCCTCCTGCAACTAAGTAAAGCCCCCCGTGGCACCCAAAGGTCACTTTTTTAAATCTATTTGTACAAGCCTGACATATGCTCTGACAGATTTTAAGTTTCCTATTTTATCAAAAATCGTAATTAATACTTACGTGTTTGTTTCTATACTGAGAATATTGAGAGAGGCCAAAAACTGTTGCTATGGCACCTCCTCCAATGAGAGCAGTTCCTTTCACTGCCTTCCGAAATGCCATCTTTTACTAGAAGAAAAGAAGATAAAAATTAATTGGCAGTTTCACCATGTCAGGATCTGGTACACACAGAATAGACCATTTGAAGAAACTAATGACAATGTTGTGACAAGTTGAAACTTAGGGTGGCAATGTCTTAATTAGAGATTTTCACTGCAATATTAATAACTTCTAAACAAAGTCTAGACAGAGGCCAGCTAGAGTGCTCTGGTGTTTGCTGAGAAAGCTGAAGGATGAAAGAGTATTTAGATCAGAGTGGATAAACACACCCCACAGTGACCCTGAGTATGTGACAGGTACTGCCAATCCCATGGCAAAGGCAGCCCAGGAACAGCCTGTCCCCAGCCACAGGGCCACCAAACCCTTATCCCAACACCACAGCAGATCTGATCGGCCCCACAACATCTCCTTCAGCTCCCTGCCCGTCCCATCCAGCTCCTGCTCCCATCCCTGCTGCCCTCCTGGCAGGAACTGCCCCGCAGCCCAGCCTGTCCTACCCCGGGGTGGTGAAGGTGCAGCAGGAGCGGGGCCCTCGGCGAGAGGCAGCAGCACGGACAGGGACGCGACTGAGCGGCTCCAAAGCAGGGTGGCACTTCCCCACCCAGCTCCAGAGGGTTTCAAACCGGCCCTATGTGGGTCAGGCAAATCCTTAATAGAGCCAGTGTTCTGATCCTGAATGACAAACTCGCACGGCACTGACCTGAATCTTAAGCAGGCGCAGCCCACTCCGACGTCCCCGGCCCGTGGCAGGGACAACATCCATCCCACGTGGGGATCCCGCCAGCCCCCCGGGCCCGCACACAGGGACATCCCTGCCCAGGACACTCGCTCCCCAGCACGCCCCAGACAGCCCATTGAGCACCAGCAAGGCTCAGAGCAGAGGCAGACAGCGTGTGCAGCCCTGTGCCAATGCCGGAGCACCAGCGCGCTTAGCAGGCACGGGGAGCAGCCCGGGGCCAGCAGCAGGGAGCCACCTCCCCGTGCCAGCCTGGGCAGGAACAGCTCTGGCAGCCTCCCCCGGGGCCTGTGGGGACACAAACACACAACCAGGGCACCCCACTGAACTGCTCCTGTACCTGCACATGCTCTGCACAGAAACATGTTCCCAGGCTGGAATGCCCCAAAGGAAGGAATTCCTCCCTAGGAGGGCGGGCAGCCCTGGCACAGGGTGCCCAGAGCAGCTGTGGCTGCCCCTGGATCTCTGGAAGTGTCCAAGGCCAGGCTGGACACTGGGGCTTGGAGCAACCTGGGACAGTGGGAGGTGATCCTGCCACGGAATGAGTTTTGAAGTCCCTCCTGATCCAAACCTTGACCTCATTCCCTGAGCACTCTGCCTGCAGCACACTCAGTGTGGGGGAAATCCCCCACAATTTCTGGTGCAGGCACTCGATGTAGAGCTGCTGTGTACAAACTGTGTAAGGGATCATGTGCAGAAGGCCAAGACTTGCAGCTTCCCACAAGTTTTTCCAAAGAGGGGCATTTATGCCCTTGGAGACTCCCACCATGACTTTCTTTCTTGTATCACATTTTCCATTTACTTCTTACTATGGTCACAAAAAAAGGTCAGCTTCATCTTTCCCCTGTGCTGTGAAAGGGAAAGGTGACAGACAAACCCCAGCAAAGGAGGCTCCTGGGAGGGAAGTTACTGCCAGGTCTGGCCTCAAACACTGCAGCACCTCCGTGGAAACAGAGAGGAAGACCATGGACAGTCACAAAGTTGTAATTCAAGGTGGAATCTGGGAGAGCAGAGGAACTGAAGGAGCAGCTGGAACATCCCTGCAGCCATCCCCACAGCGAAGGGCTCAGACAGTCGGTGTCGCTCCCGTCCCACCCACAGCCAGGGCACACAGAAGGTGACAGGAGTGCTCACACGGCACTGCGGGACACACACCTCCCCCCAAGGCTTCCAGCAGGCAGCAGGGACAGCTCTGATCCCCAGGGAAGCCTGGGGGCAGTACCAGAGTAGTTTCACACCCCTCACGCAGCAGCAAAGGAGTCGCTCTGAGAGCCTGAAACCCTCCAAGCGCCTGTGCTGGAACACAACATTCCATGGAGCTGAAAAGGAACAAATTAGCATCTTCCAAGAGCCATCTCACACGTCTGCAGAGATGCTGGCTTGCAGGAAAACAAAGGGAAGCGTGCCCCTTCCATGCTGGAGCTCAGGAGGAAGGGTGATGGCTGAAGCACAATCCCTGCTCAGAACCAGGGTTCCTGCAAGCACAGACAACACTCACCCCTGCTTCTTGTCCCCTGGCTTGGACCTCTCCTGAGACTTCATTCTAGACACCAGGGACACACCTGCCAGAGTTACACCATTCCTTTCCATGGAATTCCAGCACAAGATCCACAAACCAAGAGGCTCAGTGATTGTCACCTACACCAGCTTGTCACCTGACCCCGGTCTCAGGGAGGATACAGCTGTTCCAGTGGCGCTGAAGTGACATTAGATGTGCCACAGGGCACAGCTTTGCCACTTTCATCACGGAGGCAGCATCTCTAACACGCAGAAAGGGACTTGATGCCCCTGTGCAGGAGGATTCCTGGCCCCGGGGCTCCCTGCCTGGCCCCGGGGCGTGCTGCATTAGCTCTCCTCAGAGCTGAGAGCCGATTACAGACAATTCTCCCGAGAAAAGAACTCTCCCGGGAGACTGGCTGCCCAAATTGCCACATCAATCTTGCTCACCATCCCTAAGAGAAGCTTATTCAGGAGAGAAGGGAAAATAGGGCTTAGCATAAGCACTCTAGCACAAAGCCAGACAGGCATCCCAACCAGACAGGTGCTTTTACACCCGGAACAGCTCAATTGCATCCCAGGAACTGCGAGCCCGCATTTGTGAACTGTGTTTGGATGAGGCTGGGTGGGCTCAGGGCAGTGCAGGTGGGCAGAGCCCGCCGTGCCAGGCTGCCCCGGGCTCTGCCAGGGCACGGCACGTCCCGGCTCTCCCCCAAAGAACAGCACTGCCGGCAGGAAATGTCACACAAGGGCTCCTCTGGAAAGGAGGACAGCCCCAGCACTGCCGGAGGCCACAAAGCCACAGAGCAATGAGAGGCCCTGAACAGCCCTGCTGGAACCCCGGGCACTGGGAATTCCAGGNTTGTGAGACTGTACCAGAGATAAGGATTAATAAACATCTGAGTCCCAACAAGAAACACGGTCTGGTGCATTTAATCCCCACCCTGGCAAAAAGAAAACAAAACGTGACACAGACACTCATGGGTTTTCCCCCAGCTCTGCCCCAGACGGCTGAGGAAGGCTGCTGCCAGCTCTGAGCAGGATACAGCTGGGAGCAGATGAAAGGGGAAGGAATGGAATCCATGTGATTCCCACAAAGGCTGTACCAGGTAAGAGCCCACACTCACAAACCCCTCCTCTTCTGTGAGCAGGTACTGAAACCTGCCTCTCTTCCAAGCTGAGATCAATAGCTTGTGACAGAAATGGGATTTTATTTTAATGAAAATTATAATAGCAACCAGCATGAGAAGCACTACAGTCAGAAATAAGTCTCTTTCCATCACACAAATATTCTGAATCACCTTTAAAAGCAGCTCAGTGTTTTAGTGCTGTCAGCACCATCTGATGCAGTAAATCTGCATATTAAGCCTTACCCTTGATTTCAATAGAAGCCATAAATGGCACCTTTGGACTCATGGCCTCACCTGGAGGGTGGGCTGAGGTCCCTGACAGGCTCTAGAACAAGCTGTGGCAGCAGCAGGAGCCCTTGACTGGTGTGGGAAGAGCCAGGAGCAAGTCATGAGGAGTAGCTATTGCATAGAGTGATCTGTCCAAGCAGTTCAATAATCCCAGGGAACAGTTCCCAGGAACAGCTGGGCACTGATAAAGATTCAGAGGGACATTAGCTCAAACTGCTGTTAAAGAATTCATGATAAGAAAAAATAAGCTTTAAACCTGAAAGGACATGAAGGGGCGGGGAGAGGAGTCTACACAAAATGGAAACTACACAAAAGATTTATCAGCACAAGTTCCTGCTTTCATTTTCAAAAGTTGATACAAGCCCCAGTCACAGTGGGAACTCCCTGGTGCATTCCTAAACCAGCAGCTCAGTCACACTCACACTACAGCAAGATGCAGTAATCACTTCCAGAGGAGTGTCCCACTGCAGAGCCAGGCTGGTCACCAGCTCCCCACCTCAGAGAGGTCCCCAGGTGACCCTGCCCAGGTATCATTCCCTGCACCTGCTGTGTCATGGGCAAGGGCTCCACTCCAGCAATTAATGCACTCCTTACACCGTGTCCAACATGTCAGGTTTGGTTTAATTCTGCAGAGCTCTTTGGAATCTTCTAGGAAGAAAGGCACTATATAAGTGTTGGACACAGGGTGTCTTTGCTTTCAACCCCGTGTTTCAAGCCCAAAATCCTACAAGGCACCACTTTCACCCTGGTTTTTAAAGAAGAGATTTCAACACCTGTCCTCAGCAGATGCTTCTGAACAGCGTGTCCCACATGACAAACCCCTGCCACCCGCAGCCCTCACGAGGCTGGCACAGCTCCTGGCAGTGACTTGCCTGCCTGCCTTCCCGTAATGCCCGGCCCAGCCTGCTGCCAGACAATTGTCTGGATGCTCCTGGGACTTGTGCAACCCACTCCCACTCGAGTCAGCAGGTGGCTGAAAGGGAAGCGCCACGGTCGCCAGCGTTTCTCCACTCAGGTATTTTCTAATTACAAAGATACGGGGCTGGATCTGAGCAACCCACGGCCAAAGCTGGGGGAAAGAATGAAAGGCATGAAGGAAGGGGAATGGTGGGGAGTTGAGCCCCAGAGCTGAGAGCTGGAGGGCGAAGCAGGAGGAGAATTCCAGCAGAAGTGGAGGGCCAGATGGATGGAGGCCGCAGGGCTGCGCCGCAGCAGCGTGAGCCGCCCCGCGCTGCCATCAGACACGGCTCCCAGGCGCAGAACCTGGGAAACTGGGAGGAGAAGCCCAATCTGTTATGTTGTACATCCGTGTGCCTTACGAGGCCATCGCCATGGAATCCGGGCGCTTCGCATTCCATTGCAAACGAACACATCTAATAAAGTGAGTCACTCAATGCGAGGCTTAAAAATAGAAAACTTATAATCATCTCCACTACAGTTTGCATAACTTGCCGTCGGTGCAGGAGCACTGTCTAATTCCTTCCTTCCCAAAGCTCCTCAGGTAAGTCTGGGACGATGACGGGCGCAGGCCGATGCCCCTCCGGGCTGAGCTGCCTCCTGCACTGCTCCTGCCTCTCCAAACAGCTGCGGTCCTGCCCTCAGCTCCCTCCAACCCGGCTCTCATCCCTCGCCCAGCACTGCTTGAAAGGTGGCCACGGTTAAGCCGTGCCTGGGGGTTCTTTCAGCCTTTAAAGCTGTACTGGTCTGTTACGGGCAGTCTCAGGGTGTGTCAGTGCAGGAAGTGGCCAGCTAACAAGAAAAAGGGGATGTAACCAGAAAATAGCCCAGTTAGCACCCTCCTAACCAGGTCATCCAGCAAGCTGTCCCTGGTGTGCCTTTGAGACGCTGGGAGTGGTTAATGTTACACAGGACATCAGGCCAGCATAACTGAAGCAGCTGGAAAGGAACTGGTGAAAGCTTAAAGCAACCCAAGCTGGAGATGCTGCCCCTGCAAGGCAGATCTCTGGTGAGGAACAACACGCCCCAAGGAAGGGTTCCAGAGGGTCCCAACACGGCTGATACAGCAGGGACACATCCACCCTCCAGAGCCTCTCCTGGAGGCCCCTGTGGTCACTCTGTGCTCTCAAACACGAGTTAGGGCCCGGCAATTAAAGTCATTATCCAAGACCACCTCTCCAGCTGAGGACAGCAACATAACCTGCAATATCCAGACAGCTCACAGGGTCACCCTGTGGATGTGTAAGGTCCTGCACACAGAATTCAAACCCCCAATCCCCCCAGGCCACCCTGTGTAAGGTCCTGCACACAGAATTCAAACCCTCAATCCCCCAGGCCACCCTGTGCTGGTAAGTGGAAGCCAAGCAGCACTTTACCATATGGGGAAAGTCCTTCCCAGGCTCCTGTACAGGCAACCAGCTCAGCTCCCATGCCCAAAAGTGGTTGTAGCACTTGTCAGGCACAAAAATAAAGGAGAAACAAAGCAGAAAATAGGTATCCTATCCTTGTCCCTCCCCTTGGTGCTACTGCTTCCAGCTGCTTCATCTGCCTTCTGTACTCAGCCACCAAGACGTTCCCACCCTGCTTTAGATGACAGAACAACTGCTGTAAACTCTGTCCCACAAGGAACAAACTTTTTTGGCTCCTCTTTCAAGCGTCTGCACTTTAGCCTAACCACTTCTTATTCTTCTGCTTCCTTACCCTCCCAGTTACAGATGATGAGGGGAAAAGTCTGATGTGTAAATCCCTCTTGGAATTTCAATGGCAATAGTCTTGCCAGAGACAGTAGCACGTGTCTGGGAATGAGGCAACACTGCAGACAGGGATGGCTGAAGTGATACAGTCCCAGAACTGTATCTAAGGACTAACAGGAACACAAAAAACCACCAATGTCAACAGGCATTTTGAGTTTTCCTAGCATACAAACATCACAATACATTTATCCAGTCTGAGATGAAAGTATTTCAATTCCCTCCTGTCCTGCTGGAAGGAGTGGGAAGCCTGGTCTGCAGCCCGATCACTGACTAATGTGTGCAGGGTGATTTCCATACGTTTGTGTTCTTGTGCCATTGTTGTTTTAACTTAAACTTTTCGAATAGTCACTCTTGCTAACTCTGTTGGTGGGGGTTAAGTCAGCCATCCACCACACACACAATACAATGACTATAAGCCAATTACTGTCACTAGAACGAAATGCTCTTGTCAGGTACAGTTAATTTATAGCTGTTTCCCATTTTTTTTCATATTCTTCATTCCCCTCATTTTTAATGCAGATATTTGAATGGACAGTCTGCCAGTTCAGCTTCAACCCAAAGCTGGCACTTTATCCATGTTTTTCCTTCCACTCCCCAGTCAAAGACTCAAGGAGCAGGGATCAGAAAACAAGGTGTTTTGCTTTTTACAAGACTGGACATATACCTGCACACACAAACAGGAACCTGCTCAAAAAATAGCTACAAATTAGGTGAATACTTAGGTGTGGCAAGGAAGTAGCCTAGTTTTATATCCTGGGATACAGATTGAGACCTGATAGCACATGCAAATCTAATCCTGGAGGAGGGGCCTGCGTTCAGAATCACTCTGAAATCAGAATCAATGCTTCGTTTGAGAAGCTTTGCAAAGCAAATAAAACCAGCGCAGTCCAAGACTTTGGACTCCATCCAGAGGATGTGGTTGAGACTGGGGCTGAGTTCACCTGGAAACCCCTGGAGACAGAGCTACACGCTCGCTCGGGAACCTGGCTCAGAGAGAGCCATTTAGAGATATGGAGAGTTTCCAAAATCAATACTGTGATGCTGTGGAAGAGGTCTGATTACAAACTGCCTGTTTGCTACGTAATAAAAGCTGTTTCCTAAAGTGAAGCTTTTTGGAAGAAATGGGCTGCATCCACATTACCAAGAGCTAATTAGTGGAGTCCTAGAGCCCAGCAGCTGCTGCTGCTGCAAACAGCTCTGTGGTCTCTGTGCTCCAGTGTTTACTCCAAGTGGCTCCAGTCTGAGCCACAAACACCCATGGAGCAGTGGAAGTGCAGTAATCCTTCCTTAAAGGGTGATCTTCCACTTCTGTCCCACTTGCTTCAGGTTTTTTTCCACCCTTTAGTTTTTATTTCACGGAATCCCCAGAAACACTGAGGTTGGAAAAGCCCTCCAAGATCATGGAGTACAACCTGTGCCCAATGCCCACCTCGTCCCTAGCCCAGAGCTCTGAGTGCCACACACAGGAATTCCTGGGACACCTCCAGGGATGGGCACTCCAAAGCTCCCTGGGCACTTCCAAGGCCTGAGCTCCCTTTCCATGGGGAAATTCCTGCTGCTGTCCCCCCTGAGCTCCCCTGGCCCAGCCTGAGGCTGTTCCCTCTGCTCCTGTCCCTGTTCCCTGGAGCAGAGCCCAGCCTGTTCCCTTTTTCCACCCTGCCTGTGGTGTCCCGTTCTCCTGAGCGCGGTCCCAGGTGGGTGGCAGGGACAGGGATCAGCACCCTCGTGCTCACATCCACTGCAGGAGCAAGCCCACCATGACACAGCTAATCCCTGGAAAAACGCAGCTTCCAGCTACAGCCACGAGGCCAAGAACATCCAGTGGCTGAGTTAATCTGTACCACCAGGCTGGCAGAGCTGTGGCTGAGACTGAGGGTACACAGCCCATAAAAAAGGCAAAGTAACTCCCCAGGTCCCACTTGCCAGCACACAAACAAGCACCAGCACAAGGAAGATATTGCCTAACTGAGCTACTTGGAAATGCCAAGCCCTGTTTTGAAACCATCATCGACTGCAAGTGGAAGGTGGAAGTCACAACTGCACACTGACAGCAGAAAACGCACATTTCTTTCAAATATTTGCTAAAGCCTGCAGGGACTTGTGTGGAGACAAAGCAGGCAGCAGCAAGGAACCTGTAGGAGCTGTCCTTTGGAAAACTGCTCTGCATGAGTGGCCTCTGCACTGACCACATCCTGCCAGCTTCCTAAATTCCTGCCGGGGACAGTCAGCAGGTAGAAATGGATCTCTAGAGAAAATACTACATAATGCAGCAAGGACTAGTTCACTAAGTTATCATTACTGTGCTCCTGTGCACACACATAATTAAGCAAAACCAAGTGTAAATCCATATATATACAAGCAAAGTAATTCTACAAATTAAAGGGGTGTGAATCATTTCTTATGCACACTTGTGTCTACTCAAAACTTCCATCCAACTCCAGACTAAGTAAACTGCTAATTGCCTAACATTAAAATGAACAATATTCTGGTTATTGCTATGAAGGGAAAATACTGGACTTTGCTTTACATATTAACACAGAAAGATCCTGAAATATCAGACCAAGTCTTTACTGGCTACTCAGTCTCTGCTCATCACTGAAAACTCCTGAAGAACTGTAACCATGAATAAGTGAGGAAAAGGAAAGGGTGGAAAGGAGCAGGGAAGAGAAGAAAATGTAACTCCTTTGGCGGGGAGGAGAGCCCCTGCTTGCCAGCAGCAGGTGAAAGGAGCTGTAGACCTGTACTACCTGTTCACAGGAACACAGGAGGAAGTCACGGAGGGAGTAAATCTGGCTGGCTGTGAACCCAAGCTCTCCACACACACATTTACATCTTTTCCTGTAGAATCAGGCTTACAAACATTTACTGCCTGCTTAATAGAAGTAAGACCTCTGAGGAGTTTAGGACATGGAGCAATGGTCCTACGAGTACGTTCAGTGGAAGTAATAACTTACTTTCATTTTACAAAGTTCAGTGTAACTACAGCTCAGCTATTTTTTACCAAGAACTCAGGGGTTTGGTTTGTTTTTTTTTTTAATAACGGGAGATATTATTCTATCAGGTCCATTCAAGAAAAAAAATACAGTTAATGAACTCTGCCGCCTCCTTATTTAT
>VYXD01015932.1:9939-50854 GCA_013397195.1 Hylia prasina
AAATGTTGTTAAAGAAAGGACCCAAAAAAAAAAAAAAAAAAAAAAAGAATGAAGGTAGTTTATTGAAGAACCCAAAGTCAAGACACTGCATGGTGGAAAACAACATTCTTGACTAACCATTACAAAGAAAATCTTAATCATGTCAAAACAATGGGTTCTCAATAGCAGCTTTTTCCATTTTGGAAAAGAACTCAGAATTTCATCCTATCAGTGTCCATTCTGCACTTCATGAACTACAATAAACTAAGCAACATGGGAATATTTTGTGATTAAAGCTTAAATATCACCTACAAGCAATTCTGAATATAAATGCTGCCCAGGGCAGAGTGGCCCATTGAGGAGCCTGGGAGCCATGCATCTCCCCTGGGGATGCTTTGGTGTGCCATCATTTTCCAGAAGGCAAGAACAGCACCGTGAACCACAGGAGTGCCACACAGCAGAGTGGCTTCCTCCTGTGCTGCCCTCAGTGTGACAGCTGTGTGACTGCAGCTGCCACCAGCTATGGGGCTCCTGAGTGCCAAAAGGCAGCTCCTTTCAGCTCCAGCCACCGCTACATCTCTTCCCAATACAAACTGGCTTCAGTGGCAGAAGCTGCTACATTTCTCCTTAATTTCAGAAGCAGTGACTCTGTGTCCTTCCACTTCTGTTCTCAGCCAGAGAGACCAAACTATTCTTGACAAGCCCTGAGAGATAGGGCTGATGGCTGGCTGCACAAGGGTGAAAGGAACCCAACACACATCCTACCTGGGTCATTCCGGATGATTTAACCGACAAAATGAAATTAAACAGTTAAAAGATCAGAGATCTTTACCTATATGTCGCCTTGTCATTTCCACTGTAGCATTTCTGTTTACATTGGAAAGCAGACCTAGACAAAATCGCTCTGAATTTGATGGATCTGTAAAGCCATCTACAGTCAGGGAAGGCTGGGATGCATGGAAGGTTTCTCCCACTCTCTGATTCAGTTCATAATATGCTATTGAACACCAAAACGCAGGCTCTGAGTAAGTAACTGGTTGCAAGTCTAAAAAAAAATTTTAAAAACCAAGCTTAACACAGATTTTGAGGCTGAAAGTAGATTGATCTACCCTGCTATTTGTCTCTCCCAGAAATGACAGCAATACTCTCCTCAAACTATATTTTGCTTGCTGTCCTTTTTACCTACTTCAGTAAACAGAATGGAATTCAATCTTCCACACAAGGGAAGGAGGAGGGGAAGAAGGGGTGATCTAATCTGACCACAGCTCATTTAGTTCAGTACTTGCATTTTGCTCGGCAAAATGATTAAGCTAATGGTGCTCTGAGCGCCAGACGTTGAGACATTCCTGTTGCCTTTTCTGTAGCTTGCAAACATTTTGGCAGCATTAAAGAAAAGATTAAACTATCAAACACTGAACAGCAAAAAGGAAAAAAGTAATATGAAAATCATGTTCTCTTGTATTACACTGTCTCTTTAGATAAAGGTAGTTCTAAGGTACTTTACTGTCCCCTACTAGAGTATCTTCCCTGTATATCTTCAGATTTTTTCTTCACTGCTTCCCCTTTTTACCTACCCTAATTACTTACTCAGCGTTCTGCATTTTCCTGTCACATCCTGTCACCATTCCTTAAACAAACCCATGGCAATCTGATCTTCCTGAGGCACTTACACAGACACACAGCTATAGCACTGGATCAAAGCAGGTGGGCTACCAATGTAGGAGCAACGACTGTGAGTTGGTTACAGGTGAAACAGTACATGAGAAAAGCAGCAAAACACACACACAAGGGAGAGAGCAAGTCTGGGCAGCATTACAGACAGGCAAACATCCTTTAAACTACTAATTTTATAAATGCTACTCCTGTCAACACAAAGATATCACTCTCTCTCTTTGCTACAAGCTCAACAGGTACAGAAATAGAGTAATTGTTAACAAGTGATTAACCCAGCCCCATTAAGTTTTAACTTCAGGAAGCCAACCCAACAGTCACCTCTTAATACAGCCCTTAATTTCTTACAGTGCATTTTCACTTTTAAAGTAATTACATATATGATGAAGAGTCACTACACATGGAGAAATAATTGTAAGTATTTCCAGCTTACCCAGGCTATGATTAACTGGAGAGAGAGTACTAGGAGACAGCTCTGCTGGAGATCCTGTTGAAGCAAGATAGACAGGTTTCAGAGCAAATGGTTTTTGTTATTTCAGATCAGTAAGCATAACCATTATCTAAATCAGGTTTACATTGAAGTTTTTCAGAGTAAGAAACCTCAGTTTTCTAGAATATCACACACTTACTCTGAATAAGGATTTCATTCAAATTTCCAGACTTCTGGGTACCCACCCCTCCTTGTAAAGACTCAGTTAACTTAGCGTTGTGTTTGGCAGAACTCTGCCACTTCGTGCACACTCTCAACGTTATGCACTTCTCCAGTGAGAAGGTAGTGACTTCCCAAATTCACTAAAAAAGCAGATAAGAAAGAGTGGATGAGACAAGCAAGACATTGCTTCTCTGTTCTTAAAGGAAAAGGTTTATCTTGGAAAAGACCTTCCAGTATTTGAAGGGAGCCTTCAAGAAAGTTGGAAAGGGACTGTTTACAAGAGCAGGTAGTTACAGAAGAAGAGGGAAAGGCTTCAAACTGAAAGAGGAGAGATTTAGATTAGATATTGGGAAAAAAAATCTTTATGCTGAGGATGGTGAGGCCCTGGCACAGGTTTCCCAGAGAAGCTGTGGCTGCCCCATACCTGGAAGTGTCCAAGGCCAGGCTGGACAGGGCTGGGAGCAACCTGGGGTGGAAGGTGTCCCTGGTGGAAAGAGACGGTCTCTAAGGTCCCTTTTATCCCAAACCATTCTGTAATTTATGATTCTATGATCGCCAGAAAAGACCATGCTTGATTTCCTCATTTGAGGAAATAATTCTTTCCCAGAAGGAATTTAACAACTCAGAGAAACATGAACCCTCCAACACAATTTGCACACAAGGTGGCAAAATACAGGAAGGCTTTCACAGAAACATTCCTACAGTGACTGCTGATTTCAGGCTGTTTTAATTAAGGTATTTATTGTCACATAGTAGGAAAATATTGCAATTCTTACAGAAACTGGTGCAGCTGATTCCAACTTACTGAAAATGGTTGCTAACATTAGCTAACCAAGCACACTCAAGTCTGCCAACACACAGCAGGAGGTTCTTACCAGCACATTAACTGTGCTTTGTCCAAGTCTAAGGTCAACCACATTATTATTAGAAACCCTTACATACAAAGGCACAAATGCTGCTACTTTTGCCACAGAGCCTTCCACGCAGGAATTAATTTGAAACATGGCAGAAGTGGTAAGTTTGTCAGTTATGGACAGGTTCTCAGAACACAGATCATCTGTAACTTGTTTAGGGCAACTGACATTGTGCTTCAGTGAACCTGTTTACCGGAGAAAGGTTGAAACCAATTAGCTATTAAAATCTATTTTAAGGGTTTCTCATGAAGTCTTAATTAGACTCGTATACTTCTGTTACAGAACAAATGTAATACACTTAATATGTCACAGAATGTTTTAAAAGCATTTCCCTGGCAAAAAAAAAAAAAATGTTTTGTTCATTAAAGACTGAAAATGGTATTTTTGGCAGAAAAGACCAGGTTTTACAGAGGAAAACTGCCACCTGATCTTTTTTCTATGCAGAGGGATCACAGCTAGTAATACAAAGCCTTGAAAGTAATGAAAAATAAATATTACCTGTATCCATGCTTTGGTTCAACTGCTGGTCATTTGTTTCTCCATCTTCACTGATATAGCCTGGAGGAGGTGTTTCTATTAAAAAAAAGAGAAATCCACCAATTTGTAAAATGACTAGGGAAACTTCTGTAAGATTTAACTATTGTGCATCTTGTCATAACGTCTTCATGAGCTCTGTTACACCTGAACACTGAACCTGAATGTCATTTGGTAGTCCCTTTTTCCTTCAAGTACGACTTCAAACACACTACCTGCCATATTGATATGTAAAATGTATCTTCTTTTGTATGTCAGCCAATTGCTCAAATATGTTATATAAATACCAGAATCCTTGTTTGTTCCATTTAAGACTAGATGCTGTCACTACAATGAGTAACAATTTTGCAGTTGTGATCAACAACTTTCATATTTAGTAGATTTACAAATGAAAAAAAACCATCTGCTGATTTCCTCAAAAAAATATTGTGAGCTGTCTTTACACAGGATAACCATCAGGTCAGATACCCTCCCACACCTTACTGAAGTTGTTAGATTTAAAGGTTGTTTTTCAGTTCAGTCCCCAAGTAGGTATTTCTTCAATACACAACAGTTGATTTGACTCATTTATAACTATATTAACTTAGAACACTGCGCAAGTTCTATTATTATTACTACTAATACTTCTAAGCTCTATTAAAACTATGATCTATTCTTTTAACTAGCTGTCTTTAAAGACAGAATTTCACAAACCAAAGTAAATTCAGTGCCAACTTTGAAGTGTTTTAGTATCAGAAACTGTGTCTAATTCCTCACAAATATCTTCAAAACCCAGGAGAGTAAGCATGTTCCTCTTATCCATTCAACATGTTCTTTGTAATCTAGATAACGAGTTAACTAACTGCCTTTCAGGAAATAATTTTCTTTGAACTGGGCAAATGTCTCTTCCTACATATTATAGGCAAAACCTTCTTTCTTTAGTGGAAGTGTTTGAAGCTAACTATCTCTACAATCACCTTAGAATTGTCTCTGAAACTTCCAGGGGTTAAACACCTTCAATTACATTATTACCAAAAAGCAGAAATTAAAAGATAAAGCCTTTTTGCTTAAGAAATAAAATAAAATTATAACAAGCATCATGTCTGAGAGGTACTGCAATATTCTGAAATCAGAAGGAAACCACTGAGAGGAAACTAGATTAAGTCAGCTGATTAAATTAAAATGAACTGAGAGAATTTTATCTTTGATTCATTCTCTGTGCTAAATATAGATGTGACAGAATTCAAGTGAGAATTAGAAAGGACAATTAAGGGAAATCTTCCCTAGTAAGAAATATGATAACAAAAATCATACCCATTTTGAAGATTTTTACAGCATTCATTGTGATAAAGGGGACTCCACCCTTCTCCAAATCATTAGCTATAGCTAAGCTCACAGCTGTGGCAAAAGGTTAATGCACATTTCCAATCCAACCCATGACTCCTGTTTCCAGAGGGTAATCTAGGCTCTTCGGCACAGATTATTTTCCATGTCTAGTCTCTGCCCGAACAGAGAAGATTTACTCCACCTATCACTATTAATAGTTTAGGGTCAGAGGTTGAGCACCACACAGCTGGAAATAAACACTCAGGTGGGGCACTAAAAATCTGTAGTAGACACTGAGTGCTGCCAGAAGTGTGGACGATGCTGCTGAACCCATCCAGAACCTGAACTGGAACACGCAGCTCCCAAAGGCCACCCTGCACCTTCACGGCCACCAAGCTCTCTTGCAGATCAAGGACTGAGACAGGACTGGGGCACAAAGCTACCAGCTGTGAGCCTGCCCTACCACTGAAGAAAATGGTTCTCTGAAGAAGGCTGTCAAGGCACTCAAGGCTTATCAGTGCCCAGCCAAGCATTCCAGATTAGGTAAGCAGGGTCAAATATGAGCACAAGAGGAGAGCGTCTGTCACAAAGAGGAGGAGGTGTGGTTACTTGCATAAACATTTGAAGATGATGTGAATGCCTACAATCACCCTGAACAAACTTCCTGCAAATAACTACTTTAGCTCATTTCCATAGCACTGGATTTGCAGAAGGTGGCTTTACAGTAAGCTGTTTACAAATGTTATCAAAAGCTCTCAGTTTGAGTCAAAAAAGTATACGCAACTTAAAAAAGCAACACAAATTTCTAGTGTCTTAAATTGCTCTATAAAGGTGCCAACAGATGCAGAAAGATCAAATTAATTGATCATTTCAATTCTTGGATATATTTAAAGAACACACAGAAGCAACATTCTGCTTAAGACCTGTAGGTACAATCTGTACATTGCACATATTTGAGTTTTGGGGCAGTCATCTCATTCTTTCAGAGACTCCCGCTGTGAACTTTCAGCTTATTTGTAACACAAATGCATTAAACATTTATGAGCAAACTTCAGCTTTACTGGGTTTTACACTCCAGGCCACTTCCTGAAGATATAGGAAACAGGAAGCTGAGGCAGGAAACAAAGGTCACTGATTTTATGTTTCAATGAGGGGTAACAGGGTTTCTGGTGCAGCAGAATAGCTTTGCTTGTTTTGAGGCGGAAAAAGGGGCAAGGAGAGGGAGGAGAAATTCTTCATCAGTTCAATATTGTTAGGTTGTTCTTTCATACTAAAAAGACAAAACAGTATGCACACACTAGTAACAAAAAGCTAAAGCAGACTGCTGTTGATGTGAACTACAGATCAGGACACTTTTTTTAAGTCACTGCTTTGCAACTTGAAAGTTTTCTCCACATATTAGGTAGGATGAAATTGAGCATCAGTTTATTACTCAATCTCCAATGCACAGCTTTTGGCAACCCCTGTATGTTTCTGAAAGAGGCTTAAAGCATGAGGTGAAGATCTACTTTGCACTTATTAGGATTCTGAATCTCAAATAAGCTACTGAAGCCAAGTAAGCTATTGTGAAATATGGTTCCATGCAGGATCATGTTCTGCAAACAGCCGTGTTTACATATTTCCACTGGAATTAATACATGAAATCAACAAAATCTAATTTAGTGGTGCATATTTCAATTAATTTGATCATTTCCAAGGATGAAATGACCATCTTTGTTCCAGGGGCACAGTGTCAGAACATGCCATCTACAGTGGGAGTTAAGAAAATACCTGGTATGTAATTGCTCTGTGGTTCAATCCCAGCTGGAAAGTTAGTGTTCTCAGGAATGGAATGGGTATAGTCATCCAGAGGTGGCAGCTCCGTGAGGATCTCAGTGTGCCGCGGCACCAGCACGGGAGGCAAGACTGGAAAGGCAAAATTCAAATATCATTGGTAATCAAAAGACACGATTTTGTGAGCTAAAAGGAAAAAAATACATCTAAAACATCTAAGAGTTTCTTCAGAGGTTTTGAAATCTTCTGAAACTCACCACTTCTAATACTACATTTGCACAGCTAGTTACTGGAAGAGATGGGATTCCTGAGGTGCCTTAAATAAGATGATTCTGCATTAGCAAAGGTAAATCAACTTTTTTGTCTTATTCAGTCTAAATTGCACATGGCCAGCTGGAAACTGCTAGCAGTCCAAGAAGTGTTTATAAACATATTTGTAAAGATTTTTCAATAACTTTACTATTAAAAACTTTCAGGAATGTGATTTCAAAAAGAAACTTGTACTTCTATCAAGAGAGGACACCCCCTTTCTCTTATTTTTTCATTTAAAACGTTATGCTGAACCAACACAGACGCTGCCACAGAAAGTCAGAAGCAGTCTTCCTACCTGGTGTCTCCACTCTCTGGTAGTGGTAAGGGTTTACACATACTTCATCCTTTTTAAGGTTAAAAGCATATTCACAGTTTTCAATTGCCTTAAGTTCATGGTGGCTGTGAAGGTCTGGCCAGCGCCACAGGCGGCAGTAAATGACATGTGGCAGTCCCTTGCGGTGAGACACCTGCAGACGGCCATCCAGAGATCTGCAGGGGAAAGATGTGGAGAAGCATTTACAGACTGCCTGCTGCCTCCATCACTCCACCAACAGAGTACACACACGGGTGGCTCACTCTCAGAATTCAAGTGCTAGTGGCATTTATACTCCAGTTAAAAGGCTTCAAATGCAAAGGAAATGATCGTATCAAGCAATGTTGACTCATTTTTGAGCTGCTCAAATTATTGCCAGTGAATTTAGTGTTCATTAAAAGCCACTTACATCCAACCAAGTATTTAGAATGATTGCTGCATATACTTTTTTTTTAATGCAGAAGACAGTTATTAAAAATAGAATCACACACGTAATGGTCCCTTCCACTGCTAAAGACACCTCAAGGCTTTGCTGTGGTATGGATGCTTTATGGTTTTAAGCGTAAGAACTCCCACAGAACTGCAAATAAGCCTATAAGCAGTCAGCTGCCCAAGTGATCCACATGGCAGTATAACTGCAATGCAACAAACAGGAATGCACATCTTGTAAGGGCTGTACAGTTTATCTTCTTCACTTCATCTGCCTTGCTACCAGCTGAAAATGTTTTGCTAGTTTTAAGACAGACTGCATATGCTTACACAAATGCAGATGTTTATGATTGTTATGGGATGGGAGACAAACCTCAATACACAAATCAAATAATGTGACATGAAAAAATAAAGACCCTGTTTAGAATTTGCCCACCATTAACTACTGAAGAATTTACAAACAATTCTTTAGTAGCTCGTATCTGAGCCAATTAGCAAGACTTAACTAAAAGCTTGTGGCATACAAAGCAGTTTAAACACTTTGTAAGATTAGGTCTAAAGAATTAAGTTTTCTAACTTTGTTAATATAAATACCAAATCACATTAGAGCTTGCATTTAACAAGTCTTCCCATTCTTTCAATAGCACTGGCATGAAAACAGAATTAAGAGTTTCGTTGGTCAAAACATCAGCTGTGAACACACTGATTTCTACACTGGCAAGGAAATACTTCAAATTGCTGTACCATGAGAGGCCTAGGAATCATTTTAGTCTATTTTATAGCTAAAGCATCCCATTACAGACCCTCCAAAGCCAATCCCTCCCACAAGATTTCTATGATGCAAGAGGGCAGAATATTCACCTGGTTTGTTCAGAGAAGCTGTAAAGGCCTGTTGTATCCCACTGATCTATCGTGTTTGGTGTACTCAGTCCCCAAATTTCAGAGCAAGTGCTGTGCATAAATTGAAAACAAAAACAAAAAATTGATATGAATATGGAACATGGTTATTCAAAACACCATGATGTCAAACATGGAAAAATGTACAGAATACTTCCTTTCACATAGAAGATAGAGCACTGTTAGACTGGCATTTAAACTGACATCTCATGCTATATTTTCTATATGAAGGAGGCTATCAAAATGGAACAAGTGATTCAAGGTAAATGATAAATGTTTTTAAAGGTGAACAAGTTCTCAGGTTTTAAGTAATTGTAAGTAATTGATACAATTGCAATGTTCCTTAAAACAGGCAAAACTTCCTCAGCATAGTTCTTTACAAAATTCAATTTTAAAAGATAGTTTCTGGGTTGGGTTGCTTTTTTTTTTTGTTTTTGTTTGTTTCTAAACATAAACTGCCCCAGGACTTCAAATAAAGGCCAGGTGTATCCAAAACTGAAACATCATAATCTTAAATTCAAGTACCATCACTCCAGCATTAATCTCATTTTCCATGCTCACACTAATTTGCTGCTATTCCGAAAAACGGAAATTCAAACTCTGAAGAAAAACACATTATAGCTGATATTTAACTGTTTTCTGTACTCTCCTAGATTAAACAGCTAAATATTCTTTCACACAGTACACAAAACAGAATGTTTAACACAGTTTGATAGTGTAGTACCTTAAGATTCAACAATTGCATAACAACTTTAATTGCTAAAACAAGCAGGACAAATGAAAAACAAATAAACCTTTCACAAACTGGTTCGAGGAGCAGATCACAATGGGAAATATAAAAGCACAATCAGTCAACAGAGACAAACTAAAGCAGAGGCAGATCTAAACAAAGCAAGAAAATAGCACAGGGTTGTAAACAGGCAGCAGACTTTCCGAAGCACAAATGAAGCTCAGTTCTATAACATACTTGCTCAGTGACCACTGAAAACAGACAGTTTATTTTATGTAACATACAACTAAACCTCGCACCTCAGAATTTAGGAGAATTTGGTTCACAAGCAAGTTGAATCTCTGCTTCCTAATTATGCAGTCTGAAGCTTGGCTGGTTGCTACATTACCTTTAATACCCTCTGAAAAGTTGCAACATGAAGAATCCCAGGTCACCAAACTTCTGATTTTAAATGTAAGTATTGTGACTGAAATTTAGATTACCCAGTGTAGCTGATACACTCGAGTTTGGATTGAGTGCTTAGGAAAACAAAAGTGAGGTTCTTGTTTTTATTCCTTCTCATTACACAGAGAAAGTTCATTAGTTTACAATGCAAAAGAGCAGAGAGCACATCATTGGACTTGAACTCACTTTCAGGGCTGACAACCACCTCAATTCCACGGTGACTTTTAATAAAAGCTAAGTGATGGCAACTGGTGAAGGCAGTGAATGGGTCTTGCTTTCTTCTTGCCTCTACCACCCACCTCATTCCTAATGCCATCCCAGTGAGGCTGAAACGTGCATGCCAGCAGGAAGCAACCCAAATCAATAAACTGGCTATCTGACCAGAGAACAAACATAGCTGAAAATACATGTTTTGAGTTACTTTTCAGTCAGATCACTTCTATTCACTGTAGTTACATGAGCACTACAAAGAAGGAGAATGTAACTGTGGGTGGCAACGGCCTGCTTTTATCACAAATAAATACATTAAATAACATAAATTACTGATTATAGGTAGAAGTAAAATCTTGTACTGGATGACTCTGCCTAGTAGAGAGCAGCAGAGAGCCAGAGATGAAGGCCCATTCTCTGGCACAGATCCAGCTCTTCAGAAAAGCCAACCATCCTGAACAAGCTGCATCCACGCTGGACTCAAGCAGCATCACAGCTCTCCAGAACAAGTGGGCAAAGAGGGATCCTGCCCACGGCTGCATCAGCAGGGCCTGCAGCCTCTCTCTTCCACATTCCTGAGATGTGGTCACAACCGTGGGCCGCCAGAAGCTTTGCAAGGATTGAAGTAGCTGCCCTGAAGACACATGGGCAGCCTGTGGGACATCAGGGAGCATCTCTGCACTGCAGTGCGTCCTTAAATATGCACCACTACTGCTGGTAAGACAGATCATCCAGATCATCCTGTACATGCAATTAGAAGAACAATCAGCAGACACAAAGCCTGCTGCATATTAACTGACACAGTGAGCTCTGACAGCTCACTACCTTTGAGCAATGGATCCTTCATAGAAAAGCACTGCTCCAAAGCTGATGCTGTCACACAGATTACACGTTCCCAAAATTGTGGGGTGCATCACTGGTGTGAGCATGACATGCTATGCATTTGGTTCACAAAGCTTTTAATACAGCACATGCAGAAGCAAAATTTCACAGCCCTTGACAAAACAAGATGAACAGGAACAGTATTTTATATTGCTAACCTCTTCTCTCTATAAATATTCAAAGCTGACAGCATATTCCACAATATACAGAAAGACAAGCAGTATCCTGAAGCGGACTGGGTGACAGAGCCACAGCTTGGAATGAAGCTCAAAACACCATGGAGGGAGGACAGGCCAGGAGGCACAGAAAAGCAATCAGTCAGAGCAGCAAAACTGCTCCAAAGTCATCAGTTTACATGACATGCTGTCTTCTGGGACGTGTATCTGCTTAGAGGTGGCATTAATACTAGTGTTTTACTATTTCAGCTACACCAGGACTATACTTGAACTCCAATAATGCACAATCAAACACAGAAGAAAGACCCTGCAGGAAATCATTCCATATGATCATTGAATTCAGCTCAAAGCTTTTACTGTTTGCTGGAAGAAAGGTCTGAAGAAATAAAGAGGTTCCTCTACTCCCTGCTGACATAAAAGATCCATTGCCTACAAGGTGCAAGACCATCCCCTCACCACGTCACCCAGGCAATAAATCAAGACTCTTAAAATTCACACACACGCACACCAGATCAAAACTAAATTCCTCAAAACCCTAAAAACCATACTTCATCCACAGTACTTCCATGAAAGGCTACAGTATGTTCATTCATACACAAACCATCACCTGACAGAGGGCAGGCATGTCTACTCATCCCTGAAAGGTGGTGCTGGAAAGGTGACTGAATTCTGAAAGATGTTTTAACCACCACTAAAACCATCTGAAAGTAAGAGAGGAGGTATGGATTTTTAGTACTGCAGAATTACTGCCTCACAATAAACAGGAATCACTCACTCCTAAATTTATTTTTCTGAGGCATCCAGAATGCTTTGTGATGTGAAGAGTCCTTTCCATGCCTTAGCCCATAAAGATTTCAGGAGAATCAAGTACTAACATCTGTACTCATAAGTCAAGCCTTGTCTGGAAATATTCCCAGGCCCTAGAACTTGATCACGTATGCTAGAAAGCAGCTAGGACATTCCCCAGCACCAGGCTGTGCCAATTACTGTTCTCCCACACAATTCCCAGGTTTGTGAGTCGCACACCATCAGGACCCACTCACACTGGACCATTCAGATGCAGCTCCCCTGCTCTGAGCTAAGGGTTGAAGAGAATGGACAAGGCAGTCCTGAGCCAGTTGGACAGTGCCTGGGAATGTTCCCAGGCACGTTTAATTTATTAGGAGAGAGGCAGCCAAGACGTATCACCATTTCACCTTCAGTAAGCACTCAAGCTGAAGCCTGGAAGCACACTTCAGGCCTTGCATTTTACCAAACAAGGGGGTTTGGTTTTGAACTTGTACACGGTGTCACTGGTAAGCCATCATTGTTTTCAAAATATAATTTGGCTTCTGTGTCGCTGTACCTAAATCTTTCCTGTGCAGACAGTGTTTAAATGTACTCCAAAACACAAGTTCAAAGCTAATGTACTTCCTCTCTCCTGGACACTTTAATTCCAGAGAGTATTTTCACTGCTGTTCTTAATTTGTTGACAGAAACAAGTCAACATTTGGTCAACAATACAAAAGCTAGTTTTTAATCTTTTCAACACTTTTCAACAGCAGCTCCCAACAGCAAATCACCATTTTCTGTGGCCTTTAGCACTCTGTGCTAGAACAGTAGGTTGTTACTTTTGCAGATCCCACAAGTGAATTTATTATAAGGGACTTCAGGGATATAAAGCACCAGTTTAGCTCAGTTTCCCAGGTGATGTGGAGGGTCAACAAGAAAAAACTATTTCTTAGAGAAAGGAGGAATGCTGAAAAATATTTGCAAGGAATAAGAACTGCTCTTTGAGATCCAGATACTTTTAGGGGGAAAGTCTAAACCTAGCAGGCAAGTGGCTAAGATGCTACACACTAAACCTGGGACAACTGGGGTTTGGGATACTTTAGAACTGACTAGAGGACTGATGTGGTAAAGAAAGGATCAGACACGTTTATACATGACGGAATCAAAGTTACTTCTGTCACAGTCTTTCCCTGAATGGAAAGGGTTGTAGGAGCTGGTGTTTCAACCTGACTTTTTATCTGCTTATAAGGAGCATCATCTCATGATACTGTGCAATTCTGGCAAGAAGAATCTTTAATGTGGCTATCAGCATGCAACAGTACATAGTATGCCTTCACTTCTTCCATTTCATCATTTCCTCTAACAGGAAAATCTGAGTTCCAAAAAACTTGTACTCTGGGCAAGAAATTACCCACACAGCAATGAGCTGTAGCAAGGCTTCATAATTTTCAGACAAAACGCCAAAACTGACTGTCTTTATTCAGTAAGACAGAAAACAATGACATACACAAGAAAAATCTGGACACAGGAAAACCCCAACTAGTGAAGATAGTCTGGAAGTATTTGTATTGCCTTATCTACACGGCACGGATGATGTTCCCAGCCATTATTCCACTACCTTAGTGGAATAACAGTTAACTGTAAGTCTACTACAAAAACAAATACAGATAAATTATTGATCCACCCATGACAAATGAACATGGACAGTTTGTGCTACACTCAGGAGGAAGCAATAAAATTGTTTTAATGTAGTCCATCTCTACCAGAGGAATAAAGTCCCTATCAAAATCCCTAACAACAACAACAAAACCCCCTACATGAATGATATAGTTTAAAGAAATGCTGTACTGAACTGTACTGAACTTCATGAGTCCAAAAATACACAAGGACGTCATAAACCAAATTCTTGTATTTGATATGATTAGGTGGTAAAGGACACTACAGCAGAACACTGCACAGGGCAAGATGACCTGTGACAGCACAACCTCATCTCAGTGAATGCAGAAAGACATCTGCACCCTGGCTTGAGGCAGCAGTAACCCCAAACTATAAACGTCAGCAGTTGGAGATGTATATACACAGATCAATCCACAGTCCCCTCACTCATGTCCAGATGCCAACTATTAAAGCCTACTGGTACTCAACATAGGCTGCTTAATTAGCATCAGTTACTCAATGCAGTTGCAAGCCAGATGTATTGACTTGCAGATCCAAGCAAGTATGTGCAAGTATTGTCCAGACACTCATGGCCACAGCATCAACCAGCTGTTGTCTACACACAGCACTGCACATACTCCAAGACACCCTGGCACTTTCCCCAAGAGCATTTGCAAAGTAGGAGATACAAACAGGGATAAAGGTAATAGATCTAGTCAACAATACTCATGTTTATAGAGATGAGGTTGTAGCTGAAAAACCTGAAGATAGCTGAGTTTTAATCAGTATCCTGTGTGCACCAAAACTATCACTCCCAGTGCTTGGCTGATCTAGGTACATTACAGGTTGTTGCTACTATGAATTTATTATCATTTTTTTACTGAGAAACAGAATGAACAAATAACTATCCTACCACTATTTACAGTGTTGCCAATGGTCTGTGCTTAAGGTACTTTTTGTACTAAATGAAGTGCTTGCAACAAGTAAAACATCAGATGAAAGCAGGCAGAACCACTTCAAAGATATTTACATATGAAGTACCAGAAACTCTGTAAAGAAGTTGTTAAATATTGTCACAATTTATATATAACTGAAGTTACACATTTTTTCTTCAAAGTCTTGCAAGGTGGAACAGCTATAAAGGAGCAAAAAGGCACTGAGTTCAGTCAGCAGCCTCCTCTTTACCTGAAGTGGTAGCACTAGAAATATGACAAATAAAACCTGAAATGCAAATAGCACTGTGCTAGTCAAAGCCCACATTACACAGAAAACATTATAGAAATGGTCTTGGACATTTAATTTGCATATTTGTGAACTATTACACTGAGCCCCTAATATCCTTCCTGAATCTTTCACATCCTTCAGAATCTGCAGCCACTAACAAGTCTGCCAAGTTCGTGTTCAAGGCAATCTCCTCCATTTGCCTTTCTCCTGCATTTTATAATCATGAGCCTTTCTCCCATTGAATCTAATTTGTCTGCCCCTACATTTTCTGAGGCATTTGTAGTGCTGGAGCTGTGGTTGAAATGAAGAATAATTTCAGCAATCTTTGGCAGTACTCCATTTATCTGTTTTAAAATGGGAGATGAGAATCAGTCAGTTCTTCAATTCTAGTAGTCTCATGCAAAGTCTTGCCTACAGAAGTGAGCCTGACACTGGTTTTCACTCTCTTTTTACTCACAGACTAAACAAGAAAAAAATACAACAACAAAAATGATCAGATTTTCTCTTGAATTAAAGAAGTTACTTACACAAGCAAACAGGCACCTTTATACCAGCCTAATATTTACTAGGCTTACAACTTTGACTGTTATTTTGTCAAGTACGCAGAAAAGAGGCAGAAAATTTGCTTCAAGAGCTGCAATAAGGTACCCAAACTGGAGTCAGAGCAGTAAGAAATGACCACCAGACTTATGGAATCCAATTTGCTCATAACAAATGGGAAATGCCAAAGCTTTAGCATTGTTCATGGCTGCCTCTGTAAAATTTACCTGAGAAAACAGGTTGAAATCTACAATCTTGAGATCTGTAGCATGTATATTATACAAAGATCTGTACCTTTGTTTTTAACAAAATAAATCAAATTTGCTATGTAATATCTCAGATTCGAGACTTCAGTGCAATGTAGTGAGCAGGAAACCAAAGCAGGAACACCACAACACTGACCCAGCCTCTAATTTATCACTGGGGTGGCCACACTGAAGCTGCACTCCTGTGAATGCACTGCCCATTACACTCCACTGATTCTACCTTTGAGAAAAGGACCAGTGAATGGAAGAACAGAATCCTTCCTCTCATACCTTACATTCCTCCTGATGCAGCTGCGATTCAAGAACAGCTAAGGAGATATACCAAGCCTTTGGAGCTGGTTCAGAAATGGTCTCAAAGTCTCCAGCAATAGGAAAGACTGAATTGAAAGGCTTTAGTGTAACAGATTAAACTAAGCTGGGAATTTTAAAAGTTCACTGGCTTAAATACATACATGAGGATGTGAGTATCACACTCAGCACAGACAGTTCCTACCAAACCTGCCTGATCATGGTTTCCTTTATTCTGGATTTCAAAGGAAAATACGTGTAGCTGCTTTTATATTCTGATTTGATAGTCCTTTCTGTATACTGACAATTATCACTTTTCCCTATTACAGCCTAAAAAGCCTACAAACCAGAGAGGACAATGCTAACTATATTACCTGTCTTTCCAAGTAGCACCTCAGCCTGAAAAACACACTCTAAAATGCAGTCTGGTTGACTAAGTGCCTCAGCCACTGAAATGCATGTTGCTTATGTTTCTTTTCCCAGGGTGGCAGGGGAAAGGTTACTTGCACTATCTTCACTTAGGAAAGACTAAACCAACCAGCAATATGGACATGAATGCTAAGTTCCTTTCATGACATATCGCCCATACTCCTCCTTCAAATTATTTTGCACCCCTGCAGAACTGATCAGTGTTTTCACTTGCATTCCAGCATCCCATATTAGTGTGACATAATGTCATCTGCTCACTTAAGTGCACAGAACCAGGCACACACGTTCATCAAATGGAATGACTCAAAGCTACAGCAGTTCATTCCTGCTTGTCAAAGACATCAAGTTACAGAGATCTCATTATCTTGCAAGAGAAAATGTAAAGATTCAGTAATTCAGTATGAAATAATGATTTCTCTTCCAATCACCTGCTAGAGGGATGATCTAATAAGTTAACGAATGCCAAATAAAAACCATAGGTATGAATTCTTTGTGAAAAATTATCTACACCACTCTGTGATGGCACTCCACTTTAAGAGGAGCTGGACAAAGGTTCTGCCATGGAGATGATTCTGTGATAGACCCTGGGGGAGAAAAGCAGACCCCTAGAAAAGTTCTATTAAGGGGCAGAACTAGCAACCAGAGTAAATTAATATTTACATGTATTTACATATAACTATAGGTGGATAGTTTAGGTAGTTATAGGTAGTTTGCTACCAGAATCTCTCATTCTTCAAAGGAGAAACAGAGCCTGGCAATTCTAGGAAAAGGATATTAATTAATGTCTTACAAAGCCCTGGACTGAATATTCTTGCAGAACTGAGAGCACAGATTTTCCTCTCAGCACAAACTCAACAAAACAAGAGTAAAAATGTGGGCACCTACAACTAGGAGTGCTTCCTCAAGTGTCTAACCCCTTAAATTGACTGATTTAAGCAACTGGCCTTACGTAGTTACTAACAGTAATTTAAAAAATTCCCCAGAATGCGAAAGCAGACCTTTATGCTTCAAGCAAAAGACACAGATTACTGGCTGAAAACTGTAACACTACCCTATCTCCCCGCCTCCCTCCACCTCACAGGCACATTCAGGACACACTACAGCCAAGAAAGATACATTTATATATGTGCATATTTAGCGGAATATAAATCAGACACCACTACACAACCTCTCATCTTTCAGAATGCTTTTACGAATAAAGTTTACATAGAATTTTATAAAGTATATTCAAAACCATTACATCAAATACAAAATGCAGCATCTGAACCAAGGAAAATGACTTAATAGCCTTCCTTATAAATGGATGTATGCTAAAAAAATTAACACATCAAAATAGCCAGAAAAGCAGGAGGCACAGGATGCAATTAACCTCTCTAACACTGTGGGAAAAGAAAAAAAGTTATTGAATAACTCCCATTTACTTCAGATTAAAACTTCAAGGATGTCCACAGGGGACACAAAAGTGGAACGTGATGTACAGAAGATACTGTTAAGAATCATTTGAGCTGCATTTGAGCTGCCCAGGGCTTGTTCCTGGGCCACTAGCTAGTTTTCTCTAGGTCAGCTGACTGCCAGGCCAACAAATCATCTTGATGAACAGTATATACTTCTGTTGCCTTTCCTAAAGGCACACATCTTCCTGGTCACATGCGTAACAAACTGCCTACACAGGCAAAAATACAGACACAAGGCTCTTCAAAGCACTTTATTACCCTCCCTTCTCTCAAATCCTGACATGCTAGCCCAGTGCTGTCAAGACAGAATAAAGCAGCCAACAACCATCAGTGCTACCTTTATTCTTCTCTCAATGCCAGGAGCTCCTGGAAGGATAGCACCTCAAAGTACAAGAGCAATTTTCCCAGGATGCCATGGAAACCAAGCTGAAGTAAAATATGCCTTCCTTTTCTTATTTGTCCATATGGTCTGCTCAGACACAGATCCGATCAAGGAGTTTCTACTCTCTGCTCAAAGGCAAATGGGGAGTAGAGCCTGAAAACTTCTAAATTACAAGGTCAAGCAACACAGAGGTGGTGTCAGGACTGAGAAATAAAAGGCAGGCAATGCAGCTCAGCCTCCTTCAAGACTCGGCAGGGAGCTGGCCACGAGTCTTATGCTCAAAGACCAAAGATGAGGAGCATCCAAAAGCAGCCCACGGAAATCATGAGCTAACAGCTTTGCTGGGAAACTTGCCCTGCAGCTCCCTGCTCTCAACCAAACACCACAGCCTTCAGCAGCCCTGCATCTCACAAACACTGAAGCAACCTAACCAGATAAGAAGAACCTAAGCGTGGAGAAACTGCCCCCAGCCACGTGTTCCAAAACAGCCATCAAAACCAAACACTCCTAGATGCCCCATATCCAGTAAAGATGACAAGTGTACAACAGAATTCACAATAGCAGCTCTCTAAAGACTAAACAAGCGGTGGAAGGAAAACAACAAGAAAAGAAGAAAAAAAAAAACCCACCACAAAACGAAACCAACAATAAAGAAAAATCTATTATCACGTGAACCTACAAGCATTGAGAACATGGATGTTTATACTTTAAGATGGCATTCTTGAAATGGTAACCTAGAATTCCTACACTGCTTTCATTTGTTACACTATTATATCCAATAAAGATTTTCTAACTCCTGCAGTTTCACATCTTTAGCAACCTAAACTATTCTATGCTAATATCAGGCAGTGGGTTGAGGTAACACCCAGTGCATTTTCACAGGTTGATGCTCTATCATTCTTCACAGTCCTAAAAATCAGAAATATTCAGGGACAGAGTACCTGTAAATGAAGACCTATCCATCACAATATTGGCTGATATATCCCCAAAAAATTGGTTTGTTAACAGCAGACAAATCTCACAGAAGATCATACTTTCAACAGACATTAAAAAATGACCTTTATCTCAAGTTCTCTAACTACTATTAGTCACTGTAGGTGTGGTGAAAGCTTTCCCCACAAGCTAACAGGTACAGCTACCAAGCAAGGGCCAAGTCAAGTTATTTTTCTTGAGAAGTCCATCATCCTCCAAGTGGGTGACTGGCTGATGCTACCACTTGCTGTTTTGCAACTGATGGACAGCTGAGAAAACATGAGATGTTTTGATTAACCTTCTCAAACTACTGTGTATTTGATGTAGTGAAGGGGAGAGATTAGCCCTTCAAAGTATTTGTCCAAAGTCCTCAAAATGTATGTTACCTTGGCAAAAAGATTACACTTAGCATAACAGTTACAGGATCTTTAAATACCTCATTTCAAACTGACCTTTTCTCTGGACAGCCCCTATGAATTACACACCCATCTCAAGAAACCCAAGAAGAAAAGCAGAGGTTATATGCTATGAAGTGCTCAATGCAGGGAGGCCACCACAATTCCTGCAGCCCAAGCCATGCACACCTGACAGAAAACTGGCGAAGCAGAGAATATACTGACCTTGATCCATATCCTATACAACAGACTGTCTTTATGAAAACTAACAGCTTAAACAAATACCAACACCATACAGCTAAATTGTAAGTGTTTCCTATAACAAATTTCAAATCAAGTTAAAAGTTTGAGACTTAGAGAAAGCTTCCCCAGGCACCACTCTGTGGCAGAGAACTGAATGGTACTTGTGACATCACTGTTTGCCAAAAAATACAAAATTATGTCTGACAATGACATCATCAACACTGACAATGCCCATATTTCTTGTTGAAAATAAAGAAAATTCACAACTAGCAAGGAAGCCATAAAAAACCTTGAAGATTTGCATTGTTCAAATAGAATAAAGCAGTATTTTATTTTTAAAATAAACTTTGCATGTTTGCTTAGATATTACATTACTTTATACGCTTTTATTAAGGCAAAATCAAGAAGGTAATAGCCAAAGTGCCTCACTAGAAACCTCTACTCTTCTCAGGCCCAGAAGAGAACACGGGACCCTACAGCAGATACTGTCACCATAAAATTGCAATATGCAGAAGACATTCTCTAGAATAAGAACCAAAGTTACCTCCTGAGCTTTGCTGACTAGAGCTTATGCAGGAAGGATGTGTCAAGACCTTGGCCAAGTCCTGAAGTCTTCGACATCTTGCTCATGATCCACACCCAAACACACAGCTGAAGACTGTGCCCACAAGTGCTCTTGCCTCACATCCAGTTGCTTAATAGGTAAAACATTTTCCCAGGACATCCAACTGTTTCTTTTCCTCACTCCACCTACCAGAAGTCAGCCCTGACCTACCACCACCTGCCCTCTGCTGAGGTGGCAGCTGCCCTGCTCTCTCTCTCTGTCTCTGTCCTATGGCAGCCAAAAAGATGGGAGTTTCAAAGGCTCAAGGAACATTAACATCCAAGTTAACAAGTACATGGATTTTGCTGGAAGGAAAGCTGCTTAAATCCTTCTTGGAATGTCTGTGGTTGTTGGCCAAAACATCGAGGGGTTCCCAGAGGATCAACAAACACATCAGCACTCAATTCCAGTAAAAATGTCTTCCCATCAGTGAACAGAACTACAGAATTTTTTAAATGACTGCCACTAATGCAGCTTGCATTAGGCAGAGCCTTTCTGCTTTCCTCCTATATTCATCTAGTTGAGACATACAGTGGACAGCAAACTTTTGGGTACTAACTGTGTTTAGACAAGGCATCAGTCTGCAAGACAGGTACACGGGACAAACAGAACATTCGAAATTAAAATGCAGAAGAACTCGAAAACCATTTTTGTTACTGGTTCTGTGAAACTCACGGGTATGGACACATTTGAATTCCTTTCCCTGGTACAGCTGTTAAGTTTATATTCAAGTTTCCCCCACTGTAGCAGAAGGGGATATTTGTGACATAAAGAGGGTAAAGAATTACCAGTGAGCTTGGGTGACTGGAGGCTGTGCTGCTGCAGGTTTATGCAAAACACTGCAAGGTTCAGAAGCCAGTCCTGACAAATGCATTTGGAGTCCACAATGTGAACCCTTGAGAAGTCTTTCAGAGACAAAGCTTTTTCAGCCAAACACCTGAGTCAAAAACATTTCAAACACAACTTTCTGTATCACAAAGCTGCAAATTCCACATCAGTTGGTATAAGCCTTTCTTCATGTTCAAACCTTCAAAACTACAGCATGAGTTGAAATTATTTTAAGTACAAGAGGAACTTGACTTGAAGCCTTCCACAAAACTAACAGGAAGTAAAGACCAGTTCTGTAAGGTAACTCAGTAATAGAACTAAACAGTAACTGAAATTCTGCATTTAGGCAAAACTGAGTATGCTTCATTTGCACCAGGCTTTTCTCTATCCAGTACTCAAGGAAAGAACAACCAAGCACCAAAAAAGTGGTCTGTTTACCTACAATTAGGTGCAAAGACTCTAAGTGAAAATTTTCAACTCTAGATCTAAGACGTGCTTGTACATTTTGTAATGAAAAGTTACAGTTTGGAGGATCTTTTCTGCACAAACGCTGAAGTCAGATTACTGTGCAGCACTTGTTAAAGGGGATTTCCCCAACCTCATTGTTCTTCTGCCAATTTTAAAGCATATGCAGTGAGATGTGAACTTACTCCAGCTCCCGATTGTTCTCTTGTATCCTGCCAGTCAGCTTCAAACAATGCAACATGACAGAAGCCAAAGAAAGCTGTTCATGATGAGACTATAGCATTGTACACAGTAAATTTTAGAAGCTTCCCACCAATCAGCAGCGCAACTGAGTCAGACTAAGTGAGAAAAAAAAACCCCAAGTAGTAAACAAGACATGGGAAGTTACTTTTATTAAATTAGCAGGTATAGATTACAAGCAGGATTAAATCAGTAGGGAGCCTATTAACCAGCTATTTTTGTTCAAAGCTGCAGCAGTAAAGGAACTGCAGTACCTTGTTTAGCCTATAAATTCTTCCCAGGCTAACAGCCTGAGCTACATATTTGGGAAGTTTTTCCTGTAAAATTGGGTGGGGGTTGTCATAAAACATTCACACTAGTAAAAACAGCACTCAGGTGTTTTGTTACAGTACCAAGAAAACTAAAATGGCTGACTTCTTCAGAAGAAGAATATAATGAGGAGAAGAATCTTCACCACACTGAACAGCTGGCCAGCTATAAAGGCATGGGTTACCACAGCAAGCTAGGGAACAGCTTAGCATAGACTGGGGCTGGGTAAAGACCTGATTCCTTTATTGGAGAAAAAATAACAGCTATTTATGAGATAATTTTGGGGTCAGTATTTTGGGGGCAGTAAAGCACAGTCAACGTCATTTTTTTAGAGTGACTAATAGGTCTTCTCAATGGCAGCATGAACTGTCAAGATGCAGGGTATTACTCTTCCTAGTTAGAGCTTTCTACCAGAACCTACTGTGCAGCTAAGTTGCTAAAGTAAACACAAGTAGCCTCAGCATCAGTTGTTAACCTGACAATTAATTGCAATTAAAAAAAAAAATCAAGCAAACTGTTACACTTACTTTAACACTTATTTTCGATTCAGACTTTTCCTACTTCTTACCATGAAAGCAATCCTAATGAAGAGCAGCATTAACTTGAACAAAGAGCTTCCACAAACTCTAACCACCCACATTTTCACCTCCAAATTTGCTCTTACATCACTGATACTCCAAGAGCAAAAAATACTTTAAGCTTACTCCCTAAACAATTAATACACCTTATAATAGTGGAGGTGGCAGTATTACAATCCTTAAAAAAAAAAAAACTCCACTTAGAGACAAAAAATGACGGCAAATTAAAATCTTAGGTTACCTGGGAAAAGGCAGCAAAACCAAGGCCAGAATCCACATTCCCCCAGCCTTTATCCAGAATTACAATGTAATCCTCAAAATTCAATGTTTCTTCCTCCAGACTGGAGAGACAAGCTTCTTTGAACTATCCAGCATTTTGCAAATTATCTTGCACATTCGTATTTTTACACGTTGACCTCGCTCAAATGAGATGCCAATACTCTCTGCTTGGCACACCAACTCTAACAAATTATGTGGGTAAGTCACATGGCTTCCTGAATTGCACGAGCTTAAAACTGGCAGCCCTAAGTATCTTTGTTTAATACTCTAAGACTTCCTTTTTCAGGATGACATCATTACAAGAGGCTGTAACCTGAGCTATGTCTACACTAAAGCTTAACCTCAGCTACAGCAATTCAGTCCTTACCACCAGCCACAGCTGTGCCACAAACAAGTTAACAGTTATGTTTTAGTATTTGTAATTAAACCTCACTCGATTACACTTGAGCACAATCACGATTCTTAATTTCAGTAAAAAGTTAATTCCACCCCTGCCATGGGCAGGGACACCTTCCACTATCCCAGGTTGCTCCAAGCCCCATCCAACCTGGCCTTGGACACTTCCAGGGATGGAGCAGCCACAGCTGCCCTGGGAAGCCCATGTCCAGGGCCTCTCCATCCTTACAGAGAACAATTTCTTCCCAATATCCCATCTATCCCTGCCCTCTGGTAGTTGGAAGCCATTCCCCCTTGTCCAGGCCCTTGTCCAAAGTCCCTCCTGTAGTCCATTTATAAAGTACCTGAAGGGGCTCTAAGGTATCCCTAGAGAAAGACTATTCCAATAGGAAGTGCCAGTAGAGGAAAACTGAGCTATTACAGGAAAAAAAAAGCATTATTTTGTGTTAATATTAATCCTGTGTCCTACTCCACACATGAAATAGATCAACATTATGAATCAAATAGGAGAAAACTAACAAAATTGCTTTTCAATTGTAATGTGGAAATTATAGTGAAAGGGTTAATAAAAGAAGGAATAACAGTATTTTACATGATAACATTACCAACATTGCCATACTAATTGCTGAACTCAAGTTTAGACATTACGTTTCAGGGAGACTTGAAGTCAAACCTCATGTGAATTTGTATTTCCCGTTGTATGTCCATGCAGCATCTAAAGGTGTTTTGCAGCCTAAAGTCTGAACAAGTCATTTTACACAATCAGGGCAGCATCCTTTTGTCTACAACCATATCCTTTAGTCTTTTACAGAGAACAGTATTTAAGTTCCACCATAATAATGGGACTGCAGAGCAAGAGCAGTTTGATCCTCCTGCTGCACCTTTATAATTACCACACTCAAAGTATTCATAGCACCAGATATCACAAGGAGGAGCAAAAGATTATGAAGCTAATCTTGGCTATTACTCCCCAAAATCTCAGCTGTTTCTTGCCATACTTCCTGGAAAGATTTCTTTGGCTTTGTTCTGAAGACTTTTTTTTTAATTGAAATTCCAACAAGAGAAAAGCAGAAGGGGGTGTGCTTCATCCTCAAAAATCCTGCCATGAGAAAAGGGAGTCAGTTTATCAACAAATGATTTACAAGCATATTATTCCTGTAATCTCAGGTATAAAAACGGTACCTTAGTGACCTTTGAAGCATTGCCTTAAGTATCTATATATATTTTTGAAAGGTTAAGATGTTCAACTACAGTTTGCATGCATTTAGAGAACTAATTTACATCTAACTGAATGCATCCAGACTGAGAAACATTACATGGTTTGAGGACATTTTTTATATATTAAACTATGATTAAGAACAAGCGTCCATCCCCAGCTTGAATAGTGAATTATCCCATCTCTGCTATAAACTATCAGATAGTGCCAAGTGTTGTTTCTGGGAAAACAGGCTTCACCTCTGTCTGGACTGCAATGTTATTTTAGGATTTACTACGCCAGCCCAAGTGCCTACTCTGCTGTCCTCTTCACTAATTTGCTCATATCTTAGCAGATGTTGGGACCTCTCCTAGAACAGTTCCCAGAGAAACATGCCCTGCTCTCCAGTTTAACTGCTGAAATCACCTATGTCCTATGGCTTTACCCTGAGAAGGAACAAGAGAGTACCTGTACTGCTCTCCTCTGAAGTAACCTATTTTGGGAAAAGATACTAAAGCCTGAAAACAATCTATTCTACAAGCCCTATCAGCTTGACAACTTTGCTCTACTAGTGATCAAAAGCATTCTTAAAATTAGGTTACTGCATGCAGCCATGTGACCACTTTCCTGATAAATATCCCCAAGAAATTCAAGAAAACACGCTAACTGGTAGAAGAGGGTTTGGGGTTTATTTTTCAATAAAAACCTGTGCTCTTTACACCTAAATTTACTTTTTACTCATTTATGTGAAGAAAAAGGCATCAAAAAAGCATAATTTTGAAAGACTTGTTTGTTTTCAAAGAGCAGTTCCAAGCCAGTTTCCCCACCATTGAACAGGGTGTACTCCTGCTGTTAACTCTTGCGATCAACACCTCTAGGTTCCATGTTCAGAGGCTCAGAGTAACTAATAAAGAGAGCCAACCTCCAGAAAACAATTTTAACATGTGCCATAAGCCATGCCTAGGCCCCTTGTCTTATTCACAGTGCTAGTTCACTGCAGGGAAGGAGGAAAGGGCTGCAGGGCAAGCAACCAAAGGAATATAATTAATATAATAGAGAAACACAGTTTCTTTTAAGGGTTTTGATTGTGTCAAATGGCCTTATTTTCATGTGTTTGATAATTTTTCATCAGATTCTGCAGTTTTAAGTACTAAGGCATTGCAGAATACATCAGAAATACAGCAAAAGTAAGATATACTGGATTTATTTCCTGGATACTTTAAGCAAGTCTAAGAGAAGAAGTTGTGTCAACAGCATTATTCACTTCAGTATCAAGAGCAGTCTTTCAGACTCAGAACTCAAATGGTTATTTCTTTCACAAAAAAAAAACCTAACCAAACAACAACCAAATCTAAAAACATTACAGCCTTCAGGTGCAATTAATGTACGCTACTGTGTTTTTGCATTCTTTAGGAAATAATATCAGAAAGGTATTCTGAATGCAACACTTAGAGGACAACACCCTATTTCCCCAGAAGAATCAGGGCGTGACCAATTCCATAGGAGCAGTTAAAAAAATTACCAGCCTTCACTACTGGATGAAGTGAAAGCTATACAAGTATGGCTTTAAAATATTTAAATATTTCCATGCTAAAAAACCTCAAAGAAGCACCAATGTTAATGAATTTGATCAGTAATTCCAACCAATCACTTCATTTGTCTGAAGCTGTCTGCTTCACATTCCCAACACCCCCTCACAGTCTTCCACATTCCCAAACCAAGGAACCCATTGTAGGATTTTTACTTTGATTCTGAAGGGTACAAAAATTCAGAATTCAACTCATACTGGAAGCAGAAGCCAGGTGCTCTAGAAATCTAACTATGGACTGTAAATTCCACAGATCATCTACATTCTTACTCTCACTCTCTAAGTCAAAATTGGGAAGCTGCAGAAAAACAAGCAAAAATAAGCTTCTAAAAACCATGGCACATGGTTTAAGATGAGCTCTCCTCATGTTAAACAAGAGGGACAGAGAGCACATAGAAAACCAGATTGTACTAAAACTCTAACGGCAAAGCAGGCTGAAAATCAAGAGTTTGACAGGACTATTGGCCCTTGCTCTGCTCTGGGAGCAAATGCTGTTTCACCTGAGACTCTGAGGCACCTGCAAGCTACCAGCACACCAGCAGAAAGCCTCTGAGCTGTTCTTTCAGAAAGCTGGTTTTTAAACCTTAGTTCAGCCAAAAATCTGCCAGAGTGCTTTCCATCAATAGTGCTCTGCTTTTGTGATGCAGTTTAATATAAAGCAGCAGTAAAATTTACCTCCTCTGCAGGAACTAAGGCTTCCAACTAAAGCTGAGATTTAAGTGTTAACTACAGTTCCACATACAAAAAAAACCCTTTCTATAATAACTGTAATATAACTACTGCTATTAATGTCAACAAAAAATTGTCCAAATTCAAGCTTCCATTCCCTTAGCTTTTGTTTTTTAATTTAGGTCCAATTTTAAAAATATAGGAACCACAATATTATTCCAAAATACTATTCCAGGTCAATATTATTCCAAACCTGACCCAACCAAACCCTTTTTTTAGCTGTACATTATAAGACATTTTACAAAAGCAACTGTTTTTGTAGTGTCATTTAAAAGAAGCAAAAATAAGGCATGAAACATATTTTAAGACAGAAAAATGACTCAGCTGATCACACCAAAATACTGGGATGCTGAAACCAGTTGTGTTTCCATACTTTGGATTCCAATTTTCTGTTGGCTCAAGTGCTGTTACCACTAAAAAGCTTTCTAAAATAACAAAGATAAGACTACCAATATGCCAGCTGATTATTCACTACATGGCATAGTTTGGTTTGTTAAATGCTTGGATTTCAGCCATCACATTACAAAGCATTTATGGGCTGGGTTTTGAGGAACCAGGACTAGTGGACGATGCCTCTGCACATGGCCATGGCAGGGGAGTTGGAGGTACATGATCTTTAAGGTTCCTTTCAACCCAAACTATTCTAGGATTCTGAGATTCAAAAGAATAATCCAGGCTAGGAAGGAACTGCTCCATTAGAAGAAGGATGCTCGCACTGTTTCTGCACTGACTGCATCTTCTGCCCATGTCAAGACTGCATGAGAGCATGAAGACAAGTTCTTAAATGCCACCAAATTCGTTACATATTTCAGAAAAGTGAACTCATGTGCCAACATCTAGTTTCTGAATACACAGGGATTATGTGATTAGAATCCCACTGGCTTGCTGGGAGGATTCAGCAAGATAACTACAAATTACTTAAAGGGCTAGTGTCAAAAGGACTTCTGTACTTATTTAGCCTCTGCTCTAGATTACTGACCCACTTATGAAGAGCTAAGCAGTCCTGCTGTGCAATGCCAACACCCACTCCATCTGTTTGCTTCTGCTTTCTCAGAACCTCCATTAGTCTCGTAATAAGTTGTGTTAATTACCACATGAGCAGCTTTTGTGTAGTACACACAGGATCAGCCTCCCTTAGTGTGCAGTCACCTTGACAAACAGCACAGGAGCAGAAGAAACCTGATTCAGCACGACTATCAATGACACACACTAAGAAATGCAGATTTCTGAGTAGGTGATTTAACACAACTTTTGTTCGAGCTGCGTCTCAGTTTTGTGAAAAGTCTGTGGGAGTTTAGATGCTTTAGGTTTCAATGATGAAAAAGTACACTAGAGTTAAACACTGTATCAAACCCTCTGGAAATTTCCCAGGGGACCAGAAACTTGTGAAACTGCAACTGAAACTTTCTTTGAGGGAATAATGTAACAGTGACAAACAGAAGCATCCCACGACAGTAGTCAACATCTACAGGGAATTAAAAAGCAGTACTAAGTAAAACTAAAGCTAGCTAAAAAAACCAACACACACAAAAACCCTCCCCAGGCAGAACAACATTTGGAAAGCTAGCCCAGCTGTCACATCAGAACTGCATCTCAGCAGCTTGGCACCACAAACTTCCTGCTGACTAGTAAGGAAAAAAGTTTCAAATTCAGCATTTTATTATTTATCCCTGCTGATCTGCAGATCTTTAAGACATTCATTAAAGTGGGTCTCAAGCAGTGGTTTCATTAACTTACTAAATCCAATAACAGAATCTCCAAGAAGTCATTACAGTACTGAGTTGACATTTGTTGTTTCTTGGGAACCCAGACTACTGCTGCCAAAGTGAAGTAATATCAACAATACAAAACCCAGCTATGAAATTCAAAAATTCTGTATGGCACTGCTGGCAACCCTGATATCACCCTGCGCCTTAATGCCCAAACCATTTTTTAGTTTAAAATTAAACTCCTGTATAATAATCAACACCACCTGGGTTACACTCCTAGGGTACTCAAGAGGAGTAAAATCCAGGTCCAGTTCTTTCTACATCTGAGTGGAGGACAGATAACAGCAAGAACTGCTGGTCACAGAATATCTGTATTCCATTTTAAATAATTATTTATTATGTCTACCTTCAGAAAAGGTCATGCAAAAGCATAGTCTAGTCTGTTATGAATAGACTACACATTTTATATCAAGTGTGTTTAACTTCTGTCATACGGAACACCTTCCAATTAAGCACTTCATCTTAGTCTCAGTAAAGACTTGCCAAACACATGGAGTCATCTCAAGAAATATATAACCTTACAGGTTCCAGTCTTAGTCCACTCATAATACACTAAGCCAAAAAAGCAATAATATTTTTTCATCTATTGTTTCCACCTGGCAAAAGGAAGAAAGCAGAAGAGAAAGCCAAAAATTTTGGGATATATTCTAGGGAAGAAAATACAAGCAGAGGGCAGCATTAGAAATAAAAGGTGAACAGAAAAGAGGGGAAAAAAAAGAATTAAAATAGTCATTCATTCAGGGCATATCATGACTTTCCCAGACAGCTGTGTCAAATCGAAAACAGAATGCTGAAACCATTATCAGATAACAGCCACAACACATTTGATATATGGAATCATTAATGACACCAGTCAAATCGAGTTTGCACTATGATTAATACAAAGTTTAAAAGCAGCTAGGATGAATGGGCTAATACAGAAATGAAGTTCATAAACCAGATCTAGTTCCTCTCCCCTATAAATAATTTTAGTGTCAAGTGACTTAAGTGCCCAGAAAAGTGGGATCCTCTAACTTTTTCAGGGAAAAACACACCTGTGAAGTGATTTGATACTTCTGTCACATGCAGTGAGCTTGCCTGGGCACCCCAGTGGGATTTCAGTGCAACATAAATCAAGAGCAGACTGCAATATACTTACAAACATAACCCTTGCTCTCGCACAGCAGTTGCTATGAATTAGGCTGGGAAAGTCAAAGGGGTAGAATGCAAGTTGCTCATCTAAATGTTTATACATAGCAGAAGAGCGATTCTAGAAATGCCCCAAATTATTAAACAAAAAAGTGTTTCCATTAAACAATAACAGTAATTACAGTAAATAAACTGGTCTTCAGACAACCTGCCTCCAAAGATAAAGTTTCCCTCCAAAAGAGAGAATGGAAGCAGCTTGTACAATTTAAACCAGCAGGTATAACTGAAAATAATTAGATTACTGAAGTGTTGACCAAGGAAAAACTAGTTTTTTGGTATTTTTTGAAGTGAAAGTGTTGGCTCAAACACGCCCCCCTCCCCAAGTGTAGACAGGGTTATTAAATAAAAGCATAAGGCAGTGCTACAAAGTAAGAGCAGTGTTAAACATCACCAGAATACACACGAACAGGACCCTACATATCAATGAAAATTGAAATGTATCAAAATTGTGACTTCACAAAGCAAGTGATTCAGTTATAAGCAAGCACTGTATTAATCCAATACAGATTTTAAATAATTTTAAAGAATCAAAAGCACGCAATTGATTTTTCAGTCATTCTTTCACAGAAGGCCTGAGCATCTATTTATTAATTTCCTAAGTGGCTGTAGCTGTTTCAAATACAACAGCACTTACCTTGGTATTGTCACACATTTTGTATTGCAATTCTGAGTGGTAATTGCCTTCTCAAGCTCATCCAGCTGTCCTGTTTTCTTCAGCTTCTTGACCAAGCTTTTCACTGCTTTCTCACACCACTTTTCCTCCTGACCGTTCTGCTCGCCACCGCCAGCCCCTGCAGTGCCACCAGCGGATTTTTTCCACCCCAGAAGTCTCTTCACAACAGGTGGAGTGAATGGCAATATGGACATGACTTTCACCAGACAGGACACTTGGCAGGCAGCGAATCGGAGATTCCCGTCTGATCCCTAAAAACGCAAACCAAAACAAGAGGCGCGTTAGCACCGAGGTTTCACAAGAAACAAACACCTGCCTGCCTCAGGACTTTTCACTGCCAAATGCCACAGGACACTGCATCCCCCCCAAAAAAGACAGATAAATAGCTCAGAAGTAGTCTGTGTATCACAGTTAGGTACTTCATCCACAAAGATTAAGTTTGCTGTAGACACTTAAACAGCTAATACAGACCAAGATAATTGCTGGAATAGAAAATTAGTTTTTTCTCAAGTCTTCTCTGACTAAAGCAAACTTCAGCAAATACAGAAGGTAACTTGAGTCTAGCTTTGTACCTAGGATAGCTGTTTTTAGCAATTTATTAATATTTTCCACAAGTGACTGACAAATTGCATACACATATATGCATGTTCTGCCCACCTCTAAATTGATTTAGCAAGTAAAATTATGTTTGGAAGGTGATTTAGTCATCATGGCTTGACCGAAACCTTCCAACAGCCAGCCATTTCACAAACCTTTTCTCATTTTGTCACGTTTTAAATAACTACCAATTTTTTTTTCCACGGGGGGACACCAATTTCAAATTCCCCCTAAGTCTAGTAATAAGTCTATTCCCCTCTGAAATTCAATGGCCTACAGATAATGAATCTTCTCAACTGGCACCCTTAAAATCAAGTCTTTCAAAATTCACTAAAGGAAAATCTTAGTTTGCAGGCATCAGGGTAGTAGAACTGTCTGTTTTCAATTTTGATAGCCTTTCATTCAGTATAACTACCTGATCAGGATATTAATATAAAATGAAATATTAAAAGGGATGCTGAAACTGGAGCTATGTTTAGCATTCACTACAATATGCACTTCAAATCATTTAAAAGAGAAATGATAGCCACTTGAAAAAAGCATCTCGCTTTTGCAGCTTCCATTAGGCTGGTTTTAGGCACTACAATAAAATACCTGAAATCAACAGGCAGACAGCTGTTAGAAATTGCTCAAGGACATTAATGGTCCTGTGGATGGAAGCATAGCTTTGAAGTCAAAAATTATCCTATTTCCAGGCAACAAATGGGTATTTGAACTCCAGAAAGTTCCCATACTCCCAAGCTGTGTAAGCTAGTTCAGTCAGCTGAAAATACCTTGTTTTAGCTAAAAGCTAACACTACCTTCAGGCTACTTGATTTGAGCATTGAAGGCAGTTTACGTGCCTCTCCAAACTGTACAGGCACACTCCCCACATCTATCCAAAATACACCAACTTCATCTTACTGAAGTCTCCCACTGGCACAACAGCATGATTCGAGGTACTTCAGGCTACAGCATTCATGGCTAATTTATGCCTTGTCACATTTTTGCAGTTTCAGTGAGGGCCAAGTCAACAAACACTAGATTATATTCTGCAGGTAATTTATGTCATAACTTTGCAACTTCCACAAAACAGAACAACATTCAGTAGGCATGACATTTCAGTTTCAAATAAATTACACCTCCATAAACCAGCTTCTGAGAGCAGCCAAAAATATGACTGAAGCAAGCAATATGGTTTTCTGGGGTCAAGGAGACAGAGGTTCTAATTAACAGGGACCAAGATCAACACTGATAGTTTTATGCAAGTCATTAAAAATACTCCACCCCAAATCACGGAACCACTGAGTGTTTTGGGAAGGGACTGTTAAAAATCATCTTGTTGCACCCTCTCCCATGGGCAGGGACACCCTCCACTCTCCCAGGCTGCTCAGAGCTCCATCCTACCTGGTCTGCAACACTTCCAGAGATGGGGCAGCCACAGCTTCTCTGGGCAACCTGTGCCAGGATCCAACCATCTTTAGAGGCAAGAATTTCTTCCTTATACCCAATTCAGATCAACTCTCTCTCACAGTTTTAAACTGTAGCACATTTTTTGTTAGCAGAAGCCCTGGTAAAAAGTTAAAGCATTCATTTTCACACAAGACTATAAAGAAATTTCTTTCTTGCACAACATTAAATTGCTGAATTGTCCCCAATAACGCCAACTGCAGGTTTTGCTGAGCACTGCATTGGAGGCCTGGCTACAGCAAACAAGAAAAATAAACTGAATAGGCAACATTTTTTAATGAAACACTGACTTGGGCACTCAGGGTACAGTACCATAAGGAGTCAAGCCAACACAACTGCTTCTTGCCACAGGAAGCCCAGATCTCCTTCCTTTCTTTCCTGTGGCACCACCTCCTCAGCACCAGTGCAAATGCTCTTCCACAAAAATTCAGCCAGGTAAGAGTAAAAACCCATCAAATTTCTGGGTTTTGTGCCAAGTTAGTTCAAGCTAACAAGCTGCTCACACATGGTACTGATGTTCTACAAGTGATGTCAGATGAACTACAGGAGTGTGGAAAGAGAACTCTAGCCCCAGACTTCAACTGCAGCGCTAGTGTTGACTGCACAGTTGGAAACGTGCTTTACTTTAAATCATTTATTTTGGTGACAAAGCCAAATTAAATAGCCTGACATGTTCTGAACCATTTGAGGGCCTTGCAATGAGACACACTAGACCCCTAATGAGTACACCAAGTAGCTCCAGAGATTAAACAGGGAGCAGCAGCCACTGGGAGCTTTATAAAAATACTTCAGCCTTTGAGTAAGGCCAGCATTGGATGCTTCAGAAGCACACACAAGAAATTCAGAAAGACTGAACTAAAGGAGACAACTTCTCTGGCTTTTAAGACCCTGTTTCAAAGAGCAACAATTGATGGTATATTATCTGAACATTAAATTCAGTGCTGATAGATGCAGGCAATCAACTACCACTGTCATTGCTGATCCACACACCACTTCTTATCCTTATCTGAGTATTTTCTGTTCTTTAGCTTCAAATTTGACACCTTTCAGTCCCACAGAACACTCCTCAGACTGTCAGCCTTATCAAACACAGACTTCAGAAGGGTCTCATTTACCACCAAGGTGGTAAATAGCCTCTTTCAGAGCCTATTCTTCCAGGCCCTCCAAACATTCTCAGTGCTTTTATCCAATTTTTCAGCTTTTTAATACTCTCTGTGATGAGGTGCTCAATTTTGCAGTATTCTCTCCCCTACGAATGATGTGTAATTTTCTGCATTCTCTGGTGGTTTGGATTTTTTTTTTTAACAAAGATTTGTCTTTTTGCTTCAAATGCACATTGAGTAACTTAAGTCTTGGAGCACAGAAGAATTTAGAAATTCCACACATTTCATTTTTTCTCTATATTTCAACCCTCATATTATTTTCACATACTTAGAGGAAAATAAATTTTAAAAAATCCTTTTCACATTTCCAAAAGACTGTAGGCTCAGACCAAACTAACCGGAAATTTCCAGATACTACACTTAATTTTATACAGTTGCCTTACAGATGTGTGCTCATCCAGCTTCTGCAGACGTCACAAAGCACAAATTGATCTGTTACGTCCATGAAAATTAGCTGTAAAAAACCCAAAACACCAAGAGACACATTTAAAGAGCCCTTTCTAGCAATGATTTTTGCAGCTTAGCAGCTATTTAAACAAAAACATAACATACATCACAGCTGCAGGCTAGGAGTCCGGGAGGCTTAAACCAACTTCTTCCTTCTAGCTATTGTTTTGCCATGTCAAGGATTTGCCAGGAGTTACCAACAAGAATTTCAGTAAGTTATTCCAGTAGTGGCCCTGTATCTTTCAAAGGGTGAGCAGAGAGAATGTGACACAAGTAGGACAGGACTTCATTCAGCTTAACACTTCAGCTGACTGTGATGAGTACTCACATGAGAGTATTTCAGCCAGCTTAATTTATGAAAAAAAGGGACTCTGCTCCAAGCCTAGAGAAGACAGCACCAACTGCAAGGCACGAGTGGGCTGAATTAGGAGCAATTTGGATAAATGGAGATTTTGCAATGAAAAAGCAGCAATGGTGCATACAGCCTAACGCTCCAATGGCTCCTAAAGCTTCACATGCTACTCAAGGAAAGCATGTGAAACTGTCTGTTTTATGCAGTCCACTCTCCTCATAATCCTTCAGCAATTTAAACTGTTACAACGCAAAATTAAAGGCTACTTTGCTACTTGCTCCTGTCAGAAGCAATTTATGGACTTGCTGTCCACAAATCCATCTAACCACCTTTTGAACCTGCCTTCACAAACTCTTGTGGCAGACTGCACTGGTATTTAATTGTCCATTATTAAAAGAACTACTTCTAGTAATTTAATTTATTCCCTCCCTAGTTTCAGAAAGTCACTCTTGTTCTACCACTGCAAACTTTGCTGAAGAACTATTTGTATTCCTCTGGTCTGCTTCTGTATAACTCTGTACACTTGAATCACAGTCCTCTCTCAAATGAGAGGGCTCTCAGCCTCTAGTCACAAAGAAACTATCTGAACACAGTTCATACAGTTTGGGATGTTCCCCTGGACAGACACCAAGCCTGAAAGCTTCAGTTCTTCAATAAGTTGCAAGGACTAATCTAAGCACCATAAAAAAAATTGTATCAGCCTAAGGTTATCTTTGCACTTATCCCTTTGGTCATATTATCTGAAAGCTCCCAACATTATAATTTAAATAAAAAGTATACAAAGACAGAAATTTACACCTCACGAGGAACTGGAGATAGAAGGCAAGGTGCATGTCTGCTGCAGAACATCTGTCAGGAGCTCAATTAAAAATAAGGAGCCCTAGACGTGCATTGGGTTCTAACTGTACCCGCCCAGATGGCATCAGAAACACCTTTTTCATACCAATGGGTTCAGGAGTCATTGTTAAAGATCATTTTTGACCAGCAAATCCCATTTCTATTAATCAGTTATAACATTTGCCTTCAAATGGATACAGCTTTGATCTCCTAAAGAACAATAACTGCATACATTGCCGTGGCTGACACTTGCCTCTTTCTAAAAACATTCCTCTAGATTTTTGCCTGGTACACATTCTTTATCCACTAAACAAACAAACAAACAAGCAAACGTGTTCTTCCCCCAAATGCACAGAGAATACAGTCTTTACCAATGCCACAAGAAACATTTCCACATTGCTAAAACAGCCTCAGATTAAATACATGCTGAATATGTAACACCCCCTCTCACTTCAAGCGGTTTTTTGTGATTCAATTGTAGTTTACAGCCAACCTCCTCAAAAAACTGAGTACTCACAGCCTTTGCTTTCAAAAGGAGCTCAGATGTGCTTCACCATCACTTACCCTGTGCACCATGACCCCTTTGCTCTCTTCTGCTGAGGCCCAATGGCATGGCCCAAATCTGATCTTTTTTTTCCTTCCAGTGTACTGCTTCCGATACCCACTACAACACACCAACATTCAGGGACTCTGGGAGTAACTGTGGGGAGATTTTCACAATCCCTTTCCAAGCTCAGCTGTAGCTGAACTAGTGGTACCAAGTCAGCAGTGTGTTCCACAGCAGAAAACTTCCATTTCAACCCTTTCCATCCCAAGTACATCTCTGGACTGTGCCTTCAAACTGCAGCTATGGATACTCAGGGAGTACTCACTGTTAACCAGAAAGGTACAAAAGTTCCTTTAGATTGCTGGAACACGGAGAGCATCTGCTGTTACTCCCAACAGTTTAAGACTGGAAAAGATACAAATTGCCTAACTTTGGTGGTATTTGTTTCATCTCTGCCCCCACAGCATATCTCTGCTCCCTGATGCACACATGTTTCTATAGTTGGTCAAACAGTGTCATAGTTGGCAACTTCTAAAGTCAAAGTTTGAGTCATGTCTGCTATTATTCCATTCTACTGTGGTTCTCTGGAACAAATATTAAATATTAAGCCCATTATCCCAGCAATAACTAAGCATAAAAGATGAAGAAAACCTTAAGGGCAGCATGCTAGCAGACTAAAATCTTCAAGGGAAATTTTCCTTTCCTGAATGTCTGGAACATACTATAAACACACTGGTGCTACCAAAAATATCAAGTGATTTCTGGCTAATTTATTCTAAAGCCTTATGCAACATATTTCATATCAGTCTGCTTATTCATCTTAAACTTGAAATAAAGAAACTTGATCTCTCCTGGTTTTACTAGAAGTATTCTGGCTTAGAAGAATTTCATTTGCAAGAGCTCTTCTGGAATAAAGAGGACAGAAGTTAAGCTCCTGAGGAAAGAAGATCGAGGAAAATAATTTGTGGTATTTGAGAGAAAGTCTACAAGCTCATTTCCTCCCTATTTTAGTCCCATTTTTGAGATTTTTTTAAAGGCAATGTTTTTTTCATTAATCCTGGAATCTGGACAAGATTCTTTATCAATTTCACCAAGTGCATAATGTGCACCTGAATTCAATATGAACTTCAAACTAAAGTCAGTCTTTTCCACTTCAGATAGAATACACTCTAGCTTAAATCACTCAGTGGAAAGGACAAGGGAAGTCTATTGCACCCACCACTCCTCCAAAAACTGCCTTTCAAGATTCCAGAAGGGCTAACTCTTTCATTTCCTACAAAGAGACACCTGGTTTTGTGATGCCTTTCTGAAAAAACCATCACCAAAAAAACCCTGATAGGGTGCTCATTCTTACCTCCTCGTGCCCAGGCCAGAGTGGGGCAGCATTCCCTCAGCGGGGTCTGGGTGTTAGGGTTTGTTTTGGTTTTTCCTTTGGAAGGGGAGTTCAGCCCCACTGAGCAATGGCCTCAGACTCCAGTTTAGGTTTCCAGCCCATCAGCCCAGTAGGGGGGTGGCTCTGGAGAGCTCTCCAGAGAGCTCAGCTCAGAGACCAGAGCTCAGAGCAGCAAGACCAAGGTCCTGGCTCTGTTCTGATACAAGCTGATGAAGTTCAAAGCATGATACCTGTGACCTTGGAGGGCAGGAGCAGCAAAGGGATTTCCTCTTCTGGGCCAGCTTTAGAATGAGAAATTGAAACATGCCTATTTAGAGACTCAATTTACACATTCATTTTTAAGTTTACCATTGCAATGCATCTTGAAACTCTACATAACTCTACTCATTGAAAACACAGTTACTCACCTATTATGACTGTATATCTTGCTAACTCCATGAAGTTTGTTTATGAATCAATGAGAAAACTTGAATTTCTGATATAAAGAATTAACAAGCATGATCATGATCTTAAAAAAGCTTTGGAAGCTGGATTTTTCTTCAATTACTAAGGGCAACCTCAAATTGTAGCCAATGCAGTAATGAAAAGGCATATTGCTATTAAAAAATTAGCACCCCATCATTAGTGCCACATGCACTCATGGCATACTAAAATTGCCTGCAACAGGAGACATGAGAAGGAAGAGTTGCTAATTTATTGACCTTTGATTAAGCTACTGGAGGGCCCAATGTATTTTAGCAACTCTCCTAAAATTGCAGAAGAGGAAAACTACCACAGCTGTAGCTGGCCAATCCACCTGTCTCTACAAAGACACAAGATTCTTCCACTTATTTAGTATTATGAACAACAGAGTACAGCTCCTTAAAACTCAAAAGACATTAACAGACCCAGAAAAGCAGTGACTAAGCACTCCAAACCACAGCAGTTCAAGCCCTTCTCACCTCATTAATTTTGATTAAAATTTTCCACGTGCAACATGCAAGTGTCAGCTTCATTATTTTAGAAAATAAAAACTCCTGGGCTGAATTTGACAGGAATATTCACAGAGCTGCTATCAGTTACCTAGGTACCTGTTTCAGTTTGTAACTCAGCAGCTCCTCCACTTTGCTAAAGCCAAACAATTGCATTTAACAATTAGTTAATGGGAGTTCACTTTCAATATAGGCCTAGTCCTATATTGAAAGACAAGCCAGCCCCTTGATAAGAAGGATTATATTATGTATCTCAAGTTAACCTCTTATTGCTCCAGGGTTTTAAACCAAACTTGAGCCCCAGACTAAACTGATGGGAGACTGGGGAGCTCCTCTCTTGCTGTCTCTGCTTGCTCTTACTTCACACTATCACACAAATACTCAGAGTAAAAAGTAATCTGGAATGAAGGCTACTGTTTGCAATGGAGTTTCTGTTACTGGAAGTGGAGAGGAATGTTTAGGAAGGTTTTCTGCAGTAGCCAATTTCTTCTAGCCCAGAGAATATTGAGCACAGGGCTGCCTGTACTCTCCATTCTATTACAAAAACCTAATCCCATCGCATGACCTGCAGCAATTCAGTTTAACAAATCAACAATTAGAAATATTTTGGCAAAGTAAGCTTAGGTATTGTTTGCCTCTCGGCACAGTTCACAACCAGTTTATGGCTTTATGATAAAAGTCATTAAATCCAATCTGAAAAGCAGAATTTACAGCTCACTTAGCAAGTCAGGCCCATAAATGGATGCTTTCAATTACAGGGCATTTACATGCACAACCATTAAGGCAGCATTGAATACACTTGAAAACTCTGGAATAGTTTTTATAATAATTAAAACTTTGCGTACTGTTCTTTATACAAACAAAACTTAGGAATTTGCTTCAGTCCCAAGCAGAGCTCAGATTCATTGTTACCCAGAACATACTACAAAGCCTGTTCTCCCAGTACTTTTGTGGGAAAGGGATTAGAAAGATGGAAACAAGGTTTGTTTTTTAAAGTTGCCCTCTGTAGCAGGGAGGGGTTTTTGAGCACGAATAAACTCAATTATATCAACTGGTGCTCAAGACTTCTGAAAGATCAAGTGGAACAGGAAGATGGAGGTGGACCCAGGGAGAGCCTTTCATTTGGAGATTCGCTGTGCCATTCCAGAGTATTTGATTTTGTTGGTGAATCTAGCTGCTGGGTGGAAGGAAAACAAGATAACAGTTCAGAGACCAATTCTTTAACCTCATTTTTTCAATCATCCCTTTTCTTTTACTGTTAAACAAAACCTCAGGAAAGCTGATGAATTCTTCTCCAAGGTTCTATCATGCATGCCCAGCCTCTTCAATAAAGAAAACTGGATCTTCAAACACTTACACTCCTTTTGGTGACTGGTGGTATATCTGACCCACACAACTGCAGAACAACAATCAGCTGCCAGGTTACTCTTTTCAACACCCCAAAATGCAGTTCAACATATGCTCAGACTCATCTTTAAGTGGAAACCACCTTAAACAAGACCCTCCCCTTCCACTTCTTAAAGGCATTTGTAACTAATGTTATCTTTCATCATGATAGTGCTAAGCAAAGGGGGGAAGGGACTTCACAAACACCTCCTTTACTCACACCCTCATCCCCCTCGAATTCACCGGAGCTTGTAAACATTAGAAGTTTGAAAGCTGTGAGCACACAAACAACCCCCTCACGCACCAACCCCTCGACAAAGCAGGAGAAAATCTAAACAAGCAACCTTGCTCTGCTGGCCTCTCACCTCAACCAGAGGGTGCTTCTTTTCCAACCTGGAGAACAGAGCAAGGACGAATCAGTCCCTCACTACAGAGTCCAGCCCCCACAGAAATAATGTCATGAATCAGCTCGAAAAGTGCAGCTCTCCAGGCTAAGACAGAACCCTTGAGAAAAGACAAACCTGCTGTTACCTGCGGTCTCCTGACAAGCTGTTATTACAAACCTCTCGCTGCCGATGGAATCTAACTCATCCGTACCTCTGGACTGTGGCAGCACGAGCTCCACGCACAGCACACACAGGCTGCAGGTTTTTTTGGAGACACTTGTTCTGGCAAACCCAGTAAACAAACTTTCCACTAACGCTATCCCGCTCGCAAGCTTTTGAAAAGAGCACAAGACACGTGCTGGGTTTTTCTCAGTCAGAAACTGCGGAGGACAACCAAAGAGGCACAAGACCAGCCTGCAGCCTGAATCCCAGCTGTTCAACAGCTCTCCACAGCCATCACAAGAGCTCTTCACTCATTCACACACTCTTTTCCCACTCTTTTATTTCCCCAAAGTGAAGACTAAAAGATCACGCTGTATTGCACTTCTCTTCCCCTCCACTCTCCACAAAAAGAAAAAAAAAAACAACAAAAAACCCTACAAGCAGGAACTCCACAACTCTGCAGCAGCAACATCAACGACTTGCCCTTATCACGACACAGCTTCCCCGTGCACCTATCGAGACAGATGAAGCACTCACCAGGTT
>VYXD01015932.1:50866-78594 GCA_013397195.1 Hylia prasina
ACCAGGTTGTGTTTGTTTACAAACAACACCCAGGGATGGAGCTGCCACAGCTTCTCTGGGCAACCTGTGTCAGTGCCTCATTACCCTCGCAGGGAGGAATTCCTTCCCAGTATCCCCACCTACCCCTGCCCTCTGACAACACACAGGTTGCTGCAGCATTAAAGGCGTGAATAAAACCAGTAATCTCAAGTCCTGCCTCACGCAGGCTGTATTTTACACCCGAGGCTCTGCAGATAAACAGAGAGGACAGACAAAAGGATAAGGTGAAGCCTCGCAATCCCAAACACAAACCCCTAGGTCCAAACACAGCTCCTCATCCCACACGGCTCCTAACTTTCTCNNNAAACTCCACCGAGTTTCTCACACCTAACCCTGACTGCACGTCCAGGAGGCACATGGGGGTGTCCCGTGCAGCGCTAAGAGCTGGACGCGACGATCCTCGCGGGTCCCTTCAAGCTGGAGAGATTCTGCGGATGCCTGCAAGGAAAACACACCGGGCACGGAGGGAGGGAGCGGGGAAGAGAAGGAGCAGCACAACTTCTTTATTCCCCCCTCCCCTCACCCACACATACACACGGGCGGCACAGCGCGGCCCTCCCACCACAGCCCGGGGGTAATGCCGGCGGGAGGAGGATAACCCAGCCCGGGTCCCATCACAATAAAAAGGGCGAGGGCGTAGGGGGGCCCCCCCGGCCCCGCCGGGACCAGGCCCGGACGGTTCTTCACGGCCCGCGCAGCGCCAGCGGGGAGACCCTGCCCATAGGGCAGAGATCCCGGACCCGGCACCCACCAGCACCTACCGGGAGCCACCAGGATCCCCCGAGAGCCGCGGCTCCTTCCTCTCCTTTTTCCTCCTCCTCCCTTCCTTATCCTCCTCCGTCTCCCCGAGTGCTGTGCGGCCGCCGCCTCTTCCCTGAGCCTTACCTCCTCTGAGGGCCCGCCCCCGAGCCGCCACGCCCCCGCCTCTGGGCGGGGAAGTCACCCATTGGCCGTCTTTATCATCTCTTTAAGGAGGCGCATTGCGATTGGTCTAAGAGTTTAATTGGCAGTCAGAATCGCCAATAGAGAGCCGGCAGCATTAAAAAAAAAGACAAGGGAAGGGGCGTGGAAGAAACAGGCGCGAGGCGAGAGGAGGCGGGTCGAGGTCACAGCTCTCATTGGCTGAATCGGCTGTCAGTCACAGCCAGCACGCCCGTCGCGGGAGGTTGATCGGGGCTCGCCGGAGGTTTGGGTGAGCTGCAGCAGCGCAGCCGCACTGCGGTTCCCCGGCTCCGTATCCCTCCGCGGGGAGCTCGGTGTAAGCCGAGAAAAAGTGCCTCGATTCCCGGCGGGAATTGCCGCTGGACTGCAGTTGGGGTCTGCTCGGGTGGGCAGTGGCACCTGGCTTCTACCGGCAATAGTGTGACACCACGACCAGGGCAGAGACCGACCCCCTGTGCCGGCACTGCTGAGGTTCCCGCAGTGCTGGGGACAGCTCTGGGCTCCTCAGGACATGAGAGACACCGAGGGGCTGGAGCGTGTCCAGGGCAGGGAATGGAGCTGGGAAGGGGCTGGAGCCCCAGGAGAGGCTGAGGGAGCTGGGAAAGGGGCTCAGCCTGGAGAAAAGGAGGCTCAGGGGGGACCTTGTGGCTCTGCACAACTCCCTGACAGGAGGGGACAGCTGAGGGGGTCGGGTTCTGCTCCCAGGGAACAGGGACAGGAGGAGAGGGAACGGCCTCAGGCGATGATGAGGTTGGATATGGGGAAAATTTCTTCCCTGAAAGGGCTGTCCTGTCCTGTCGCATCTGCCCAGGGCAGTGTTGGAGTCCCCATCCCTGGAGGGATTTCAAATCCGTGTGGATATGGCCCTTGGGGACAGGGGTCAGTGGTGGTCTGGGCAGTGCTGGTGTCACAGTTGGACTCACTGGTCCCGGAGGGCTCTGCCATCCTAAACGATTTTGTGGTTCTGAATTGATTCAAAATGCCCAAAGCTCCATGTCCCACACTGGCACAACAGTTCCAGGTCAGGGGTCCCGGGGTGTGACACGGACACAAGGCAGCCCCGGAGCCTTCCCAGCCTCCACCCTCTGCTGCCTGCACCCCAAACTCAGTTACTCTTTACACAGTGGTTTCCCCCCATATGTTGGGTGGGGGTTTTTAGCTGCTGCCTTCAACGATCTCTGCAAAGCTTTAACCTCTTGAATTGAGGTAATGGTGAAAGGTAACCAAATTCCCGTGCCTCAGCAGGGGCCAGGGTCACCAGAAGGGAATCAGAGCCTGGCAGTGCATGTTTGGGGACCCATCAGTCTGTGAAACCCACGGCTGTTCTGTCTGCAAAAACCCTTGCAGTGATGCCCTGCAGGTTCCATGAGGCTGTTCACCTGAAAAAGAGAAGTTTGCATGCAGACCCCACAGCACCTTCCAGTATCCAAAAGGGCCCACAAGGAAGCCAGGGAGGGACATTCTGTCAGGAACTGCAGTGACAGGACAAGGGGGAATGGGTAGAAATTGAAAGAGGGGGTCTTTAGGTTAGATTTGGAATGAAATTCTTTGCTGTGAGAGTGGTGAGACAGTGGGACATGCTGCCCAGGGAGGCTGTGGATGCCCCAATCCTGGAAGGGCTCAAAGGCAGGCTGGAGGGGACTTGGGGCAACCTGGAAGGTGTCCCTGCACATGGCAGTGGGGGTCAGGACTAGATGAAGTCTAAGGTCACTTCCAACCCCTTAACATCCTATGATTCTATGAGTGGTGAAGCCAGAAGGTGGGAGTTTAATGGAGTTTTTTTGGGTGAGAAGGTCAATTCCAGATTTGCTGTAAGGCTGTTGGAGATCCTCTGGTTTTTGCTTTTGCCTTTTTGATACTTTGGTATATATCATATATCTCCACTTCAAGCCACTTCCTTTACACCTGAGGTCACACCTCCCCAACATAGCAGTTGTCTCTCCAGTGTCATGCCCATCTTCTGGGCTGAAAGGGTTTGTGCACTCAGTGATGTAGGTGTTATGATTCAGTGTCTTGGACAGAGTTGTTACTCCCAGGAGCCAGGTGAGACACTTCACAATATTTAGCCCTTCTACAGAATGTGGACTCATAGAAATCCCCCTCTTGCCTCTTTTGTGCCTAGATTTTCCCAGCTTGAAGCAGACATGTAGCTTGATTTTTTGGTAGCATTTTCACCCAGTTCCAAACGTTTGAGATTCAAGCTGGTCGTGAAATTAACAGCGAAGTGAAATGGAGAAGATCCCCTCTGCAGACAAAGCAGAGCATCTGAGAGATTGCCATCATGTTTTTGAAAGATAAGGTGTTCCAGTCATGTTGTGCCTGGAAACATATACAGATTATTCAGCCAGCACAGCACTTGTTTTGTGGAGGTTTCACTGCATTCAGAGAGAATTTTTTTTTTTTCCCTATGAAGAGTAAGTTAATTAAGCTTAGTTTTCATATGGATTTGCGCCAAGCATTCCCTTCACCTCTCCTCTGCAACAGATTCATGGCTCCCACTCCTCCTATCTCCAAGGCTGATTCCTGATACATCCAAATCTCTCAAAAATCCCAAGTGTCCCCAGTCTACTTGTGTTGTCCTTCTGTCTGGAGCAGCACAAGCTGTGCCTGGTTCAGGGATGTGTGTGCTCCGGCTGGCCAGCTGCCTGCCCCTTATCTACCACCAAGGAAGCCAAGCAGTGCTGATAAGGGCTGAGCTCTCCCTGCCTTTCTCCCCGGCAGAGCACTTAACAGCACGTGTCTTCTCTAATGCAGCTGCTGTTCACCGTGAAGCTTGACAGACTTTGTATTTCCAGAAGCTCAGCTTCTCCTTCAGGTGTGGTTGAGATCAGTCAAAAGGTTGGCCAGCTTATACTGGGGGACCCTAACACACACACACATACACAAATCCAACATTTTCAGAAACCTTTCCCTAGGAAAGGAAATTGCAAGCAGCAGAAGGAGGAAAGCAAATGGAAGAAGACAGCATCAAGGCTCCAAATCCCCAGAGCCCAGAAGTTACCTGAGAAGCAGGGTGGCTGTGGAGAAGGCAGGCAGGCAGGATGTGGACCTGCTCTAGAAAGAGCTACCAGCTGTATGCCTGCACCTCCAGGAACAACATTGATTTAGATTGGTTATTAGAAGGAAGGGTTTTTTTTGATGAGGGTGATGAAGCACTGGCACAGGTTGGCCAGAGAGCTGGTGGATGCTGGAAACATTCACGGTCAGGTTTGACAGGGCTTTCAGACCCCTGATCTCGTTGAAGATATCCCTGCCTTTGGCAGGGGAGGTAGATTGGATGACCTTTAAAGGTCTCATCCAAATCCAAATCAAAACTATTTTATAACGACGTGAAGTAATATTTGATTTAGTAAAACAAATTGCAAAACTCAATTGCTAACACCATAGCTGGATATTGCTATGTCCTATTAATTAATCGATCACAGAATCCTAGAGTGGTTTGGGTTGGAATGTTGGAAGTTCATTTAATTCCACTCCCCTGACACGGGCAGGGACACTTTCCACTGTCCCAGGTTGCTCCAAGCCCTGTCCAGCCTGGCCTTGGACACTGCCAGGGATCCAGGGGCAGCCACAGCTGCTCTGGGCACTCTGTGCCAGGGCTTTACCACCCTCAAAGGGAAGGATTTCTTCCTAAAATCTAATATAAATCTTTCCCTTTTTTAGTTTGAAACCCTTTCCCCTTGTCCTTTCACTATCTGCTGTGTAAAAAGTTGCTCGCCATCTTTTTTATAAGATCCCCTTAGGTACTGAAAGCCCTCAGGGAGGTCTCCTTGGAGCCTTCTCTTGTGCAGGTGAACACTTCCAGCTCTCCCAGGCTGGCTCCAGAGCAGAGGGGCTCCAGCTCTGGGAGCATCTCCGTGGACTCACTCGAGGTCCACATGTTCCTCAAACCACACAGCTCAGTACATTTTGGACATTAGCAGTTAGGTGCAAATGGCTGTCAGTCCCGTTCGGATTTGAGGCTGCAGTGCAAGAACATGAGCATCTCCCTTAAGTGTGTGTGGGGTTCAACGCCCTCACAAAGGATCTTCATGTGCAGAGACAGCAACAGCTCAGTATCTCTCATCTGTCTGCTAAAAAGAACAAAGGACGTTGAGCAACTTGGTCTAGTGGAAGATGTCCCTGGCCTGTGGAACAAGATGGTCTGCAAGGTCCCTCTGAACCCAAACCATTCTGTGATTGTATGAAATAACCTAGGACCTAAAAAAAAAAAAATCACGAAGCAGTAGCTGGCTGTGCTGTGCTGCAGAGGGTTTATGTTGACTTTGTAAAGCCTGCAACCAGAGGAGATACAATCAGGTAACTTCAAAGACACCTAGGATTTCTGAATGACCCAACATTCGCAGATACACCTGTGTGGAGGGAGAGATAAGTGCAAAGTGCAATGCCAGGAAGACAGGTCTTGGAGGCAGAGCAGATGGTTTTTGTGTTGAAGTCATTATTACCAACATGTCAAAATGACGTGTTAAACTGAAAAAAAATGGAAGATATTTGAGAGAGGTTGTGATACAAAAAAGATCAGCTGGTGTGTTCAAGATAGGTTACAATCTATGACTGGGGAAATCCTCGCCCTGGTCTGCAGCTTCCTCATGAGGGGAGCTGAAGAGTCAGGCACAGATCTCTTCTGTCTGGTGACCACTGGCAGAACCCAAGGAACGGCTGGAGCTGTGCCAGGGAGGTTTAGGTGGGATCTCAGGGAAAGGTTCTTCCCCCAGAGGGTGCTGGCACTGCCCAGGCTCCCCAGGGAATGGGCACGGCCCCGAGGCTGCCAGAGCTCCAGGAGAGCTTGGACAGCACTGCCAGGGATGCACAGGGTGGGGTTGTTGGGGTGTCTGTGCAGGGACAGGGGCTGGACTCATGGTCCTTTTGGTTCCCATCCAAATCAGGGTATACTGTTTACTTCTGTGTATAAAAACAACCACAAATCCATTGAAAACCACTGTTAAATGTTCCTAGATTTCTCAGCTCATTCTGTTGAAGAACTGTTCTGTACTTCAATAGGTGCTTTGTCTCTTGCATCACTGCCTGCAGTGTTGTTTCCCTGCTTTCTCTAAATGCCATCTGAGCACATTATTTTCTCTCCAAACTTACATAGAAGTAACTTGCCCCTTGCACAAATCTGCAAAAGATTATGAAAGAGGGAATGGCACTGAGTCTGGAAGCTGTGAAAGGGACAAATTCCCTTTCACTCTGCATTACTTCATGGCCAAACATGGAAACAGCCTGTCCATGCCATTGCAGGACTGCCTGCCATGGGGGAAGCAGTACAACACTGGCAAAAACCGCCCCTATTGTTGGTACCAGCATGAAAAAACTCCTGCAGGACTGAGGCTGTGCCTCCCTCAGAGGGTTAAATATGGATTAAACCCCTTTTCCTTGTATCTCATCAAGCTTGCACACTGTACCAGTTTTTTCTGGCAGCACAAAGAGGGTTAAAGAGAAAACCACACTCTGCTTTCCCCATCACATCTTGAGGAACATGTCAGTTGATTTTCAAGACAAGTAATGTCTGGCATACCGTCAAAACAGGCATTGCATTAAAGTGACTAGAGAAGAGCTTTAGCATCATAAATTTAAATAAAGCCATTGCACGAGGGATAAAAATTTCCAAAATAAACAGCAACTTCATTGTCATACCAGCATAAATTAAATACTCACAAAACTTTTCAAACTTTAAAAAAAAAGTGCTGCAGCCTAGGAATAACAACAAAATACATTAAAAAGGCATTGCATATTTCTGTTACTCTTATCTTTTTAAAAATGAAATTATTCATTATTTCAGTAATGAAATGAATAACCTCTGAAACCTTGAAACACAAATCTGTTCACTACGTCTTCTGAAATGCAGAAGTATGTTTCCAATATTACACAAATCACTGTCACTTCAGACTGGGCTGTTGGGAGATTTCAAAACAAAGCCAAAAAAAAAAAAAGGAATCAGTTCCACGGTGAAAAAAAAAAATTGACAAAAAAATAAAACTTGACAGCTCTTGATGTAAGCCTGCTGTGTCTGTCCTATCCCCTTGGCAAAGCAGACTTAAGAAATAACCACTATTCAAAATAATAGGCTAAAAGCAAAGTTCTGCCTTTCTGACCTATCATCGCACGAACTGGTTGGTGTTTGTGGTACAAAGTACAGTGCTTTCATCAGATGGAATGGAGATAGACATAATCCTTAGAAGTGATATCCCCCTTGAGACATTCATAGCACAATGAGAAGACCTTTATACCTGTTCTTAATTTACACTGTATAATTTTGATGAGTAAACGATTTAACTGTCTTACCTTAATTCCTAGTGCCTTTGTGCACATAAACCCAGTTGCCCTGAGTAACCAAAAGCGTGATGAATTGACAGACAGCTTGGGCACAATCAGACACTTGAATTTTTAATTCCTTTGCTGCATTATTTTGTTTGATTTTGTGCTGAAACTGACAGGAAATTTTCATGCACCGAAACTGGCTTTTCCTTCCCCAATTCTGTTTTTTATTGCTTAGAAACTTCTCATTTTGCCAGCATTTCTGCTTTTCCTCAGATTATTCCTTTGTCCTTTTTTATTCTTCCAAATACTGCACCATTCATCTGCCTACATCCTTTATTTTGGATTAGTTGATTAGAAACACATTTATGCTAACCCCAAATAAGCCATCATTAAAGTGAAATAGCCTTGTTTACTAAGAGATTTACACAAGTTTATCTCTATTGACTTAAATAAACAAGTGTAATTTGTGAGTAGGCCTGGGGGACAATAGCTTTGTTTCTGCATTAATGGTAGGCCTTGGTCCAGGAAGGATTTGAGCAATGTTTAAATCTATGCAGTGAATAATCCAGTGGAACCAGTCATGGAAACAAAATTCAGCATAAATACAAACCTGGTATGATTAATTTTTTTATCATCTTTATTTCTTTCTTTCAGTTTGCTTTTTCCAGGAAGCTGACATTAATTCATTACACTGAAATCTGCAAAATAATCAAGAAAAAATAGTTTGTGTCTCTGTGGAAGGATCAGAATAAACCAATTTATGCCGTGATCAGTTATTGCAATACAGTCTGTTTCTGTTTTACACTGTGTAAGATGCACTATGCTAATTAAGCATATGTTTGTATAGATTAGTCTCAATGAGATTTACCCCAGTTTTCTACGCCATCTGTGCAAGATTGGTAGCCGAGCTGGGAGTGATCTCTGTATATATTGTCTATAATAGTTGAAGTGTTTAGAACACTTGGAGGTAGAAGTTTTCTTTTTGTTATTATTGGTCTAGCAAACCTTTATTTAGGGATTTTGGCCTTTCTCCTTGTGTTTTCAAAAACTAGTGATTTATGACATTATCAGTTTAAAAGTTTTGATTAAAAGTTATCATCTTAAAAGATTTATTCTGACAGACCAAATAAATCAAGCAAGACTTTAAAGGACCTGACAAATCCTTTCTTGCTTAGATTCATTTAGAGATAGAAAACATATATTACTGTTAAGCAGGTGAAGATAACACAAAATAAAAATGTTGCCATAAAAAAAAATTAGGCCTTAAAAATATAGTGGGACTTTATCACTACAAAGCTGTCATGTTGTTTATTTTAGCTCTTGGCATTTATCATGATGAATAACTGATGCAAAAAAAAAAAAAAAATAGTCCATCCTTCTCACAGTGCTTCCAGCAAACTGATAGCTTTTTCTGTGTAATCCCCAGGGAAGCCTGTGTCAGAGCCTCCATCCCTGGCATTCCGCATTACCAGGGGCTGGTTTCCTCGTCTGGGGTGACAGGGGAAGGAGCTCTTTGCTCAGGACAGCCCTGGAGTGATGCTGTGACAGCCACTGCATTTATGAGGACAGTGGGGAGAACACGAGGAGTTATCCCCAGCACTGCTGGTTGGTGTAAGTCAGCTGGCTGTGTCCTCCTCCAGTGTAAATTCACAGGACCACAGAATGTCTAGGTTGGAAGAGACCTTCAAGGTCATCGAGTCCAACCCAGCCCTAACGCCTCAACTAAACCATGGCACTGAGTGCCACATCCAGTCTTTCCTTAAACGCATCCAGGGATTGACTCCACCACTCCCACAGGCAGACAACTCCAGCACTTTATCACTCTTTCCATGAAAAACTTTTTCCTAATATCCAACCTACATTTCCCTTGATGCAGCTTAAGGCTGTGTCCTCTCATTCTGTCAGTTGCTGCCTGGAGAAAGAGACCAACCCCACCTGAGCACAGCCACCTTTCAGGAGGTTGTAGAGAGTGACAAGGTCACCTCTGAGTCTCCTTTTCTCCAGGCTGAACAACCNGATTGAGCTGGTGCAAGAAGCTGGGGCTGGGCACATGTCCTCTCTCAGCACGGCAAACTCCACTCTGCAGAAGTGGCAACACAGACCAGATCTCCCCAGTATGTGGGCAGTCCTCATGCAGTGTTCCGGCTGCAAGACACAGAGAGGTTAAAAATTAACACTTTACCAAAGTCTTCAAACTTATTACTAAGATTGATCATTACAACCATTACTGTATATTGTTCACTTCAAAGACCAAATAATTTCCCCCAAAGGATCCCTTTTTGGGTCCACGACCTTTGCAGCTGTGAGCTGTTGCAGGAAAGGCAGCTCAGCTCCGATGGAAACTTGGGTTGAGAAGGATCCCCTATCTGTCTGGTAGGTTGGTGTGATGAAAATGGGGGCCTCTCTCTTTTATCTTAATGCCATCAGATCTCATTATACCTTTTTGTTGGTTTTGTTTTGTCACCCTGATGTCTTCACATACAAATCTTTATCCCATGTAAGTATTTGGCTACTGAGGGTGAGAGACCTCAGTGGATTGTTTTCTTAAGTAAACACTCTAAACCAAGTTTCTTTGGTCTTTCCCTGCTAGGAGGATTTCCAAACTTCCACATTTATCCCAAAACCTCTTTACCTCTTCAATTTTCTTTTTAAAGTATAGACACTGAAACCGTGAACAGCCCTTTAATTCATTTACAGTGGTGCAGCTGTTCTCTGCCTTTATTCAGTTGCCTTCTCTTTATGCATTCAAAGGTCCCCCTTTCCACTCTGGGCTAGGAATAGTAAATGGAATGTAATAATAGGAATGCAAAACTAGGAATAGATACAGTGACCTGTAAATCCTTTTTAAAGCCACTGCTTTCCCAAATGCAGTCCCTGCTCTTCCCGTTGAGATGTGCACCACTGATTCCTTCAGACAGCTGTCTTAAAAACACCAATTTGAGTGACTACATTTACTGCATTGTGCAGATTGGTCTGTGAAAGTAATTTGTCAATATTTATGAAACATGGCAGTAAGAAAAGATTCCCAGCCTCCAGCCATGGACAAGGACAGCTTTTGATTTTTCAGACCTCCACGCTTACAGGTGAGGACAGGTCAGACAAAAGTGAGAACTTAAATGCTTTTGAGTGGTGTTGCTGGTGGAAATGGAAATGGAGAGGTATGACTTCTGGTAGAGGTGACCAAACCAAAGCTGAAACTGCAGTCTGGCTGAGTTAGCTCCTTCATGCAAGTTTGACACGGCTGCAGGCAAAGAGATTATAGATCATACAGTTTTATGCAGCAGAGATAAGGAAATCACTGCATACAGACTGCAAAAGTCAGATTCAGAATTAATCAGCCTGTTGATGTGTGTCATGGCAGGGAGCAGGGCAAGAATGAGCTACAAATGATGAAAACCTTGGAAATCGTGGGAGATGACACCATGGGCAATAAAAAGGAGCAGCATCTGAAGTAGAGGCAGTGGTCTGCAAAGGGCAAGAAACAAATGGAAGAGGCTAATATTCAATAATCCTGCTTTATGTGTTCATTCCAAGATACATAGATTTCCAAGCCTGCACAAAGAGCAGTCTGCAGCAGTTTGGAGTCTACAGCAACAGAAGAAAAACAGTAACAGCCTTCAGAAGGAGCATCTTGCTCTCATCCACTGGCTTGAAGATAAAAGCAAAAAAATCCAACCGACCAACCAAAACAAAAAAATTGTTTGCACCTCAAGCACTATTAAGACATGATATGGGAAATGTTCCAAGGACATTATGTCTTCTTTGCAGAATGAATGCAAGCGTCTTTCACAAACTTAGAAGCTAAACTAAAGATATAAGTAAAGATTTAAAGGAAGGGTTTTTGGTGGGTTTTTTTTTTTGGACTCAAGGACCCACCTTGTCCTCTGTGTGTAGTTTTGACATTAACTGTGTTCAGTGTAACCACAGACTTCTCCTTAGATAACAAAGGGGATAGATGTTTGTGGTTTGCAGGTCAGAGGCTAAGAATTTTGGCCCAAGCACTCCTGGTGGGTGATTTTATCACAGTGCAATGCTTTTGGAGGACCTTGAATTGGGTGCAATTGTTCAATTTCATGTATGAAGCTCAGCTGAACTCTGGCCCACCAGCAAGAAAAAAGCCCCTTAGAAGTTAAAGAAAACAGAAGAATCATCTGGAAAGCTGCTTCCAGGATTCATGTATAGTTTAATGAGAGTTGAAAACCTCTTGATGGAACTCAGTATCTCAGGGTTTGTGAGTGCTGTAACCAGCACAGTGTGGAGCTCAGGGCTGGCTGGCTACCCAGGCCCTGGTGGATTTTGCAATGCACCAAACTTGGCAGGTGACTACACTGTTTGGGGAGCAAGAGAGTCAGGGAATGTCAGTCTGAACTCTGTCCATTCTTAAGAAACACCATGGAGACATGCCTGGAGCAGGTTTGAGTCCAGCAGTCATTCTGCCCAAGGAAAGTGCCCAGCACAAGCCCTAATGACTCTGCTGATGGGCACTGGCAGCCACAGTGCTCCGTGTGAGAACTGCCCTGTCCTGAAAATGCTTAGAGAAGTGACAGCCAGTCACTTGGCCTTCTTTGTGATCACCCATTCCTGGATGCTATCTTCTCATCCTTCAGCTGATGTTCCTGCTATTTCTCCTGTAGCTGATCCCAGGAGAGGCACCTGCAGTGTCTCACCTACCACGTGTCAGTGCCAGACAGCTGATTGTCAGCCTACCTGTGGAACTGTCTAGACACAGTGATGTGCTGTCAAATGCACAAAGTTAACAAAATGATAGGGGAGAATATTTTCCCCGTGAATCCTCTTTCAGTCATGATCTCAGAGGTTATTTGTGTCAGTGGCAAGGTACAGCTTTTTCAGATGAAGACACAATTTGATGAATCAATTCTGCCTCTTTAAGATGTTCGAGAGTTTGGGGTTTTTTGATGGTTTTTGTTTTGTTTTGTTTTGTTTTGTTTTTTTTCCCAAAGTCTATCCCTGTCATCAACTGAGGCTTACACAAATTCCCCAGGCACATGCAGTGCTGTAGTTACAGGTAGTTTGCACTTATTTAACAGCTAATGTCAGTAGATAGTGGTCTCCTGCTGCTAGATAAAGCCAGAAGAAAATCCGTGACAATTTACACTCAGAGTACATTTAAAAATTAAGGCTAGTGGCTTGGAAAAAAAAATCTTTTTTTAAACAGAACATCAGTATCTCTTCTTAGCTTGCTTCCCAGCAAAAGGGTGAGGAGCAGAGAAGAGTGAGATAATTATCCCAGCATCATTTATTATCCAGACAGATAGGATTGTCCCATGAATGAATCCTGCCATTCTCCTCTCCTGTCTTTTTGCCGTTTTCTGAGCACAAAGACTTACTGGCATCTGATATGGCTCAGGTCTGTGACATGACCCAACTAGAGGCTCAGCTGTTGGTGAGGCTGCCAGCTCTCTCACAGAATGCTTTTCGTGGAAGATCTCCATGCTCCAAGCCAGGAGCTGAGTTGCATGGCCGCTGTCTGTGGCAAGAACAAAGCCCTGAGGAGGAAGATCAGGGGAACAGGGCCAGCCTCATTCCCATGCAAGAAAATTTACATAGTTTCTCTCTATAATATATACAAAAAAAAAAAAAAAAAAAAAGGGACAGTTTGTCCTACGCATGTGTAAATAGTAAATCAGCAAGAAAAATTAAGTTCATCTGAAAATTGTNACAACTAGGTCTGTGCTGGCTTTTGAGGGTGCCTTGAGGTTATCTCCATCACCAAATCCTAGCAGACAGATGGTTGGATGCACTTCACCAAATGTTAGAAGTTAGACATCAAAGTCTAAGTTACTCATCCTAAAGTTTCTAGAGGACAGTTCATCTGGCCTGTTTTAGAGATTGTTTTAGGGTGAGATGAATAATAATAGGAATTCCCTCTATTTTTCTGCACTATGAATGTGGCCTCTTAACTTTTAGATACCTCAGGCTGCTTCAAGTCTGCAAGCCTGGCTCCGGACACAGAGCAGAGCATGAAGGGTCTAAACCTGCAGGGTCTAAACCTGGAACCAGGTCTGAGGCTGGCCACAGCAGTCTCATTTTCCCCTCCTGCAGCAGTGTGGGCAGAAGGGCAGAGCATGGTGCAGGTACCAGAGCCAGAGACGCCGCAGCCGGCGTGGAACCAGCGACACCCAGACAGAGCCAGACCTTCTGCTTTCCAAACAAGGCAGGCATGAGGAAAATGTCCCTGCAAACAGTCCCTGGCCTGACCTACATCCCAAACCATGCCCAAAACTTGTCTGTAAAGAGCAACTGGCCCAGGGCCCAGCCTTTTCCAGGACTACAGCAATTAGAGAGCATGGACAGCAGGGTTCTGTGTGCTGGGCTTTCCCATCTGCATCTGCTTGGTGCAGGGATCAGGCTGAGATGTCCCCAGGCTTTGGCATCCTGTCCCGCTGCACAGCAGAACTGACATCCTTCTTGGAGCCACTTGGAATTATGCTTCAGTAGGGTAATACCTATACTAGGCAACAGATGTGGGTGCAGAGTTGGGGTTTTGATGTTTCTAAAGGTTTCAAGCTTGGGTCTGTTCGTTTGTTTTGTCAGGTTTGGGATTTTTTGTTTTGTTTTGATTTTTTGAGAAAAAACCTTACTGTCCCAAGCATCCTCCACACAATCACAAGATGAAACCTCAGTTCTCCAAAGGCAGGCATGATGAACTCAAGAACTAAAATACAAATCTGTTGACTACCATAATTCCTGCCTGGCATGTAAATCTCTGATGTAACACCATAGCATATCTGGGAAAACTGTATGACAAGGTCAGGACAGGAATTGATCTTGGAGCTCTGGAATTCCCTTCCTTGCTGATCTTGCACAACATCACTGCATGCCAGCTGTTACCTTTGCCTCCGGTTCTTCATCCTACAAGTTCTTAAACAGCTTTTTAGATTATTGTACATTTGCATTGCAGTGTGTTCAGGAAGAGAAGACTAGCAAACTTCAGTAAAATTTTTTTCACCTTTTTTCTTATCTTTTCTTTTTCCCCCTCCATTATTGTACCATTTAATACCTAGATGTCAGGTGTTCTCCTACAGGGGTCCTGTGAAGGAATTTCTGATTATTTTGCTTCCCTTCATGTCAGTGGACAGCCATCCATACCTGCCAGCTTTGTCACTGACAGCAGCTCCATCCTGCACGGGGTGAAGGAGCTGCTGTGTGGTTGCATCTCACATAGACCCCCCTTCACAAAGAGGCAGTAATTGTTAAATAAATTATATGCTTTATTGCCCGCATGTTAATAACTTTAATCCCACCTCCAACTACCACGTTTAGAAATGTGATTAGGGAGGATTATACCTCACCTAATGCCTAATCAGTTGTCTGTTCCTGGCTGGCCTTTTATTTCCACACACGCAACATAAGGGATCTAATCAAACATCTTGCACGCACGGAAAATGCCGAGCGAGTTAAAAATCAGTTGAGTGAGAGCAGGTAACAGCTAGAAACCAGACGTGACTGAAACATCAACCAGTGTGGTTACAGCTCTGGGCAGCACCCAAACTCACACCCTGAGCATTTCTGTAGGCTGATGAACAACCAAATGATCTCCACCAGACTGGTTTTCTGGTGTTTTGTTGTTGTTGTTTGTTTATTTGTTTGGGGTTTTTGTTTTGGTTTGGGGTTTTTGGTGGGGTTTTTTTGACAAAATGTGGTGGTTTTGTTTTGTTTTTTTTTTCTTCTCATACAATTATTGGTTTTATTTTACCTTACGTAGGAAAACATGGATGCCTTTTCCAGCAGTACTGATAAGCAGGCTGCTGAGTGCCCCATTTCAGAAGGTGCCTAAACACTGTCCCTCAGAGCTGGTCCCTGAAACACTTCTTGCTCCCTCTCTTGACGTGAGGTTCAGTTGCTAGGACGAGGCAGTGAAGTGACACCCTGCTGTCCCAAAGTAAAAAGTTGGGATACTTTCTGAAGTTGAAGTTTCCACAGGTGAAACTTGAGTGGGCAGAGTCATGGGATAGGATGCCTTTCCCCCTTGACTGTGCAACCTGAAATCACAATCTGGTCCAGCTTACTGAGGATTCACGTCACACAAGCACCCAGAAATAATCACCTCCTCCCCTAACAAGGACAAAGACAGAAAGGAAGCACATCATGGATTTCCCCAAGTACTTTAACACCAAGAAAAATGGCTTAGGGAGAACCAGTAGGGTCTAGAAACTCCCTTCCAAAAAGATGAAGGACCAAAAAACCCTTCCCTACCATAAGGTGGCATAACCCTGTTGGCACTATGGGAGCTCAGTTGGACAGCTGAGGTTTAGCTCCTCTTTCTTGGAGCACCAGCTTGGTCTGGTTTCTCCTTCCTGTGCCACATCCCCAAACCCAGCAACAGCTCGTGGGCAGGCAGAGCCAAAGGGACCCAGCAGCTGGGGACAGGGGCTGGAATTCATCTCTGGTAGCTGCAGTCCAAGAAGGAAGGTTTGTCAGGTCCGTGTACTCTCTGTGTGCTCCAGCAGCACAAGGACGTGGAGCTGCTGCAGCCAGGCCAGAGGAGGCCACGGAGATGCTGCCAGGGCTGGAGCCCCTCTGCTCTGGAGCCAGCCTGGCACAGCTGGGGCTGCTCAGCTGCACAAGAGAAGGCTCCAGGGAGAGCTGAGAGCCCCTGCCAGGGCCTGAAGGGGCTCCAGGAGAGCTGCACAGGGACTGGGGACAAGGCCTGCAGGGCCAGGACACAGGGAATGGCTTCCCAGTGCCAGAGGGCAGGGACAGATGGGATGTTGGGCAGGAATTGGTGTCTGGGAGGGTGGGCAGGCCCTGGCACAGGGTGCCCAGAGCAGCTGTGGCTGCCCCTGGATCCCTGGCAGTGTTCTAGTCCAGGCTGGACAGGGCTTGGAGCAGCTTGGGATAGTGGAAGGTGTCCCTGCCCATTTGGAATGAAATGATCTCTAAGGTCACTTCCAGCTCAACCCAGTCTGTGATTATACAGATCTGTTAAAATTAAAAGAAGAAAAGAAAATCACATCTTCAAGTGGTTTCACATTGTTGGCACTCTTTGTCTCAATAAAGTTAGTTCTCTTTTGCTTTTAGTTTGTAATCACAACACTGTGTTGGGATCTGAAGTGCTGGGAGCCTTGTGGAACCTTGGTGCTTTTGGTTTGTCTACAGTGTTTGTTATCAGGAAAACCAGGGACTATGTTTAGGGGAGAAGAAAGAAACAAGTATTTGGCAGAGAACTGAAATTTTGTCCTGAACATCAACACAAATGCAAATCAAAGCATGGTCGTGGAGAAATACCCAAGGATTTAGCAATTCTGGATTAGAAAGAGGATTTCAGCCATGTATTTCAAATCTCTAATCTCGAGTGAGCAAGTAATCTAAAGCCACCTAATAATAATGAATGAAATTATAGCTTGGCTAAGTAATTACTCCCTTTTTTACTTAATATCATTCAGATATTAATTTCATATATTTCATGAGCTTTCATTGGAGCACTAATTTATATTGCAGCAATTTTAAATATTGAATTTTAAATCTGTTGCCTTGGTTGACTGAAACCAAACTTTCTCCCTATTTTTTGTTGTTGGAAGAACAGGACTGTACAGCCTGGTGCTAGTGTAACCCCAGCTGCTCCCTTACTAGACCTCTGTCTGCAAATTTGCCAGTTGGCAGCTTCAGAGAATTCCAGGTGGGGATTAGGTTTTGAAAGGACACAGATGAGTTGGTGGCCGAGGCTGTAGCAGCCATCTTTCTGATGGACACCTTGAAGTCTGATCTTGCATAGTCCAAAGATGCTGCTGAAGCCATTTCAGCCAGGCAGCACTTGGAAATTCCATCTGAGGACCAACACAACACAGCAAAAGTGGGAGATGCTTTGCCAGGGGCTAAGCATGAGGCTGAGCTTGCTTGTGCCTGGGCACAAAGGCAGACTAAATCCTGGAGTCATCAGGAGGGGAATCAGGGTGTAGCTGAAGATGCTCCTTCCCTGGGAGTGTTCCAGGCCAGGTGGGACAGGGCTTGGAGCAACCTGGCCTGGTGGAAGGTGTCCCTGCCCATGGAAGGGGCGTGGAGTGAGAGGATCTCCAAGGTCCCTTCCTGCCAAACCATTCTGTGACCCTGTGAAGGGGGGCAGGAGGCTCATAGGGGGTTTTGCTGCAGCCCACCAGCACAGTGTGGGGCAGGGGCTGCAGCTCTGCCTCTCACTCAGGGCAGTCCCACAGCACAGAGGGGCTCAGCCTCTCACTGTCCCCTTCTGGCCTCCAGAAGCCCTGGATGGATGCGAGCAAGTGGAGCCTGCATTTGTGGAGCTTCCCCATGGCTGAGCGGGCAGAGAGGGGCAGTGATTAGGAAGACACTGATCCAAGCCCTGCTAGGGAAGGCAGCAGCCTGAGTCTGCACTCACTGCATTCTGGTTTATGCTGTCTCTTGATTGATTTCAGCATCAGGGAAGAAAAAAGAACCCCAAGGAGTGGTGACTCAAGGGCTGTGCCTGTGGCATGGTGCCTCCTATGGCCAACAGCTGCTGGGGAGTCATGGAGTGGCTTGGATTGGAAGGAACCTTAAAGGTGATCTAGTTCCAACCCCTGCCATGGGCAGGGACACCTTCCACCAGACCAGGTTACTCAGAGCCCCACCCAAACTGGCTTTGAACTCTTGCAGGGATGGGGCGGCCACAGCTTCTCTGGGCAACCTGTGCCTGTGCCTCACCACCCTCACAGGGAGGAATTTCTTGCTAATATCTAATCTTACCCTGCCCTCTGTGAGCTGGCAAGCATTCCCCCTTGTCCTGTCACTACATGCTTTCGTAAAAAGTGCCCCTGCACCAAAATCTAATCCTGCAGTAAGCTGGCACGCTCATCCTCCCCCAAGCCTGAAGCTTCTGTGCAAACCACAGCCTGCTCAGACAATAAAATAAAAGGTGTTCACCCCTGACCCCTCCCCAGCTGCAGGCAGGCTTCAAACTGTGAGCCCATGGGAGCACAGTTATGTCAGACACTGCCCAGACCTTGCTCCAGCATCCACAGCCCCCAGACAGCTCAAAAAGTAGTGACCAACCATTTTCTAACCAACATGACACAGTCTTGGCTCTTCTTGTGGCCAAGGAGGGGTAAGTTTTGAAGGCTAGGGTAAACGGGAATTAAAAACACTGGAGGAAAAACTGGGGCAGGGGAGGCAAACAGCATGGATGAGGTTAGCAGATCTGGGAGGTGGCAGAGTTAAAAGTTTGGTGTTTGGGCCATGACACATGCCAAACTTTTGCCTCAAAGCTGCTTCACCAGGACACCAGTGCATCCTCCTGGAGGAGCCAGTGCCCACGTCCAACCTTCCCACACACAGCAGATGGCTTTTAAGGCCATGTCCAGGAGGGCAGGAGAAGCTGAGGGCTAACACACTTCAGCAGCTGCTAAATTAGCTCTCCTGTCACAGAAATTTCCAGCACAGACCATCTCACCAGCTGCCTGACAACTCTTAAAACCAAGCAAGAGGAAAAGCTGCCTGCTTTGGTCAGTTCTGCCAGTGAAAATTGCTCCCCCAGCAGCCTCCAGCTCTGACTGCTTGTGACTGATCCACAGGTGGCTTTTTAGCTATCATACTTTTTATCCTTCTCTCTGCCTTTGCAAGAGACAAAAATTTAGCTGCTGGATGAATGCTGACCTGCAAATTGGAGAAATTGTGTGGTGGGTGGGGGAAACACACTTGTGCCTTCCTTGTACCTGCAAGGTACCAGAAATTTGAACTTTAATAGAAAAAATATTATATACAGTGAGATTCCTTTTCCCCATCATAATTTGTATTTTGCTTCAGAGGTATCTTGGATGTGAGGACGGGTGTAAGAAGCAGGGACAATTGAGGGCTTCAGGACACAGCTCAGGATTGAACAGAGCTCAAGAAACACAAAGCAACAAACAGAGGAGCCACACTTTGAGCTACCAGAGAACTGACAACTCAGGCAGCTGAATTCCATTTTAGGTACCCACATCCAATATCCAAGCAGTAAATACTAATTTCCAGCCAGAGATGATGTTTGTAATCACCTGTCAGGCTCTGGCAAAAGTGCCCAAGTCAGTGCCATCATTCCCCACTGCCCCCTCCACACTCAGAACTTGTGAATTATCTAACTTGGGTGTCTTCTTCTACCCTGAACCTAGCCCCAAACCCTAACCCCTAACCCTAAACCCTAACCCTAACCCTAAAACCAAACCCCAAACCCTAAACCTAAAGCCTAAACCCTAACCCTAAACCCAAACCCTAACACCTAACCCCTAACACTAAACTTTAAACCTTAAACACTAACCCCTAACCCCTAACACTAAACCTTAAACCCTAACCCTAAACCCCAACCCTAACCCTAAACCCTAACCCTAACCCTGGCCTGCTCACTGCACATTATGATCCCGCTGCTGCTTTTTGCTTTTGGTGACTCTGGAAAATGCATGTATTCCCTGCAATGGCCCACCCACCCATTCTGTGTGCTCTGGAAGGACCCCTGTCCATGCTGGGTGGTGCAGAGGACCCTCTGTTGCAGCTGGGACGTGCTGGTGACCTCCCTGCAGACTGTGGGGTCGGGATAACCAGCCTTCGACCTGCATTCTTTAGAGCAGTGTCAGCTTCTGCAGAGGCAGATTAGGCACCAAAGATGTCCTTCTCCCCTCGCTCAGCCCCTTCTTGCAGCCTTGGTTTGATATCAGAGCCCTCTCCTCTGCAGAAACAACAACCCTGGTGTCACAAAAAGGGGGCCACTCCAAGGCTGAAGCCTATTTCTCGGTTGGCTAAAATAAATAGATTTTTCTCCCAAGACATAACAGTTTCCACTGAGGATGCCAGTGTCCCCCACTACTGTCCTTTCTTGGATTAGAAGAGAGCTATGCAAGGGCATTGCTATTCGTCTAGCCATGTGTTTTACCTTCTCACTAATGAAAACCATCCCTGTTTTTCCTCTCAGGAGCTGACACGGGCTCCCATCCCAGCTTGTCTTTGAAGTTACAGTTTCTGACTTTCTCTGTCTCTCCCTCCTACCTACCCTCCTCATTTTGAAGTGAGGGATCATCCAAGGGACACCAGAGTGTGCTTGATGGAGGGCCCTCCAGCCCTGCTCCAGAACACAGGCAGACCAGACTGATAAACCGATATGCACCATCCATCTCCAAGGAAAAGGCTTTCAAGCCCATACAGCTCCCATCCTAGGACACAGCTCTGCAGGATCTCAGGGAGGTGGCCAGGCAGCTGTGCCCACCCCAGGGACAGAATAAGTCCCAACAAGAGCTCTAGAAAAAAAACCAGATTTTTTTTTTTTTCCCCCCTGGGGCACAAATACTAATAATATTCCAGGAGTTCATTTTGACCACCCCTGTAGGTCCCTTCCAACTGAGGATATTCTATGATTCAAATACTCATCAGGAGTCCATAGCCTGGGGAAAAGTCACTTTGGGAAAGAAACTGCAGCTTTCTAGTAAAGTTTGTGAGGTTTTCAGTCCCTGGTGCTCAGGGTGTCCTTCTAAAACCTTCTCCTCCCGCTCAGCTAGGAGTTATGGGTTTGACACAGAACCCATGTCTTGGCAGAGGATTTGATGAGCCACCAAAGCCTTCAAAACTCCCTCTGTAGTCAACTGTGTGTTTTATTGTGCATTAGATATTTGCCCTAGGACAGGATGGGTTGTTCCTTGGGCAAACCTCTCACCACCACACACAGAAGTAACCAGGATGCCAAGGCACCCTACAAAGAGAAATTCCATGTTTTGTGTCACAGAAGTTTGAAGAGACTTTGATTACAGTGATGGAAAAATGATAAAATGTTTGTCACAAACAAGGATTATGGCTCAATCTTGCTCCCTGGACATGGAAGGAAGCAAACCCAGTCCTTCAAATTTCAAGGTTCTGGTGAATTTGCGACATAAATTATTCATTGTCCTAAACAAAGTAATTCCCTTATCTAACTCATCTCTTCTTGCTGGAGCAATAAACATGGCTGCAATTAATTCTGGTGCAGAAGAGCCAATAAAATGAATTATGTCCCAGAAACCTTTCTTCTGCATCCTATTTTAAGACCAGTAACAAAAACACATTGCCAGAAGCTTCTTTCAGACAGACCATCATGAATTATAAAGGCACTGGAAGACAACATGCAGATGCAGATCCTCCCAGGCTTTGGTTCTGCACCAGCAGAGACAACAACAGCTCTGTCCTCTTGCCTTGACTGAGCTCAAGGCTTGCATGGGCAGGGAGAGACACCTTCCACTGTCCCAGGCTGCTCCAAGCCCTGTCCAGCCTGGCCAGGGACACTGCCAGGGATCCAGGGGCAGCCACAGCTGCTCTGGGCACCCTGTGCCAGGGCCTGCCCACCCTCCCAGACACCAATTCCTGCCCAACATCCCATCTGTCCCTGCCCTCTGGCACTGGGAAGCCATTCCCTGTGTCCTGGCCCTGCAGGCCTTGTCCCCAGTCCCTGTGCAGCTCTCCTGGAGCCCCTTCAGGCCCTGGCAGGGGCTCTCAGCTCTCCCTGGAGCCTTCTCTTGTGCAGCTGAGCAGCCCCAGCTGTGCCAGGCTGGCTCCAGAGCAGAGGGGCTCCAGCCCTGGCAGCATCTCCGTGGCCTCCTCTGGCCTGGCCCAAATGGGTTTAAGGCCACAGCAAGACTCATTTCTCCTTATACCCCAAAATTCCCCATCTCTTCCTGAGCAAGCAGCTCCTTACTTTTTACCAGGGATGAGCCTGTACCTGCTCTCCTGACACTGAAATCAGCTCCCCAGTACTTCCCTCCTGTTCTCCCCTCACAAATCCCTCCACATCCTAGGAGCCCTAGCAGGGAACCAGCATCCCAAGCAATACTGCTAATACAGCCCCTCACACCAGGCTCCCTCATCCAGGCACAGCAGAGTCTCAGATTAAGTGATAAGCCCCACCAGAGCCCACAAAGATGGATAAAGTCACCATTTCCATTTTACAAATGGAGGAGCTAAGGCAGAAAGATTAGCTGCCTTCCCTCAAGGAGCCTCGGACCTGGACTCAAATTAGATGAGTTTCTCTCTAAGCAGGGAGATGGCTCAGGTTACAGCTGAGGGCTGTAAATCACAGAGTGCCTGATGCAGGCTGATGGGAGAGAACACATGATAGTTTATTAAATGTAATGAGGCTTGGGTGCCCAGTTTTGTTTGAGGCCGGTATCCTAATTTGTCCAGATAAATTGAATTTTCAGAGCAGAATGCGTCTTTTCAAGCATTTTCACCAACCTCTTGCATCATGCTGGTATCCTCTCTCTCTCTCTCTCTCTCACACCTGTACCTGTCTGAGCTACCAAGAATGGAGGATAAAACACATTCACCCCATAGGATGGCTTGAAGGTGGTGCAAATCCCACCCTCCTCTCTCCCTGTGCTGTGGGATCAGCAGCACAGCCAAACAACCCCAAGTTACTTGGGCTGAACCTGTGGATCTTCAGCTGGTGGTGCCCCTTATTAGCCCTGCATCCAGCACATGAGAGCTCTGGGGGAATCCACAGCCTCCTGCCTCTCTGATCTGCTGTTCCATGCAGAGAATGTGCCCTTTAGTGCCGTGACCACCCATCCTGGGTTTTTAAATGTGCTGGGATCCCCAGTGGTGGCTGGAGAAAGCTTTGAATGCTGCGTGCAAGGCACCAGGAGACTGATAGCCAAAGTGGACAGGGCATGAGAAGGGACATGTTCCCCTCCTGCCACTGGGGAGCAACCAGCATTTCCAAAGTGTGGTTATGTGACCCATTCCAGATGTTTAACTCCAGTGGGATTGCTCTCTCCTTAACTGGAGGAGCTGGAACACCCATGTCCCTCTCTGAGTGTGTGACCTGGAGGAGCTGAAACCCTTTCCTCCACCCCCCCTGCTGCTGCCACCCAGGCAGGCTGTGCCCCCAGTGTGCAGCAACACCCAGCACCCTCTGATTTCCACCGTGGCATTTTTCAAAGCCTGTTGGTGCCCTGAAAATCCACTTCATAATCAATTTTGAGAGTGCAGCCTGCTGCCGAACCGCTTTTTAGAGAAACGCGTGGCAAAGGGTCAGTGCTGCCCTCCTGCACCCTGTTAGCATCCCCCTGCTCAGATTTTAGCTGCTTTTTAGCAGGAACCCGTTGCAAAAGGTCTGTGGTGCCCTTCAACACGCCCCCAACACCTCTGGTCCCCCTGTGCTGCTGCCGGGCACGGGGACATTCACCCCACGGCATCTCTCACAATCGCCGGGCATCCTTCCCACACCCCTGGTCCCCGAGGCCTGTCTAAACCCAGGGTGCTTCCACGTGCTGGGATGTCCCTTTTCCTCCCCTGGAGGCCCACCCAGCGCCCCCCTGCCTGGATGGAGCATATGGCCGGGCATATGGGGCCTTAATGCAGCAGCTGGCGCGGGGCGGCGCAGGATTTCGCACGCCCGGGCTGCAGACAAGGAACCCGCGTCCGTGACGTGGCCACATCCCAGGCTCTGGACATCCCTGCCCCGTCACCGGGGTTGTTGGCAGTGTCTGGGATTTACTCTGGTGCTGCTTATAGGGACGTCGGGGGAAGGAGTTTCCTTCCTGGCCGGCGTTGGGTATGATGCTCGTGTTTCGTTTTCCCTCCCTGTCGCAGAGTTGCTTCAGAGCATCGCCAGGGACGTGGGCATTTACCTCTGCGGGTGGGATTTTTTCATGGGTGGGGTGTTAGCAGGGGCTCCTCCACGCTCAGAGGCAAACCTTTACGGCAAACCTTTATCCCGAACCAGCCGCAGCCGCGCGGGTCCCCGGCGGCTCCTGCGGCTCTCACCGGCTCGTCCTGGCGCGTCTCCTCCTTGGTTAAAAAACGCCCTCTCTTGGTTGCTTTCTTTTTCCCTCTCGCTCCAAATCTCATCCTCACCAGCTGGATGGCGATTTGCGCAGCGGCCAGCTGAATCAGACAGGGGTGCTGGAGACAAGGAGATGGGGTTTCCTGGGAATACTCCTTCCGAACATTTAATTTAACAGGCTGATGGAGCCATGGCCAGCACTCCCCAGAGATGGTTTGCACCTGTGTGAAGGTGCACACACACAGATACCTGTGTGCTGCAAGGGCACCATGAAATAAATCTCTGTGCCTCCCCATGCCTCAGTTTCCCTTCCCAAAGGAGGGAAAAACTTCTCTTGTCTTCTATATAACATCTGGGGAGGATAACAGCTAAATGCATGTTAGATGTATGCAAGTCTGTGAATGCATTCACACATGTATTAGGGTTGTTGAATCCATCTGAAAGTATGTATTTATGTACACACACATACACATGTATGTGTGTGTATATATATACACACAGACACACACACATATATGTATATTATCCAGCTTGGCTGTTTTCACTCCAGGGAAAAAGCATCCCAAGTGCTTGGAGCTACAAATCTCTGTCATAGGCTGAGCTGATTGAACATAAAGAGCACCAGGCAGCTGCATGAGGAGCTCATCTGCATCTGGACTGCTGCTCCAGCAGTGATGATTGCCCCTAGCTCACAGAATTATTTAGGTGGGAAAAGCCACTAAGATCATCAGATCCAACCATTCCCCCAGCAGTGCCAAGTCCACCAAACCCACGTCCCCTGGTGCCACATCTAGACCTCTTTCAAATCTCTTTTAAATCCCAGGGATGGGATTTAAACCATTCCCCTACCAATGCCCTGGGCAGCTGTGACAGGGCTGGACAGCCCTTTCAGGGAAGAAATTTTCCCCATATCCAACCTAAACCTGCCTTGGCACAATCTGAGGTCGTTTCCTCTTGTCACTTGGGAGCTGACCCCCCCCGGCTGTCCCCTCCTGTCAGGGAGTTGTGCAGAGCCACAGGGTCCCCCTGAGCCTCCTTTTCTCCAGGCTCAGCCCCTTTCCAGCTCCCTCAGCCTCTCCTGGGGCTCCAGCCCCTTCCCCAGCTCTGTTCCCTGCCCTGGACACGCTCCCCTCAGTGTCTCTCTTGTCCTGAGCTGGACACAGCACTGGAGGTGTAGCCTCACTGTCTCCGCATGGGACATTTTCTTCCACCTCCCACAGAACTTCTCCTCACTCTCCACTTTTCTCATCCAGCTCCTGTGTTTAAATTTTGGGGTGTCACATCCTGGCTCACACCCCTGCAGCAACACCCAGAGCAAATCACTGCTCACCTTCCCTTCAGATCCAGGGACCTTGGCTCAGAAAGGATTTTGTATTTCCAGCTGATTTCAATGAATGTACCATTGGGACCTCCAGAAAAATATCGTAAAAGCTGCCTAAATGAGAACCCTGTTTCTGAGAACTCAAAAGTGAAGCCTTAAATATTTCCCCAACGATGCAAAACTCCAGCCAACGTTGCAGAACCTGGTCCCACTGAGACAGCCCTGTCCTATTCACTATGGAAACTGAGTTAACAGCTACACCTTAAAGACAGGCAGGCTTACAGCCATCCCTATAAGGATTTGCCAGAGGTTACCCAAGAGCAGAGGAAGGTTTTAGCTGACAGACAGGGTCTGTCCTTAAAAACCTCAGCCCCTGCCTGGTCTGGCTTCGCATCTCCTGCCTGCAAATTGGTTGCCTGAATTTCAGATGACCCCTGAGGCTCGAGGCACTGCATGAATTATTAGGAAGCCTGATCGGATTTGTGACATCTCAGTCAGTGTCATCTCTGCAGAAAGAAGGAAATAAAATGAAACTTTGGGGCTGTAGCTGAGCACTGCTGTTTGGCTTCTTCCTTGGCATTTGCATTTATGGTTTTTAGCCTCAGTTCCTAAAATGAGCTTTATATAATTGCATAAGATTTATGTTTGAAACACCTACTTGCCCAAACTGAGCGAAATTATTAGTTGGTACCATGAGGGGAAGTGGGAAATATCAGCTGAGGCCACATTGAGCATCAGAGGGTCCAGTCCTGGCTTACCCTTCAGAAATGATTCCCTAAAAATCAGGGTTCCCATGAGGCCACCAACAACTACGGCATGCTCCCAGCCTCACTGGCCTTATTACTTGGTGGTGGTGAACTGAGGTGCAAAAAATTCCTAGGGATCGCAGAATCATTTACGTTAGGAAAAGACCCTTAAAATCATCAAGTCCAACCACCAAACTCCCTCTGGACGTGGCCGAGGTTGGTATGGGCAAGCTGAGGTGTCTGGCTGTGAGGTGATGGGAGGGGTCCTGCGCGTCCTGGTGCTGCTGAGATTCCCCAAAACAGCTCCAGACGTGGGGGGATCCCAAGCCCTCTGCTGTCCCCGGAGCGGCCGCGGTGGCCGAGCCGCCTCCGGGCCGCCACACGAGGGCAGCCCAAGTTCGGGGAGCCGGGCACGGAACGAAACCCCCGGCGATCGCACTTAGGCTGGCAGCATTTATTTGCCCCCTCCGCACAAAATTTCATTCGGCCGCCACCGGAGGCTGCTTCTCAGCGCCTGCACACTCCTGGTGACAGCCCAGGCGCCCCGGGAGGGCCACCACAAAGTGACCCCCCACCCCGCTCATCATCGCTTGGCCGGAGAGTTGCTTGTGCGGGAAAAGCCCGCCCGGATCACCAAGTCCAGCCACTGAATCCGACGCTGAAATCTGAGTTCCCCAGCCCCAGGGCAGCGCTAAGGACACACGACAGGCTCACGGCTTGGGGTAACAGTTTATTTTCTCCAGGGGTGTGCAGCAGGTACGTGTACAGGACCGCCAAGAGGAGTCGCAACCAAACAAGAGACTGGAACAAAGAAACCTAAACAGTATCCTGCCCTACAGCAAATAGTGCAAGTCATGTAAAACATTGGTTCAACATAGGAAAACACAGGGGGAAAAAGGTATATCCAAGCCACAGGTATTTTCTCTCCCTCTGCTGGAGATCCCAGAGGTGGGGCTGGGAAGGTGGGATGGGGATGAGTTCACTTGGGCTCAGACTATTTGGGGTGTATCTTCTACAAGAAGGGATTTTTTGGTTTTGGCTTGGAAAGAAACACAGGTGCACACAGTCAGAGGTACCAAAAGGCAATGGCAGGTCTTAAAAACCCAGCCATGGGTGACCTGCTGCCAGGCACAGCATTTTCTTAAAACTAGATGGTTTGGGTCTTGCTTCATGTACTCTCTTACCTTAAATGTTTCCTCTGCAACCACATAATATTCCAGCTTCAGGGCACCAAGACTGTAAATAAAGCACTAATCCCCCCCAAAATGGATGGAAAAGGATGGGGGGGCATAGCAGGTCCCAGGGAGCTGCAGGGAGAGCACGAGCAGAGCAGAGACTGTGCAGCATTTCCAGCCTCACTGGTGCTGCCAGGAGTCCTGCTGACACATTCAAGTCTAAAACATTTTAGGCTGCAGTTTGCAAAATTATTCCCCCCTGCCTTTTTTTTTTCTTTTTTTTTTTTCTTTTTTTCCCCTCTGCAGGTGACTGCCAAATAGAAAAGCCTCTCACTTCCCAAACTGCAGGCTCTTTCTCCCCTTCTTAAAACATTTTTGTTTTTTCCCCTGTGTGTAATTTCCTTCAGCACAACTGCAGGAGGAGGCTCTTGCAATGCTCGGCAAAGGGTTTGGAGCCCAGGGAAAAGGGTTTTCCCATCCAGCTCCCTGCCACTCGTGCCGGGAGATGCTGCTTT
>VYXD01015938.1:15352-41665 GCA_013397195.1 Hylia prasina
CCCCGCGCCGGTGCCGCCGCCGCCCCGGTGTTGACCGAGCACTCTCCCCGTTCCTTCTCCCGCAGCCGCCGGCTCAGCCCAGCCCAGCGCTGCCCCGCGGGGCCCCGATGATGCCGGCCGCGCGGGCGGCGGAGGAGCAGCAGCAGCGCCCGAACGTGCGGCGGCCGCTGCCGCGCCAGTGACGGCCCCGCCATGTCGGTGATGGTGGCGAGGAAAAAGGTGGTTCGGAAATGGGAGAAGCTGCCGGGCAGGAACACCTTCTGCTGCGACGGCCGTATCATGATGGCCCGACAGAAGGGCATCTTCTACCTGACACTCTTCCTCATCCTCGGCACCTGTGCCCTCTTCTTCGCCTTCGAGTGAGTTCCTCGGGGACCCTGCGAGACAGGGATGGGGAGGGGCCCCTGTGCCCGGGGCCGTCGGGGGAGGGAGGCGAGCCTGGCACGGTGAAGCCTGGCAGAGTGTGGCTCTCCCTGTCCAGATCTGCTTTCTCACCCATAGCAGACTGAGGCTGGAGGTTTTGGGGAGAATGGGCCCTGCTGGAGCTTCCTTCCCGCTGTGCAGGGGGGTGACACTGGACCTGCTTCCCCGTGGGTCACCTTCTGTCTGAGACTTGGCAGTCCCTTGTCCCAAGTTCCTGGCTCCAGGATAGCTGGGGCGCAAGGGTGCTGCTGTTGCAGCCCTGTGGCCCAGCCCACATCCCTACCCATGGAGGGACGTGCAGCCCCCGCATCAGCCCCACCAGGGAGGTGACCCCAGCTGCAGGGTTAATAAGGATTGAGCTTGGGGGTCCTGCCAGTCTGATCTACCCTCAGGGCCAGGCTGTACTGCAGCCAGAGCTATGCTGTTATTTGGGAAGAATCCGACCACCCTTCACGTCACCTCGGCAGTGTAAAGACCTTCAGCCAAAACCTTTGATCCTGCTGAAAAAGAGGGATCTGCCCCCTCCCCTCAGCTCTCCTTGGGAGTTGGGCTGGCCTTAGACTAATCCTAAAATCACAAAACAAGCAAAAAGAGGAAAGCCTGTTTGTTTGCGCCAATGCTGTGGGAGGGGGCAGGACATCCCTCTTGCCTGGCTAGAGGATGAGCTTGGATCAGCTAAACCACTGCAAAACTTCCCTTCCTTGGTCTCCATGGGGATGTTTGTGTTCTGGGGCAGCAGAAGGGCTGAAACAGCATTGGGTAACATATAAGCTTGCAAAGCCAAGAAGAATGAGTGGAAGGACCTGCTCACTGGCAAAGCTGTGGCTATTCCTGCAGTTCCAAAAAGCCCTCGGCCCAGATGCTGTGCTCTTTAGCATTGTTCCTAAGCCAGCGAACTTGTTTCCACATTCCCTGGCCCAGTGTGTCTCTCCGTGGTTCCCTGCCCAAATTATCCCTGGCTCAGTCTGAATTCCGAGGTACCAAGTGACACCGCTCTTGGTTTGATGTTTGGGGTTTTTTTCATCTGAAAAATGGGGCTGAGCTTTCCTGCCTTACAGGAAGAACTAATAAGTGTTGCTGCTCCAGAAATGCTTATTGCTGCACCAGAAATGCTGATTTGAGGGATAATTGCCTTGGCTCCCTGTGGGTCCTGTCCATAGCAGGAGAGTGAACCACATCCCGCTCTGCCATGGTTGCGCTAGGCAGAGTGAGCCAAAGCTGTTTTCCACACCTAGGCTGTGGTTAGTCAGGAACGTGACTGGAAATTCCTTGAGAAGCCCCTTTCCGTGCTCTGGCAGGCAGAGGCCTGTGGAGACCAAGGTGCACCAAGACATCCAGGCTGTGCCTAGACCTGGAGAGTGGGCTCTGCAGGGAGAATGCTGCTGGGAACAGGATAACCCCTGAATTTTAGTTAAATAATCTGAGGGAGATAAGGAAAAGTTTGGGAAAATCCAAATACCCATTTGATTCTTCCAGTGCAGAACACCTCAGTGGTTTTTGTTTGGAAGAGGGGGGTTTTGTTTTGAACTTGTTTGGCGATTTTTGAATTTGGGATAGGGATGAAATGTTGCCTTCCCACCTGGAAACACTCCCCAGGGTCTCTGTTTCACTGATCAGGCTGAGATAAGTAGCTTGGCTGCTCAGGAGCCCTGTCTGCCCTGCATGTGTAGGGAGCTTTGGGTGAGGATGTCAGCCTTGTGTCTCAGTGTTTGGCAGATTCTTTAGTGTTTGCGTGGAAATTCCTGGTCTCCCCCTTAAAGTTGGCGTCTGCATTTGGAGCGCGGCAGCCGGCGGTGGGCGGAGGAGACTTTCCCTGGCTGCCTGCTCACTGCAGGCTGCCTGTGCCGTGCTGCCTGTGCCGTGCTGCCTGCTCCATTCAGCTGAATCACTTGCGCAGTCACACCTTGTCTGAGCACGGCTCCGGGGTGCCCAGAGCCAGGATCTGTCTGGCTGCTCGCCCTGCACCAGGCTGGGCTTGATCCCGGCACTCCGGGCTGCGCTGGCTCCGGTTACAGCTGGGGCTGGTGGGGACTAGCACCCACGTCAGGAGAAAAGCTGCTGCCGTTCCTTCCCAGCCCTTGGAGCGATGGCTGTGCTCGCGGAGCCACTGCTGCTGGTGGTTTTTTCCTCCGAGTTTCTCCGGTGCTGCCAGCTGCTCCGTGGTGTCCACAGGCAAGCGGGCTGTATCACCTCAGCCCTGTGGGTGGGAATTTCGGTGCATTGATCCCCCAAACTGCAGGACTGTGTTCTGGGGTTGGGGAAATTTCTCCATCCAGGAGCAAACAGGAGCCAGAGGCTGGCAGAACTCAGTGCTGTGCCTGAGATCTGACTCCTCCCTCCTAGATAAGGCAGAGGGACTGAGCTGTGCTGGCTCCCGGGAAGGCCTCTGCAGCGCCCGACCGGAGTCCTCTGCCCAAGGGCACCTCTCTCACCACTATGTTGGCAGGGAGCAGCCCCCACTGCTTGGGGCTGCTCCCTGCAGAGTCCTAGACCTGTGTTTAACTGTGTCTGCTCCGTAACATGTCCCATAAAATACAGTTTCACATCCTCTTGGCATTATTTCAGACTCCTGATGGTATTTCAGCCCTGTGGTTGGGCACTTAGCTGCTGTCTGCTTGCTGTGTTCCAGCATGAGGAGACGACCAGATCAAGCACTTGTAAAAAATCCCTTTAGGAACTGGGATGGTGGGATGCAGTGTCTGCTCTCAGGCTGGGAGTTCCCTTTGCAGAAAGAGTTCCCAGGACACTCAGCTGAATGGAATGGGATATCTTTTCTCTCAGACTTTTCAGCACAAAACTTGATGTCTGTAAATGTTAGAGGTGTGATAGCACCAGCAACACCTCACGGGAGGGGGCTGCTCTTGGATTTTCCAATGCCCAGGCATGTTTGTCACTTTTATTTTCCTACTTTCTTAGCTTTGTGGAGATGAAAATGTTTGATGAGATGCAGAGATGAAAATCATTGTTTTTGGATGAGTTGAAAACAGCTACGCTGCCCTTTGTGTGACTTTATTTTTTAGTTTTGATTTCCAAAGCCCAGATACCCGAGAATCACAGAGGGGCCTCTGAGCTGGTATTACCTCTGGTTAGATCTGTGTCAAGCATGGTCAAAATTTATACATGAGTTAATTGGTGCTTTTTAATCATTGTAATTTCTCTCATTAGAAGTGGACTTTCTGGTGTCCAGAGTTCAGCTTGTTTTGTTCCTGTTTCTGCAAGAAGTGGCCACTCCTGGGGTTTGGATTGACTTTTTTTCATATGTGAGCTCCTTCTCAAGAGATGACTTTGCCCTCCCTGCAGCCTCCACATCCTCCATGGCACCTCCATTCCTGGGTGGATCTTGGGGTGATTTGCCTATGCAGAGATTTGAGATTTTTGGCTGGGAAAAGAGCAATTACATTGGCATAACAGGTCTGTCTTCTGCCTCGGTTGGGTCAGAAACACATGTGCTGACAGTGTGTATGCTGACAATTGATGTGGCACTGCTGGCAGATGGAGAGAGGTTCCAGGGAGAGCTCCAGCCCTGTGTGGTGCTGCTGGGAAGGGCCCCTGGACAAAGTGTTGTGGTGAGGCTGGGCTTTGGAGCAGCTACTTCCATGCTTACCACAAACAGTGGTTGCTAGACACCATCCCAACGCTGGTGTGAACACCCAGCACAGCCAGGCTGAAGTGCCCTGCTGAGGGTCAGGCATTGACTAGCTCTTCTGTCACTTAGGCCAGGCACATGGTGTGGTTGTGCTGTAGCTGAGGAAGGTTAAACAGGTGATTTGCAGGGTGAGATGTGGGTGAGTGATACTGCGGAGCTTGTGCTGAGCCGTGGTGTGGCCTGGCTGGGAGGTGTGCTGCTGCCCTGTGGCTGTGGCTGCAGTCCCTGTCACCAGGGCCGGCATCGTGGCCTTCCCCTTCCTCCAGAGCTTTGCTCAGTGTGCTGATTACAACAGACCTTCGCAAGCGGGTGCAGAATAACCAGCCAAATACGGTAACTCTTGGCACCTCCCAGCTGCTTCTTCCCCTTCTCCCCATTCCAATGATCTCTTTGTTCAGCCTTCCTGCCCCCAGCCCACCCTGCTGTGATGAAGAGTTGTGATACTGCTGCTATTGTCTGCTTTTTGATGACAAAATGCTCCAGAGCACAGATATGGTGCTGGGAGCGGGGGAGCAGCATCCTCATATGCCAACAGAGCATCTCTGTTGGCTCTGAGCTCTCCTAACAAAAGATCTTTAAATGTCTGTTCCGGAGCAGTGAAATCGTCTTAGAGACAAGGTGTAGACTGAAGATACCCCAGTGCTAGTGAGTAACTGAGTACCAAGTCAGGACCTCATGTGGCTGCTTTCCCTGCCATGGACGTGTTCCCTGGAAGTCACCTGAAGAGTGAGGCCCCATCAGTATAGCAAAGGGTGGGAGGCACGTGGTGAGCTCCATGTTGGGCTCCATGCTGGGCCTGGTGATGCAGTTTCACTGTGGTGGGAGCTCTTCTGCCTCTTATCTCTGCCCTCACCTGCAACGGGCCACAGAGGCCAGCCCAGCTAAGGGAAGCTAAGCTAAGCCTGTGTGGAAGCAGGAGGGCCATGGCTCAGGTTTAACATGGATCCTAATTTAAACCTACAATATGTTCATTTTGTCATGGCAGTTCCAAAAGCTGTTTTATTAGCTGGACAAGGGTCAGGCTGCAGCCCTTTGGGGCAGACAGTGTCCAGCTTTTCAAGTAATAATCACAGAATCATTTAGGGTGGAAAAGACCCCCAAGACCATCAAGTCCAACCTGTGACTGGTCATCACCTTGTCAACCAGACCAGAGCACTGAGTGCCACATCCAGTTGTTCCTTGGACGCCTCCAGGGATGAGGATTCCACCACCTCCCTGGGAAGCTCCTTCCAATGCCTGACAGCCCTTTCCATGGAGAAATTTCTCCTGATATCGAAGCTGAGCCTCCCCTGGAACAGCTTGAGGCTGTGTCCTCATGTCATGTCACTGCCTGGGAGAAGAAGCTGATCTGCACCTAAATCCACATTCCATGTTCCTAATGCCATATTTCTACCCCAAGTGGGCTCCAGGGTTCTTGTTTACTTGCTGACTGACTCACAGCTGTCCCTGGACTTTGCCCTTGCAAAGGGAATGCAAAGTTATCTTGGGCTGCCTGAAGACGATAAGCTCAGGCCTCCAGTTCTTCGTCTGTGGGTAGGGCTGGGCACAGGGACGTTGTTTTGGGGAATGGCAGAGTGTGCAGTGTCTGAAATGAAGGATGTTGGTTTAGGGGCCGGGTCCTGTGTGTTGCTGTGGGCTCCTGGTGTTGCAGCTGTGACTGAAGTGTGCTGTAGCTCCAGTTTGCAGCCCTTCTGTCCCTGTCACACATGGGGGACAGTGCTGGAGTCAGGCAATGGCCCAGGAAATGTTCCTACAGTGGGCCTGCGGAGCCTGGTGCTGCCAGCTGGAGCTGGAAACTGCATTGTTTGGGGCATCTGTGGTGGGAATGCTGTCCAGAATTAAATAGTGCTGTGAAGGGCATGGAAATGGCCTTGCTTGGGATGGCAGCCCCCCACCGGAGGATAATCCCTGGCCTCTCACCACAGTAGCCAGATGCTCCCATGGAGAGTAACTGTGGAACAGCAGGAGTCTGGGTTGGATCCACCCCTCACCAGCAGGGATAAAGCATGGATCCTAGAAAGCCAGATGCCTGAAATCCTGGATGCCCAGCTGCATCAGGAGGCTGGAAAGAGATGTGTGCAAGGAGTGGTGAGGTTAGGTGGGATTTCACTTAAATTGTAGCAAAGCTCCATAGGAACTTCAGCCCAACATCAGTGGGGTTTTCTGAAGGAATCTGGGTAAAATGTGGGTTTTTTTAGCCCAGTATGTCTCTAAAATATGACTTCTGCCCAGGCTTCCCACACAGCTAAGGCTGCTGCACCTATGGGGGCATGGCTGTGGGTGTCCAGGAGCAGCATGACCGTGGTGAGATGAGTCCCATGCTCCCTTTGCATCTCCTCCATTGGTGGGATCAGCACCATAAACTCCTTATTGGGCCTTGCTGCATTTATAGACCAAATAAACCTTGTTCCCTTTTGAGCTGGGGGAATCTTGAAGCAGGAGCCTTTCTGCTTTTTTTGGAGCGTTTGAGTCCAGTTGTCTCAGGGAAGCCAAAGGAAGCCAGATGTCTTGTTGCATGGGAATGTTGCACTCCCACAGGAATCCATTCCTAAGAAGCACAGGATATACTTAATCCAAATAATTTCTCTGGTGCTGGAAGCTCCTGCTCTTGAGGGGTTAGCCAGAGATTGCCATCATCCCCACAGGCTTCCATGCCTTCTGGCTCTCCAGGTGTGGGGCCCCTGACCAGTTCCTCCCAGTGGTCTGGCCCATCCCTTGGCAGCAGGAATGTAATGGACAAGGTCTCTCCAGCTACCTGGTTGTGTTTCTGGCATTGCTTAAAACGGGAGCTGAAAACAGAAGAAATGCTGGGAAGTATCTGTGCCTAGCTGGTGGAAAACATGGAGATCCTGATGGTGCCTGGTTGTTGGAGCTGCCTCAGGAGTGTTCCCCTGTGGTGATGGGATCAGAAGGATATACTGAACAGCCTGTCTGCTCCAGATCTAAGCAGTGCTGCAGAATGCCCAGGCTCTGAGGCTGTGCCAGGTGGTGAGACTGACTCATTGCCTCCCGCCCCTGTCCGCAGGTGCCGGTACCTGGCTGTCCAGCTCTCCCCCGCCATCCCTGTGTTTGCAGCAGTTCTCTTCCTGTTCGCCATGGCCACGCTGCTGCGGACGAGCTTCAGCGACCCCGGCGTGATCCCAAGGGCCCTGCCTGACGAGGCAGCCTTCATTGAGATGGAGATCGGTGAGTGTGGAGTGGCCAAGCTGGTGAGGGCTGGAAAAGCCACTCAATTTATGGCATATTTCTAGGTTACAGTCCCTGCAGAGCTTATCTTCCTGGCTGGACCTCCAAAAGTGAGGAGTGCCCCAATCTGCTGGCTCACTGTACTTGGCTGAGTCTCAAGTAGGCAGCACGATGTACCTGCGTCCCTCTCTGGGAGCCGTTTCACCTGCTGCTTTCTCTCCCATAGCCGTGTACATACAAACTCAGTTTGCTTTTGAGAAGGGGTGCAGAAAGCTTGGGGTGGTCCCCTTGATCCTTCAGGGAGAGAGGAGGTTTGGTGGATGTAGGTGATAACACCCAGCCCACTCTCAAGATGCCCATGAAAGCTCTGGCAAAAAAAAGCTCTTTTCCTGCCTCCAAGCTGCCAGGTTGGCTCTGGCCCGCATGAGCAGAGCTGCAGCCTCTGGCTCCAGAGCTAGCAGGCTCCGATCCTGTTGGTAGGAAAGGCAGGGAAGTGAGTTGTTGTTTGAGGCCTGTTGTGTTGTAGCAGCAGGTCCGATCCGTGCCCGGTTCTCTCTGGCAGAGGCCACCAATGGGACCGTGCCGCAGGGTCAGCGGCCGCCCCCGCGCATCAAGAACTTCCAGATCAACAACCAGATCGTGAAGCTCAAGTACTGCTACACCTGTAAGATCTTCCGGCCGCCCCGCGCCTCGCACTGCAGCATCTGCGACAACTGTGTGGGTGAGTGGGGCTCGGGCCTGGACTGCCCCTGCTCCTCGCACAGAGCCTTGGGACAGGGACAGACCCACGCCCAGGCTCATGCTGGACAGCTCTGGACTGGTGGAGTGTCCAGGCTGCCTTGTCTTGTACTTGAGGAGCTTGAGGTTTGCTCAGAACCTTGAGCCAGGTGGTTCCTCTTTGCCAGGACTTTGGCAATAACCGAGTCCAGCTGCATTGTGTACATGTACAGCCCACTTTTGAGTTCCACTGGATTCTGACCTTGCAGGACTGGAGGGTTCCAGTGGAGAGTTGTGTCTCAGGTGACAACAGCTCCTTCATCCGCATAGAGATTGTGCCATTCCCTGGGGTGCCCCCATTGTTGTCGTCATTCTGTGTATGTAACTGGCTCATGTTCAGCATCTCTGCTTCAGGCAGAAATCCCATCTTTTTGGACCCCTTTCCTCCTCTTCAGATTCCCAGCTTTTGTGTGTTTATGCAGTGTCTTGAACCTTGTCCTGATTATTCCAGGGTAAGAACTTGGGGATCCCCAGGCCTTTATCTCACCCATGTGCTGTGGCTGTTGTACCCCAGGGAGAGAAGACACGAGGGGTCAAGCTCAAAATCTCCCCTAATGTGCAAAAAGAGTCATTATAAAACAATTGTGGACTTCTTGACCTCCTGAAAGGAGGCCAGGATATGGGGTCCTGACTGAGCAGAGGGTTGAACTTGGCAGTTTGTGTCAGCCTGGGGGATTTTTGAAGTGGGAGTGCAGGAACAAGGATCTAGAGGTGGGCAGGGCCATGCCAGGGCAGTGCTAATCTTTATCTTGGCTTCCCCAGAGCGCTTTGACCATCACTGTCCCTGGGTGGGCAACTGCGTGGGGAAGAGGAACTACCGCTACTTCTACCTCTTCATCCTCTCGCTCTCCCTCCTCACCATCTACATCTTCACCTTCAACATCGTCTACGTAGCACTGAGTGAGTCTGCCTGGAAAGCTGGGAGGGAGGCAGGGAGGGAGGGAGTGGGGCTACAGATGGTGGCGTGAAAGGGAACTGGAGTGGGAAAAAGAACAGTGGGATGTTCCAAATGAAAAAATCTCTCTCTTTTGTATTGCAGAATCTCTGAAGATTGGGTTTCTGAACACTTTGAAGGAAACCCCAGGGACATATCCTTCCATGGTCCTGAGAGCTTGACTTCTCCAAAACTGGGGATTAGTGGGAGCTGCGTTGTGGAGTGGCTGCCTAGGCCACTCTGAATCTTTCCGAGCATTTTCCCCTGGATGACAATGTGGGGAGCAGTTTCTTGGCTTTTGGGAGGAGAATAAAACAGAAAACAGTGGCTAGGAGAGGAAGAGAAGTTGATGTTTCTGGGAGCAGTAACAGGTGGGCTGGGCCTGTTCTCAGCTGTTCCCAGTCCTTAACTGTTCTCACTGTACTGGAGGTGCTCATCTGTTTCTTCACGCTGTGGTCAGTGGTGGGGTTAACTGGGTTCCACACCTTCCTGGTGGCACTGAATCAGACAACCAATGAAGACGTAAGTAGAGTCTTCCTCTTCCTCTGAGCCGTTGCCATTTCTCAGTGTGTCAAGGCTGTGCACAACACAGGGATCTGGGGGCTGGGGCAGAGTCCTTGGAGTAAACGTGAGCTTGTGCCCAACTATTTCAGATTAAGGGGTCCTGGACTGGAAAGAACCGTGTGCAGAATCCCTACAGCCATGGCAACATAGTGAAGAACTGCTGCGAGGTGCTCTGTGGGCCCCTGCCCCCCAGGTGAGCTCTTGAGGGGCAGCCTTGACCTTTGTCTTCCACCAGCACTTCTGCAAGGGAGAGAGCTGACATTTGGGGAGACTTGTGTATCTGATGGTGTGGCTGTGTTCTGGCAGTGTCCTGGACAGACGGGGCATCCTGCACCAGGAGGAGAGCACAGCTCAGGAGGGGTCGTGCCCGCGGAGACCCAGCATGCAGGAGCCCCCGGCCACTCAGGGCCCTGGGCAGGCCCAGGAGGGTGGCATGAAGCAGCAGGATGGCAGCATTCCTCCCCCCAGTGCCGTGAGTGATCCCCTTGGGAGCTGGGAGGGCTCTGGGACAGTGAGAGAAAGCTGAGAGTGTGACTTAGGAAAGGACAAAACGTCATGGGGGGGCCATGTGAGAGGCTGCTGCTGAAAAGCTTGTTTGCTCTGACCCCAGAAACCAGCATATCATGGTTTCCTGGGATTTCCTCAAAGAAGATCACAGCTGGCTATAGTTGTGGAGATCAGTCCTGCCATGAAACCACTCAGGAACCCATGGAGCTCAGCAGGGCTGGGAGAGCTGGGAGGTTGTTCTGGTGCTGCATGTGAGCTGCAGGGCTGTCCCTGGGATCTCCATCCTTGCAGAAAGCTGTTGTGGCCCTGAGCAGCCTGCTCTGTGTTTAGTGCTGCTTTAAGGACATAGTTAGACAGGAGACCTCCACAGTGCCCTTCCCACCTAAATTATTTTGTGAACGTGGTGGGAAATCACTCAGCCTGGGCATGAGCTGCCCTTCTCTGATGGACACAGTCCAGACACTTCTGCTGGAGCATTCCAGTGCTCCAGCTCGTCCTGAAGCTGCTGTTCTGACTGTTGGGTGGCCCCCGTTTTTGGTTTCTCCTTTTCCCAAGCCCAGCTGAGACCTCTGCTAGTGAAGCTGGAGGCCGTAGCAGAGCAGTGGGGTCTGTGTGCTCGGGCTCTGCACTGGGGGTGTCCCTGCAGCTCACTCTGTCCTCTCTCTCCAGGTCCCTGCACCATCTGTGAGTGACACCGAGTTGCCAGAGGAGAAGCAGCAAACGCCTGGGGAGCTCCCGGTGCCCTCCCTGGACGCTGGGAGAGCAGAGCACTAGCGTCTGCTTGGAAGGGAGAACTTTGTTGTTTTGTCTAATCAAAGCTGGAAGTGGTGGAGGAGAGGAGAAGGGCTGGATTGCAGGCACCTGATTCCCCATGGCCATTTTGCTTTAGTCATTACTGCGGTGCAGACAGTGCTGGCCTCGCGCAGTGGCACGGGACAGCGAGCAGGGGTGGCACGCCCTGGTCACCATGGGGCACTGCTGTCACCGAGGCAGGTCTGCCTGGGGCTGGGCCTCTGGCTCTGCAGGCTGCCCTCGATGCTCCATCCCAGCTCAGGGCTGGGGCTGTCCCTCCACCCGGGCCCAGCTCTGACAGGGCAAGGCCGTTAGGGCTGGCCTGCTCCCTCCTGCTGAGGAATCCCCAAGGAAGGGGAAAGCAATCGTGACAGCAACGTCCTCTCTCCCCTCCTCCCTCCTTCCCCTAATCTGTCGTGGCGTTGTTTTGTGGTTGGCGTGGCAAGGCTTGTCAGGAGACATTTTGGTGCCCCAAGGACCCAAACAAGTGGGAAGGAGGTGTGCTGGCAGTGGTTTTTAAGTAGCTTTCTTCCTGTGCTCCTTTCCATGTGATGCAGCAGCTAGGAGGGGACCCTCCTTCCCATCCTGCCCTGGCGCTCACAACCACCCTGGGCTTGGAGGGAGGGAGAGAGCAGCAAGGGTGGACTGAGCTGCAGGGAAAGGTCTGCCTGTGCCACTGGCTCCTGGCTGGTGCTGGGGCTGCATTTGCTGCTAGGTGTCCACACTGAGCCCTCCCCAGCTGTGGCACGGCAGCTCTGCAGAACCCCAGCCCCGATTCTGTGTTGTGTCATTGTATCCCCGTGTCCCCCCCTTGCCTTGCTCTGCTGTTCTCAGCCATCCTAGACTGGCTTTGGGAGCCTTGGATCTTCCCAGGATTGTGCCAGCTGCCCAAGGCTAGGCTGTGTGGTGTCAGTCACTTGGGTGTCCTCAACAGAGGAGGAGAGGCTGGGGGGATGGTGGGAGAGCTCTTTACCATGGCAGGGCTCCCCCCACTCCACAGTCCCCGTCCTGCACTGGCAGGACCCTCACACCTCTGCGATCCCCGCAGAGATTGCTGGTGGAGGAGAGGCCATTCTGTGCCCTGGCAGTTCCACATGCCGTGCCACAGTGCTGGGCACTCCCGTTCCTCCCCGCAGGTGTGTGGTGGGTGATGGCTGCTGGGGCGTGTCCTGCCTGGCCAGTCCCGCATGTTCATGTCCGTGATGCTCCTGCCTGGTAGTGGGAAATGGCTGCTGCTCCGTCCCTGCTTTCAGCAGTGGTGAGGAGCAGGTGCACCCGGGATCCTGCTCCCTCTGGAGCCTGGTGCGTGCCTCCCACCTCACTCCTTGCCCCGGCTCAGGCTGTGGCTGACAGCGAGGGGTGTGGTGTAAACGTGACACCGGCACTGCCCCCTCTCCCCGCGATCCGGGGGCTCCTCTCGCGGGTGAGAGGGCAGAGCTGCCACAGCTGCTCCCAGTTGGAATGGGGCAGGGAAGGAGCCTCGGCCACCCTGCCGTGGCCCTGCAGCCAGCCCAGCCCCATCCCGTTCCATCCTCCGGGGACAGGTTTCCGGTGCCCCACCCCGTGGGAGTCGCCCCAACACGCTACTGACCAAATCTCCAATTCGGTGCGAAAATGTGTGGTTTTTGGCTGTGCTGCTCCCTGTTCCACGAGGTGTGTGGAATGTTGCCTGCCGAGACCTGCCTGCATGGGTCAGGGTCTCCAGAAGGAAGGAAGGGGTTGGTGAGGGTTGGATGTTCTTTATTTTTTTCTTAATTTTTTTTTTTAATTTTAAAACAATGAAGGAAACTTAATTGGTTTGAAAATGGCTGAGCTGTAGCCCCTGCATGTCTGTGCTGCCCAAAGCCAGCTGCCTCTTCCCCCTTCCCTGTGCACTCCAGGACTCTCCATCTCACACTTCCAGGGTGGTGTCTTAGCTGTGTTATTTGCATCTTGCTGTCCCCTACGGCAGATGAGGGGGGTGGTCTCTGTGTGTCTGTGCTGAGAAGTGACAGTGTCCTGGGCAGGCTTCAGTTGCCTGCAGACATGGCTTCCGTCCCCAGCTCCCTTCCTGAGCCTGCCAGCAAACCTGGAAAAAGCAGCCAATGCCTGTGGTGTCTTGACAGGGAGCATGGTGCTGCAGTGTGCCCAGAGTCCCTGCCTCGGTGCCAGGTAGTGCCATGCAAAACGTCCTGGGGCACCTTGTGCCCACCCAGCATCTGGCTCTGGTGCAGCGGCCAAGCCGGGCCCCAAGGTACCAGCACTGGTGCTCCCCTGTCCCCTACCAGCAGCCATCCCCTCCAGTCCAGCCCCACTATTAGGGCCAGAGCAGGAAGTGGCGGTGCCAGCAGGCTCAGGGGGATTCTGCCATGGAGAGAGCCCCCAGCTGCTCCTCGGGCCCCCCCAGTTCGGCCTCCTCCCGACTGCCGTCCAGGGTCTCTGATCCCTCGAAACAGCCGGAGTCCCGGGGAATATCCCCTTTGGCCTCTGAGGGTGATGGCAGGGCTTCAGAAGTGTCACCATCCTCTGGCTCGCTGGCTGCTGGGAGAGGGGCCCGAGTTAGTGGTGCTGCTGGGGTGCCCAGTCAGGGTCTCCCGCCCCCTCCCCAGAAGCCTTACTGTCATAGTCCAGGAGGAGCTCAGCGGCTGTCAGCAGCTTGGCACGGTGCTGGGGGTCCGTGATGTGCAGTTCATTCAGGTGCGTCTCCCGCAGCTCCTTGAAGTCCTCTAGCGTCTGGTACCCATTCAGCAGGAGGGTGGGGGTGTGTTCCTGGGTGGGGGACGTGGGCAGGGGTGAGCAGGTTTGGGTGGCCCCCCTGGCTCCCCCTGACCCCCAGTGCTGGCCTGTGGCTCCCCCCTCAGTGAGTTCATGGTGGGCACCTTCCCCCACATTGTCCAGAAATGCCCAACGTGTCCCTTCTGTGCCCCTGGGGTGCTTGCTGGAAGGACCCACACAGGTGGGGAATAGTGAAGGGGAGAGGGGTTGGTCCCACTGCTGGCACCCTGGTCTCATGCTGGGTGCTGTTCCCCCACGGCCCCTGCCCCTCACCTGCAGGTTGATGCGCTCCAGTAGCTCATGGAGGGTCTTGGGTTTGAGGCGCTTGTTCCGGCCGGAGCCCCGGCTCCTGCGGGCAGGGACCGTCTCCTCAGGGATCACATCCACGTAGATGAACTTGAAGGAGCCCACCCTGTTGTTGAGCAACCCGGTCCACGTGCCCACAGGTGGCTTCTCGATGATGCCAATGATGTCCCCTTTCTAGGCCAAGGGACATGGGATGGTGGTGGGTGCAGGCTTGGGGACAGCCAGGGAACACCCTCAGCTCAGGGGGTCCCTGGCCACCCTCCCTCCCTCCCTCCCCAGGGCCGCAGTGGCCATGGCTCACCCGCAGCTTCAGGGAGTCTTTGTCATAGGGGCTGGGGGTGAAGTCAGTGTGGACACGGGCCCGGCCGCAGAAGGGGCCAGTGTAGGCTGGGACAGTCTCCAGCTGTCGGCTGTCCCCGGGATCGCCAGGGCTGGGAATGTCACTGCCTGCAGAGAGGAGGGGGTCAGGATGTGCCCGGCTGGGGACATGGGGCCAGTGTCCCGTTGGGGCTGGCCTCACCGCTGGACATCTGGCGTCCGAGGGCTGGGCGCCCGTCCTCCAGCTCCAGGTACGACAGAGGCACCTTGTCATGGCTCTGCTCTTCCACGCTGCTGCCTGGGGACAGGGGGCATGGGGACCCCTCCTCCTCCACCTCTCCCTGCTGGGGGTACCAGGGTCAGGCCAAGGAAGGGGGAGCTGTTCCCCGCTCCCCTGTCCATGTCCCCACACCCCCCACTCACCTTCCCCTCGGCCAGTGCTCGCACAGCCATCCTGCCCATCTTGCGGTTCATGGTGCGGGAGATGACCGCCCGCCACTTCCTGCCCAGCTTTGTCCCGCTGTTCTGCATGGCCTCCTCAGGACTGCTGGGATCATCCTCAGGGATCTGCCAAAGGGATGAAGAGTGAAGGCAGAGACCCCCACCCTGAGCAAGCCTCAGCAGGGTCACACAGGGCTGTGAGATCCCAAATCCCACCAGCGCTGGCACCTTAAGGCTGCTCCATGACACATGGGCCACTGGTAAGACCAGGAGTTTTGGGAAGCCAGCCCTGAAATGGGCTGTTCCTGGGGGAGCAGGATGTATCAAGGGGTGCTGCTGCCCCGGGGGTGCTGGGAACTCACATTCTCCTCCAGCTTGAACTCCTCGCTTGACACGGGGGAGCTGACCTTGGACTTGCTGAAGTCCTTGAAGCTGCTGGAACGCTGTAGGGAAAGCTGGGAGCAGGAGCAGAGGTGTGAGGGGGTAGATGGAAAGGCGGGAGATGAGCTTCTTCCTGCATCACCTGCCCCAGCTCCTCTCAGCCCTTTGGGCTGCTCTGCCAATCCCAGGGTGGTGCCAGTGCTGGAAAGAGTTTTTTGCTCTCTTCCAGGAGCTGCCATGTGCCATGAACTGCCCAGAACTGGGATGTGGAGCTTTTGGTGCCTGGGCAGTTGCTTGGCACAGTATTCCCAGGGCAGGGGTGCTCAGGTGTGGAGCCTGGCACTGCCATGCTAGGAGCAACCCAGGGCTGTGCCATGATGCCACCCTGGCACATGGGCCAGGACATGGGGGACACAGGTCTCTGCAGTGCTGCAGCTCCTCTCCCCACAGGTGGGCAGGCAGTGAAGGGCAGGTAGTACCAGAGCAGCCAAGTCCCTGCTGCTACCCACAGGGTCAGCTCCAGGACCGAAAGTTTTCCACGTTTTCCATCCATGAGCATCACCCAACAGCCCAGAGAGTAAACCCCCAGCATCACCAGCTGGCTTGGAGCCACCTCCATACCTAAGCCATGAAAGTTGGTTTTGGATCTCAGTTCTGGTGCACCTCTCCATCTCTGTCCCTTTCAGTTTTTCCTGTGCCCCCTGCCTGCCTTCCTCTCCATGGCCTCAGGTGACTTGTCTCACAAGGAAGAATTTCTCCATGCCGGGAATGTCCTTGGTGCCAGCACAGCCACATGGTCCCAGGTGTCCCTCATCCCTGGATGCCAGCACCACCATGCTCAAACATTGGGGAACGGTGAGCTTGACTGCCACTGCCAGCTCTCTTGAGGCCTTCAGAGCACACACCATGATGCTCACCCTGCCACCACCACAACCAGGGATTTCCGTTCTCAAGCAGCTCTGCCAGCTCCTGTGGCGACTGAGGCCCTTCCCAGCCCTGCACAGCCTGGCCCTGTGCTGTCCCCTCTTTATTCTCCACTTCATTGGCTCCACCGAGCATCCCCGAGCACTTGGTTTTGCCATTCCTCGCAGAGGGCTGGCTCACAGTGCAACACCCGGCTGCACACCCACTGTGGCTTTAGGCCAGCTCCAGGTGCATCTGTGCAGAGGGGATGCTGGCTTTTGCCCTGCTCCCAACCCAGTGCCCTCAATCCAACAGATCCAGGTCCACTGAACCCCCCAGGGCTTCACTGCTGAGATAAAACAGCACTAAGACAAAACTACCCTGGGCTGAAGGAGCCATGGAGAGCCTGGCACTGGGATGTGAGTCAGGGAGGCTGGGCTCTCCTGGAGCAGGGCAGGAGGGGGAAGTGAGAGTGGCTGTGGCTGGGCAAGGGCAGGGGATGCCCACTAGAACTGGCCGGGCTGGATGGGCCACTCCAGTGCAGGGAGGGGGACTTCACCCAGATTTCCTGTGGGAGCTTGGCAGCATGGAGGATCTGCCATGGCAGGGTGTGTGCCTGGACCCTGCCACCAGGCTCTGCCCCTACTCCCCGTGGTGACTTGCTAATGTTGATGCCAGTCCAGGAAAGCTTAGCAGGAGCTGAAGTGCTAGCTGGTGCAAGACCTGGGCAGGGGACGAGGAGCCAGTTTTGGTCCCCACTGGTGACTTCAGCCTCCAGACTTCAGCCACAGGGTGGTACATGGCCGTCCCACACAGGGGGCTCTTGAGAGGCCGTGACAATGGCAGCTGGTGCTCCTGTGTCTCCCACCTCACAGCAGTGCTGCCAGAGGAAGTGGCTGACACATGTGACGGAGCTGCAGCCTCAACCGCAGCACCTTGCCTGGCAAGAGAGCTGCACACCCACCACCGCAGCCACGTCCCCCCCGGAAATGACAGGTGGCCGCCCACGCCTGGGGGGGTCATGGGGGGTGGGGAGGGCACAGCCTCCCCCAGCAGAGCCCCGGGGGTCCCACCAGCACCTGTGTTGATCCCGGGGGCTGTGCATCTCTGCCACACATACCTACAGGATGGAAGCCTGGAAGAGTGGGAGCTGGACAAGGCCAGGACCACACACTGGTGAGGCCACAGTGGCTGGCGGCAGCAGAGACAAACTGACGGCAGGGCAGCTGCCCTGCTGTCCCAGCCCCCAGGGCCCAGCCCCAGCTCCCGGCACCAGCCCTCCTGTTCAGCATCCCGCAGCAGCCTAGGGTCGGACAGCTCTGGATGTGCTGGGACATCTGCAGTGTTGAGGGCACCTGGATGCAGCCAGCACTCACCTTCCTGTGTCCCGGCTCCTTGTCCCCGGCGTTGGAAGGCTTGCGGCGCAGCATGGCGCTGGGGCCGGCGGCGAGGGCTCAGCATCCAGCAGTGGCGAGTATGTCCCGTGGCACCGGCACGGAGCCGGGAGTGCACAGGAAGCTGGCGGTCACATGAGAGGCACTTGCAGCCGTGCTCGGGGTGGCTTGCGAAGCGCGGGCTGGGGCAGGAGGAAGGAAACCCTCCACCGAGCTGCTGCCCTGCCCGGGGCCCCTGGGCGGGGGCGGTGTCTGCACCCTGACACCTCTCGGCCCTGCCACCCCTCGGCGATGCTGCCCCTTGGCCATCTGCAGTTGGGCATTGTGTGGTTCCCCCATGCAAAAGGTGACAGTCCCCAACCCCTCTGTCCTGCCCACCTCCATGCCTGCTGATCTTGCTGGGACAGGAGAGCCAAGCCCTCTGCATGGCACTTGGCCTGGGATGTCCCTTGTGTCTTCAGGTCCTCCTGGCTTGGCATCACACCCAGGTGGGACATGCTCATGGTCACTCTACCAGTGGTGCCCACGGGGACATCCCTGTTTGGGCTGGCTGCCCTGCTTCTTCTCACTCCAAATCCTCCATCTTTTGCCCCAGAATTCCAATCTGCCCAAATCCATCTCCTCACAGTTGGTGTTGGTCGCATCAGGGCTGGACAAGGCAGCACAGGCAGGGCTACAGGAGTGGGGTTGGGGGCCAGACTCCAGCCCTAAATCGCCAGTGAGGCACTGCACAGCACATCGGGCACAGCAGGGCCTGCCTTGCACATGTTTAATCACAGACAAGCAAATAGAATACACCAAAAAAAAAGGAAGTGAGGGCAGGGGAAGATCCGCCCGGGGTGGGAGGAGATGATGGGGCCATGGGTGCGGGGTCAGGCCCCTAGCCTGCTGAGCAGCACCGAGAGCAGTGAGGCAAGGGCCATCGTGCCTGCGGCGGTGGTGCCGGCGCTGCTCACTGGGAAGGGCTCCGTATTCTCCTGCAGCCAGGCATGTGCCTCCTCCAGCTGCTGCCGCCGCAGCTCTGGCCCCACGTGTGCTCGGATTCTCTCATAGTAGGAGTTCAGGTAGCGGATCTGCAGCCAGGCACCACAGAGAGCTGTGGGGAGGGGTGGTCTGGATGCTGCCCCCCCCTTTGGCCTTCCCCATCCAGCTGCCCCACACCCTGACCACTGGCCCCACCTGCAGAGCTCATCGCTCCTCTTCATCCATGCATCCATTCTTGCTCTGTCCTCATTTACCCACTCCAGCCTCCTGGAGTGCCATGGTCCTGGTTTTTTGCTGCATCCACCCCCCAAGCCCCTGTGCTGACCTTGCATCCCTGCTCTGCTGCCCGTCCTGAGCACACCCCTGTACCTGCTCTGGGGACAGGAGGCTGAGGTCGATGAGGTTGCGGTCATAGGGCACCAGGGACACCACCTCGAAGGTCAGAAAAGGCTTCTCCCCACTCTGGTGCTGTCACAGAGAGGTGTCTTTGGGTTGCCCCTACCCCCTTGGAGTTGCGCTCACCCCTGGCTTGATGCAGGCCGCCATGGTGTGCCACCTCTGTCACCCCATGCCCATTGACCTACCTCAGTCTGTGCCTCCACCACAAGGGCGACGTCCTCAATGCGGATCCCGAACTCACCATCCTGGTAATACCCAGGCTCTGAGGGTCGGGAACATGCCTGGTGAGCCCCCAACCCCAGGGGCTCCCCTAGCCCACCCCAGCAGGGCTGGATCTGGCCCCTGAGTGGGGCTGAGAGCTGACACCCTGTCCCTGGTTGGGCTCTGTGCCTGGGGTTGTCCCAGAGAGCTGGGGTGCCAGTTGGGGTGCTGGGACATACCGATGGAGGTGAACATGCCGGCCTCCAGAGGCACGTTGTTGGACTGGAAACCCACAGGCCCTGCAGGGACATGGGGTTGGTTAGAGCTCTGGGGATGACATGTGCTGCAGGGACACCCCAACAAGGACCAAAGTGCCACACCAGAGAGAACCATGGGCCCAGCACAAGGACACCCCAGCAAGGACCACAGAGCCACCAAGGCAAGGGCTATGGGGCTACCATGGCAAAGACCGCTACAAGGACAAGGATCATCCCATTAAGGACATTGGGACCACCTCAGCAAGGATCATGGGGCCACCCTGGAAAAGACCACAAGATGTTGCAAGTAGGGATTCCCCTGCCCCTTTATAGAGGCTCTGCTGGGTGATGCAAAGCCCCCAGTGAGCTCCTGTCCTTATCGCTGTCCCCATAGCTCAGCCCACATGCCCAGCATCAGTGCTGGTGGCACCTACACTCGTGGACTGAGAGGAAGTTGCCAATGCCATGGCCAGTCCCATGGCCATAGTTGAGTCCAACATCCCAGAGTGCCCGGCGGGCGAATGACTCCACCATTCTCCCTGGGGAAGGAAGAGATTGGGATGGGGGCCAAGGAGCCTGTGAGCCCCCTCTTTGGCCTCCTGCTCCCTGTGCAAGGGGTTCTGTGCAGGGCGGGGTTTGGCACCCACCTGCTGTGTTGGATGGGAAGACGAGGTGGGAGAGGTCAATGTTGCCCATCAGCACACGGGTGTAGGCTTCCTGTAGGGCATGGCAGGGTGAGTGTGGTGGTACCCAGGCACCCATCCCTGCACATCCAGCCCTGGTTAGGATGTGGTGCTGAGTGCCACAGGGAGTGCTGGGCAGCCCAGGGTGGTGCTGAGCATCTCAGGGGTGTCCTGGGGAGTGCCGGGGGATGTTGGTTGATGTGGGAAGGGCTGGTACCTTCTGGAATGGGGTGGGTTCACCCCAGTGCACTGTGCGAGTGATGTCTGTTGTCCCGTCCCTGCAAAAGAGGGTCATGAATGGGGCTGATGCAGCCCCAGTGCTGGCTTTGGGGGCCCCGGGTGTGGGGCTGTGGTGGAGGGTCTCTGTTCAAAGCTACGCACAGATATTGCCCTCCGGTGTCAAAGAGGTACATCTCTCTTGCAGACAGTGTCCGGCTGCTCCCATTGGAGGGCCTGTGAGGGAAGGGAGGTCAGAGCCCTTTCCCGGCTGCCCATTGCCCACCGCCCCCTGCCCGCTGCTGCCCCAGCCGTACCTGTAGTGAGCCAGAGCTGCATTGAGCCCACTGGCTGAGATGGACTGGAAGCTGGGCCCGCAGCTGTGCTCCTGGGCCCTGGAAGGCAGTGGGGAGGAAGGAGGGTGTTGGGGGTCCCCGGCTGCCCTTCAGTGGGCAGGGCAGGCCTGGGGGCAGCACTGACCAGCGAAGTGTATCGATGTGCTGAGCCCCTGAAAACTCATCCACCTTGCCCTGCGGGACTGTCTTCTCCAACCACAGCAGGTACTGGATGACGGCCACTGCGTCCCGGACCTGGGGTGCCCAGCAGCAGTGGGGAGGGGGCATCAGTACCCTGTTTCTTCTGGTCTCCCCCCGTTCTGCAGGAGACTGTGGGGAGGGGGACAGCCCTTACGTGGGCAGCTCGCAGCATCTCCTGCTCGTGGGTGTTTTTCACAGCCTTGGCCATCATGACAGGCGAGTAGCTCTCCTCCAGAAGCTTCTCCTGTGAGGGCAGGCAGGAGATGACACAGCTACCTGTCCCCTCAGGCCCAAGGGGCAGCCACAATGCGGTGACATGGGGTTGTCCCCCAGCCTGGAGGACCCACATGCCCCATGGCCAGACTCAGTGCCCACCTGGGGGATGATGCTGTAGAGGCCGTAGGTGGTGTACTCAGTGCCCAGCCACACGGTGACGTTGCCCTGGGTGTAGTCATGCAGGTGGGCACTCACCTGCCCGTACTCCATCAGCTCCACGCAGAGTGGCCCTGGGCAGCCTGAGCGCAGGGACTCCTGTGCCGCCACCGAGAGCCGGGACTGCTCCACGAACAGGCTGGGGAGGGAGTGTGATGGTGCAGGCACAGACGTGGTAATCACCTTCTGCCTTTGGGCCCCCCTACCCCTGCCATGCCAGCAGAGAGGAGGGACGTGGGGGGCTCAGAGGGGATGCTGGGCTGGGAATAAGAAGAACTCAGCCTGTGAGGAACGGGACTGTCCCGTGCTCTGGGATGGGCTGGGAGTGGAGGGATGGATTGGGAAACGTGTGGCTCAGAAGGACAGTCAGTGGGGCTGAGCACGGCAGGATGTGGTGGCTCTGGGGATAATGGGCAACAGGGGGTCCCATGGGGGCTGGCTTGGGAAAGGAAGGGTGGAGGGGGGTGGGTGGTGAGCCCCCTCCATGCTCATGCCCACAGGGATGTGCTGCCCACCTTATGGTTGTGTTGGTCAGGAGGGTGTAGGAGTAGAAGACAGGGCTGTAGGGGATGTCATCTCCACGGAGGTTGAAGAGCCCTGCCAGGAATGAGACCTCTGCATCTGAGACTGCCACTGCCCTCCCACCTCCAGGGTTCGAACCCATGAGCCCTGCCATGGCCCCACCACGGCACCGTGGGTACTTACAGGCCGTCTCCTCCAGCCCTGACAGCAGCACGGCTGTGGGGTGTTGCATGTGCTGCTCCATCTGCTGTCGGATCCCAGCCACCTTCTCCTGCCAGCTGCTCCCTGCAAGTTGGACAAGTGGTTGGCTCAGTGCAGGGACTACTGCAGCCCCAGACTGTGGGAGGCTGGGGTCAGACCTGTGAACTCTGCTGGGAGGCTGTAGATCTCGCTGGAGGAGGGAAGGGGTCTCTGGTCACTCCATGCCTGATCCACAAGGTTGGTCTCAAGGGGGAGCAGGGTCCGGCTGGAGCCGTGCAGAGCCTGGCTGTAGCTGTTCCAGGTTTCTGGAGGGTGAGCAGCCTGTAGGTTTGGGCTCCTGGTAAATCTGAACCCAGGGGCTGCCCTCCCATGGGCAGGATGACCTCCAAAGTCAGCCAGCCCTACCGATGGAGAAGAGGAAGGGGTCCAAACTGACATTCCCCTCTGCAGGAACTGCCTTCAGGATCCACATCCCAATGGACTCGACCGCGGCTGCAGGAGAGAGCTGGGTGGCACCGCGAGTTTGCACTGTGTCCCAGCCCACGCTGAGCCCAGACGAGGCTGTGGCAGGGGCTCGGGAGGGGTCTTGGGAGCGGGGAGGCTCAGCAGTTCCCCCATCCTGCCCCCACTGACTTGTCCTGTGCAGCTCCCAGTTGCAGTCCAGCTCCCGCTCTGCCTGAGTCCAGTAGCGGCTGTCAGTCCACAGGGCAGCCTTGTCCTGCGTCACCACAGCGGTGCCTGGGACAGGGGTGGGAGCTCAGGGGTCACCTTTTTCTGTCTCCCTGCAGCTGGCAGGACTCCCAGAGGCTCAGGGAATGGGGCCATGCCATGCACATGGATCACCAGGAATGAGGACCAGCAGGCAGGTGTCAGCCCCCCAAGCAGCAACCTGAGGGTTTTGGGGATGCCCTTACCTGCAGAGCCAGTGAATCCAGTGAGCCAGCCCAGGCGGGCATCCCGCTCGGAGATGTACTCATTCTGGAACCGGAATGGAGCCGTGAGAGGTGGCTGCGGGCAGGGAGCGGGTCCCCGGGGGTGCGGGGGACTCCCACCTTACCATGTGGGCATCTGTGGAGGGCACGATGTAGGCGTGGACGCCGTGGGTCCACATGATGCCCCGCAGCACAGCCAGACGCACCGTCGTGTTGGTGGCCGTCGGTGGCAGGTACTGGTGGTACAGGAAGACGTGCTGGGACTGAGGGGGATCCCATGCAGGGGGTCTCGGGAACAGGGAGGGGAAGCAAGGTGGGGCTCACCGGTGGGTCCGTGGAACAATCCCGAATGTCATTCCTGGTGGAGAGGACCTCTGGCGCCCTCCCTGCCACACGGCCTGTGAGCACGGTGACACTCAGGAGCCTCAGGTTGCAGCCTGGGGGCCTGCTGGCCCTTTGCTCCAGCCCGGAACAGCACCAGGCAGCTGTGACCCTCATCCCCAATCTCAAACACCAGCCAGCCCAGCTTTGGGGCTTTTTGCAAAACTCGGTGTTTTTAGCTCCAGGAATAGTGGATGAAAACCAACATCATTTCCTGGTTCAAGAGGAGATAAATCTCCCAGTGCCTGTGGTACAGTGGGATCATCTCGGGGAGCAGCTGGTGCTCAGCACAGAGCATGGAGGGGCTGGCAGGAGCCTGCCCGGAGCATCCAGAACTGGGGCCATGTCCAGCATGACCTGACCTCTCCCCAGGGCTGCTTGGCACAGGGTCCCACCACCACTCCCTGGCGTCTCCATCACCAGCTGGCACCTGGCTTCTCACTTTGGGCCAAGGGCACACAGTCTGGCTCCTAGCCCGGGGTGGACCCACCCTTCCCCACCCAGAGCTGCGGCTGGGGCATCCCAGGTTCTCCATATCGGGGTCCCAGATGTGCCGTCCCACCCCAGCGCCCCGCCCACCGCCTGTCGTACCGTGAAGCAGGAGCGTCCAGGCTGCGATCCAGAGCGCGGAGCACATGGCTGCCCTGGCTGTGAGCGACGGGGCACCAAGGGGACACTGTGCTTGACAGGTCCCTCCTTCTGTGCCTTTGCCCCGGGGGCAGAGGGATGCGGAGTGGGAGGGACGAGGCACCATCAGATACAGGGCGTGGGGAGCAGGGTTTGTTGGTTGTTGGCCCTTTGAAAAGTGAATTCCACTGCTAAATAAAAGCAAACAGCAAAATCAGCACAAAGTCCAAAGATCCTGGAGGAGCAGAACTGGAAACAAGCCAACTAAGCCTGGCACTACCTGATGGCCAGGGAGACGTCAGGGAAAGGCTTTGCTCACTGGGGAACCCCTGGGATTTGGATCTACAGAGAGCTGACATGGGATCTATGGGGTGAGAGTCAGATGCCCCCCCAAGCCAATCAGCCCCTCCTCCTCCACAGGACAAGGAGTCTTGCAGGTAGGCACTCATCCCTGTCCAGTGCCCAGGAGCAGCAGCCTCTGCTGAAGCTGTACAGGGACCTGTGCTCCATGGGAGGATCCTGCTGGGATGCACCCTTTGTTCCACCAGGCCCATCAGCTCCACACCTCAGTGCATCTGCCCTGCTAAAACCTCATTATCGTAATCATAAGGAGCCTTGACCCCGAGGCCTGTCACTTTGATTGCACAGGTACTTTCTCCAGCTTTAATGACTCTGGTAGTGGAGAGAAGGGCTGGGAGAGGGGCAGACCTGCTGCTGCAGGCATTGGAGGTGTCCATCCCTGGCGTGGACACAGATCTCCAGGGATGAATGCATGTCTCCACCCAGGACAGGTCATGGAGTTGCAGGTCATGCAGGTCATGGTTTGGTCTGGAAATGACATTAGAGATCCTCTATTTTTGACACCCTGTCATGGGCAGGGACACCTTCCACTATCCCAGGTGGCTCCAAGCCCCTTCCAGTCTGGCCTTGGACACTTCCAGGGATCCAGGGGCAGCCACAGCTGCTCTGGGCAACCTGTGCCAGGGCCTCACTACCCTCACATGGAAGAATTTCCTATATCTAATCCACATCAATCTTCTTTAACTTAAAATCACCCTGCCTTTATCTGTGGCAATGGGCCCTTCCAAAATGTTTATCCCCACAGACTCACATTCCCACCCACCCGGGCCTCCCAGAGCACTCCCTACAGGATCATTGTTCATCACAGCCCATGAAGATCTTTGGGATGTGACCCCCTCTTCCTGGGCCTGGGGGTCCCTGCACCCCACAGGCTTGGCCTCAAGGATGGACACAGCTGGGTCTGTGTGTGGACCACAAACCCTCTGAGCTGCTGCTTCTTCCCAGTGGCACTTCATGGCCTGCTGGGCAGACAGGTGCTTACCTATCCTACCCTTGCAGCGACTGTCTGGCTGTGTCACCTCACTGACTGTCCAGCAATGTCACTGAAGTCTCTGGCTGTATCACTGTTCCGACTGTCCAGCTGTGTCCCCTCAGGGACTGTCTGGCTGTGTCCCCGCACTGTTCGGTGTGTCCATGTTTGCCTGTCCAGCAGTGTCACCTTTCCACCTGACGTGACACCGCTCCGACGGTGCAGCTGTGGCACTGGGACCCTGCTCACCACGAGGTGGCACCAGGACTACGCCGCGGAGCCGTACAGACCCCTGTCCCGTGTCCCACAGTCCTGTGTCCTGTCTCTAACCACCCTGCAGCTCCGGCAGCAGCAGAGCCCGGTGGTCCCCTCGCCATCTGCTCCCTCCGGCTGAGCCCTGGAACGCTCGTGTCATGAATGCTCTCAGGCTGTCTGTGTCTGGCATCACCTTCTGGTCCCCCTCTCTATGAGCGGAACCCAGGAAGGGGCAGGAGGGGCATCATCATCAGGGGCAAGACAGGGACAGGTGGGAGAGGGACACCAAAGCTATTGTGATTGTTATGGCAGTTTACAAGGACGCGATGCAGCGCTATGGGGACAGTCAGGTAGCACTTTGCTGCCATTCTGTTCTTTAGTCACATGCGTTAATGGTGCTTTGTCCTCCCTGCGTGGTTCCTGCTGGGGCCGGGGGCGGGGACTGCACCCCTCAGCCCACGGCTGCACCCCATTCCCTTTATTCCTCCCCTTTGAGCTCCACACTGCTGTGCCATCATACCCAGTGCCATCCGCGGTGCCAATCGCCCTCAATGGCATCCTCCTCCTTGTCCAGCATGGGGGGTGGCACGGGCCATCTCTGGGGACCCCCAGGGCCGCGTGTCACTCCGAGCCAGCGTCAACAGGACGAAGCTCCTTGGCTGCCGTGCGTCCGGTGGGGCCCGTTCCTCCCGCGGGAGGTTTCCTCGAAGACGAGCCGGAGGAAGGCTTTGGGGGGCCATCCTCCCTTTGTGGGCTATTGTTGGCCTTCCGTCACCTGCAGAGGCCGCAGGGTGACTCAGGCCGGGGTGACGCGCCCGGCAAACAGGACGCGGGGAGGGTGTGCGGGCGCAGGAATGCGGAAAGCCGTGGTGGCATCGGGATGCTGCCAGGATCCCTGAGGATGCCGTGGCAGGCAGGATGTGCCCAGTGATGCCTGCCCAGGGGTGGGTTGGGGCGTCCTCCCTGCACCACAGAGCTTGGCAGTCGGTCTGCGGGTATGAGGCTGCAGCTCCTGGTCCCCCTGAAGAAGC